>CM055442.1:8430842-8563342 GCA_029228465.1 Salix viminalis
AATACAAGGAGGTTCAAAGTGAACTCATTCTCCACAACTGTTTGGTCGAAAGAGGTGATTTCATTTCCAATCCTCGTGCTTCATCCAATGAGCCGCTCTCACCAATTACGATTCGTACACCTGAGGATTTGTAGACTGTGCAGGATTGTCTAGGTAAAACCTTTAGGGTTGTCGTGGCACCTGATGTCCCAAGAGTTTTAAGGGAGAGAACAATAGAATAAGCTACAATCCGTGGACGAATCTTGATAACAAGAATACTTCGTTTCTGTTTTAGGTATAAAGTGAACTTCCGAGCTATTTCGTATTGTTCAAAAATGGTGCAAGTAAACTAATTTAGGGGGTGGTATTGGTGGGGTGAATATCATGAATGTTTCAAATAAACTATTTCATGGCAAGTATGATGATGTACACATCAAGATTAGGCCTATATAATGAGCTACAAATTAATGTACAAGTTCAATGACAATACTGTTGCATTTACAAATGTGTTTGCTTCTGGTTTCTTCTGGTTTCAAGTATGCCTACGACGATGTTTTTTGTATCCATATCATTTCTAAAAAACGGATATCCAATTACATTGGTAATGAAAAGCTACCACATTTCCAGTAGGTGTACAAAGTCTCTCAATCCCTTTCAACGGAGAAATACAAGGAGGTTCAAAGTGAGCTTATTCTCCACAACTGTTTGCTCGGAAGAGATGATTTCATTTCCAATCCTCGTGCTTCATCCCGTGAGCCGCTCTCACCAATTACGATTCGTACACTTGAGGATTTGTAGACTATGCAGGATAGTCTAGGTAAAACCTTTATGGTTGTCGTGGCACTTAATGTCCCAAGAGTTTTAAGAGAGAAAACAATAGAATAAGCTACAATCCGTGGACGAATCTTTATAACAAGAATACTTCGTTTCTGTTTTAGGTATAGAGTGAACTTCCAAGCTATTTCGTATTGTTCAAAAATGGTGCAAGTAAACTAATTTAGGGGGTGCTATAGGTGTGGTGAATATCATGAATGTTTCATATAAACTATTCCATGGCAAACATCATGATCCACACATCAAGATTATGCCTATATAATGAGTTGCAAATTAATGTACGAGTTCAGTGCCAATACTGCTGCATTTACAAACGAGTTTGCTTTTGGTTTCAAAGTATGACGACAACGATGTTTTTTGTATCCATATCAACTCTAAGAAACAGATATCCAATTACATTGCTAATGAAAAGCTACCAGATTTCTAGTAGGCGTACAAAGTCTGTCAATCCCTTTTAATGGATGAATATAAAAAGGTTCAAAATGAACTCATTCTCCACAACTGTTTACTCAAAAACTTTGGTTATAACTATATTCAAGTTTAATAAGTTGATGTTATTGAAATTAGACGATAAAAAATTAATAGCGATATTAAACAAATAATTGTTTTGTTTTTAATATCACAATAACTTGAAGAAAAGAAACCTTTGAAAGTTGAAACTAGATAGAAAAAAATATCATGATAAAAAAAAAGTTTGAGTTAGCCAAAAACAACATAATAGACATTTAACCTAGATAATAAGACAACTTGTGTTAACCCTGTAAATATCACGACTCAATTCATGTTATTAGAATAATCAGATATAAAATAAATTAAAAAAAATCACAAAGCTAATTTTAAAATAAAATTAATATTAAATGATAAAATTAAAAAAAATAAGAAAAAATGATGATGAGCCACTTGCCATTTACAACATGCTTTATTTACTAATATGATCCTATAATTATGTTGTTACATCTAACTACCATTATCTTATTACATCTAACCAAGACTATATATATAAACAAGTGTTTTTTTTTAATTATATGATCATTTATTGAAAATCATTATAATGAACATAAATTTATAAGAATACATAAATAAAAATTGTGAGGTTATAATGTGATATGTTTATTAAAAATAATTTTGTTATTCGTATTTTTCAATGAAAAGCTCAATGATTTATATATAAAAAATTATTAATTGGTCCTGGTGAATTAATTTTATCTAATAAAAAAAATCTTCATATGTTTTTTCCAATCACCAACTTACATAATTTAAGTACTTGTAATTTGTAAATCAAAAGCTATCATTTCCATTATTGCTTGTAAATTAAATGAATTAATCAAAAAACAATTAACAAAATTGGTAAAAACACATGCTTGCAACGACACGTCGTTTAAAAATTCACATCTGCAAGTGACCTCCGCGTTTAATAGTCATATCTCCACTACCATAGACCCCAGGTCTCCACTGTTTTTATCTACAAACCCTAACACACACTAACCAAATCCATGGCTTGGAAGCGCCTTCTAACCCTAGCTCGCCGGCCTCACAGACCTTTATCAGCAACCACGCCCAGATCCTTTTCCAATGCCGTCGCCGCCGCCAGTCCCACCACCCCACCCACCCCACCACCACCAACCGCCATGATCTACGACCGATTTAGCTGAATCAGTCAAATCAAAGCTCAAACTCCTCGAAAACCCGGACCCAAGATTCCTCAAATACGGGTCACCCCACCCAACTCTCAAAAACCATACCCATATCCTCTCCTCACCTCAAACCCGCATTACCACGCTCCCTAATGGTCTCCGTGTCGCTACTGAGTCAAATCTGGCTGCTAAAACTGCGACTGTTGGGGTTTGGATTGATGCCGGGTCGAGATTTGAGTCCGAAGAGACAAATGGGACTGCTCATTTCTTGGAACATATGATATTTAAGGGAACGGAGAAGAGGGGTGTGAGGGAGTTGGAAGAGGAGATAGAGAATATGGGAGGGCATTTGAATGCGTATACAAGTAGAGAACAGACTACTTATTATGCTAAAGTTATGGACAAAGATGTTAATAAGGCCTTAGATATTTTGGCTGATATTTTGCAGAATTCTACTTTCGATGAGCGGAGGATATCTAGGGAGAGGGACGTTATTACTTTGGAAATGAAGGAGGTAAATTTGGATTTTTTCTGTTGATTGGAAATGGGTTTTTTGTTGTTTTTCCCGTTTTGTCTAAGGAGTCTAGCGTTTTGTGTTTGGTGGTTGTGAAATTCTGTCTTTTGAGTTTTGGTTGTTTATGTGTAAAGTTTTGTGCTTTTGGGTTAAACTGTTATGAAAGTTGGTGTCTTTGTAGCTTTGGGTTATTATGGGATTTGACATGGTTCTTTCTATTTTACGGTTGAGCATGTGGGAATTAGAATTGCATAGTTAGCTATGTTTGCTGGTTTTTAATTTAGAAGTGCTAATAGTTGTTGATTTACTTACAAGTAAATGAGGGATGCCATTGCTGTTTGCAAGTGTGGGTCATTTAGGTAACTTTTTTGGTGTTTGTTTTATGAAGTTTGTCTAAATAGAAGATGTGGTGTTTTCTGTCGGGTAGTTTTAGATGTTATGTGTTAGCATCAAAGTTTCAAACTTGTTTAAATGAATCCTGGTTATGGAGAAATGGTCATGTATTTGTTAGTGGATGGTTTTAAATGTTATGTTCTAGTGATAAAGTTTTAAACTTGCTTAATTGGATCTTTGTTGTAAGCATACTGAGTTGTTTGCTATGCTGTGTACCAAACAAAATGCTCAATTGCTTTTCAAAGTTATGAAAGGGGGTAATTTTTCGTGTGATAAATGTGTTGTTGTATTGTTCTTCTAGTAACATTTTTACTGCAGGCATTCTGTTTGTTTAGTTCAGCATTTTCTATGGATATAGCCTTACCTGATTTTGCTTCCTGCTTCTAACAGTTATAGATGATGTATGTGGAAAATTGTAGGTTGAGGGGCAAACCGAGGAGGTAATTTTTGACCATTTGCACGCAACTGCTTTTCAATACACTCCTTTAGGTAGAACTATTCTGGGACCTGCTAAAAACATCGAGACAATATCCAGGGATGATCTTCAGAACTATATACAAACACACTACACAGCTCCTAGAATGGTAATGCCTTATGTTATTTTACTTTTGTATAAAGATGGAGTTGTGGGATCGCCAATCACATATTTCCATTTTCCTTTCTGCTTGCTATTAAGATTGAAGGCCTGCTGTTGAAATTCTTATCATGGGTATTTGTGTGACTTTCATTTCAGGTGATTGTCGCATCAGGGGCTGTGAAGCATGAGGAATTTGTTGGGGAAGTAAAGAAGTTGTTTACGAAAGTTATCATCTGATCCAACTACTGCGGCTCAGTTAGTTGCCAAGGACCCTGCATATTTCACTGGTTCTGAGGTGGGAAGATATAACTTGAAATCCATGCCTTCTTTCTATGCAGTTTTCTTTCTCTAAACTACTGGTTCTGCATATTGCTGTGAAAAATCAGGTTAGGATAATTGATGATGATGTTCCTCTGGCACAATTCGCAGTTGCTTTTCAAGGAGCATCTTGGACAGATCCAGATTCCATTGCTTTGATGGTCATGCAGGCTCTGTTGGGTTCTTGGAACAAGAGTGCAGGAGGTGGAAAGCACATGGGGTAACCTCTCCTCTCTCTAATTTACCACATTCATCACTATTCATCTTTAAAAAGTTATTTGTATTCAAGGGAAGCTTCATTTAACAGTTTAGGGAATTTTATTATATCATTTCTGGAGAGAATTTGTACAGTGGTCTGTAGTTACAGAAATCGTGTCTACTCATGAGCTAAAAATGAAATCCCTTTGTTGGTGATGCTATAAGCAATTCAGCTAAAAGAAAAAGAATTTCCAAACATTACATTTAATATGATTAACCCCTAATGTTTCAATGATCATTCCTTTCTCTGTTTTTCCACTTCCTGACAAGTTTCAAAGTTTAACTGGCTGACTATTTGCATAAGACACTTTTGTCTTGTTAGCATGGACATTGATTAAATCTCAATCATTGGACAGTTCTGAACTAGCACAAAGGGTTGGCATTGATGAAATAGCAGAAAGTATGATGGCTTTTAACACGAAACTACAAGGACACTGGTCTTTTTGGTGTTTATGCTGTTGCGAAGGTATGGAGATTTTTCTTGTTTTCTTATTATTTGGAAAAATATAGTTTTAGCATAGTTGAGCAAGGTAACTTCAGAATGAATTTTACTATGTTAATAATGTTTTCACATAGCCTGCAATAGGAACTTGACTGGCACTTTCACTCATCATCCCAAGTAATTCGGTTCATCAACCAATGCGTAACTCTCAATAGATCATGCTTCTGAGAACTTTTATGAAGTGAGCTTTCAATCTTGTTATGCTTTGACTGGTATATAATTGGAAATTGTATGTTGTTATATGTCTGTGGCCCACCATCATTTCTTCCCCATCTCTCCTTTGCTGTCTCATTTAAATTTCAGTCATTAAAGATTTGTTACTTGTTGATTCATCTCTGAAAGCATGAGATGTTCAAGTGTAGCAAGTCTCTGCTATGATATATAAGATGATAATTTAGTCGTTTTGCCTTTTGATTGGATTCTCGTTTAAGATTTTTTTTTTTCCTTTTCTCAATGAAAAAAAATGTCTGACTGTTTGTCTTCAGCCGGATTGCTTGGATGATTTAGCCTGGGCAATCATGCATGAGACTTCAAAGTTATGCTATCGAGTTTCAGAAGCTGATGTCATGCGTGCTTGTAATCAGGTAATGTTAACACTTTTCTTTAAAAGTGGATTCTTCATGTTTGCTACTGCATCTGGATTTTTTTTTTTTTAAGATTTCCAGGTCATTAACTCAGAACAATTGTTACAAATGCTTTCCCATCACATACAATGTATTATTAATTGTCTGTCCACCTTGCTGTTTGCTTACTGGTGCATATCAGGCTGCCCAAACATTTGATTCCGATATGCAGATGAAGCTCATTGCAGATTTTCATTTACAAAAATTATTTTGCTTTCTTAATCTAGTAATCATCAATTTTCCCCTTGTTGAATCATTACTAACTTGAATAACATCTAACTGTTGCTGTCTGTAATATAGAATTTGTAAGATGATAATTCCAGTCTTATTCATGGTTTATTTCTATCAAACTAAAGTTTGGATTGCTTGTAAAGAAGTAACATGGACGAAGAAGGCAAGTAACCCGGTGTCACTTTGGTTGCACAGCAATAGCTAATAACTGTGTCATTCTCCTGTTGGAATGGTGTCTTGTAAACCTATTTCTGGCTAATTAATTTGCATTTATTTTTGTAATGTTTTTTTAGATGGCAGGATACAATGAGACATTGTATTCAAGGTTTTTTGTTAGTCAATCTCTAAGACCTTGCACCAAAGGATTTGTCGAGTTTAATCAGTTGTTTCGAGTTAATGTGAAACTCCACTGTTAAATAGATAAGCACTTGGTTCACATTAATTACTTGAAGTTTTTGACAACTCCATTCCTATGATGCTGGAATTTAATATCTACAATTGTTTGGTCTAGTTACTGTATTTAGACATGAGTAACAATTAATAAAATTTTAACTCCCATATGAAGCTAAGAAGCTAGTCTATTGTGCAATATTCTTTGTATGTTCATAAAATGAAAAGGGGGTTATATGATTTAAAACTATATCATTTGTATGCTTTGTGTGTTTTTATCCTCATAATCTTCTCTGGATGTGTTAGGTGATATATACGTTTTACAGAATCTTGGGACATCCTCTGCTCTCCATAATCTAGTCATTTTTCTTACCCGGCTGCATACTCATGTTTGTCTGCAGTTAAAATCTTCCTTGCTACTTCACGTTGATGGAACTAGTCCTGTTGCTGAAGATATTGGGCGCCAGGTATGACTTGACCCCATGAAAAATCTGCTAATAAATGCTAGTACAGGTTGTACAACTCTTCCTAGGTATGCTATGAGATATATTGCTTGAAGATACTTAACGCCTTACTAGTTTTTCCTATGGTTTCCCAAATTACACAACCCAACTATAATTGATGTAGTTTCAAGCACAATCGTCTGAGACAATCTAATCAGTATTTGTTGTGCTTTCCATGTTGATGATTAAGTCTGATCCTTCATTGGCTGATCTTTTAGTTGGTGCAAAGGCTTTCAAATTATTTTAATCAGTATT
This sequence comes from Salix viminalis, assembly GCA_029228465.1. Taxonomy (NCBI): domain Eukaryota; kingdom Viridiplantae; phylum Streptophyta; class Magnoliopsida; order Malpighiales; family Salicaceae; genus Salix; species Salix viminalis. The sequence goes on from CM055442.1 coordinate 8,437,854, forward strand.
ACCAAGAAATTCTATGAAAACAAAATAATACACACATTCAATTGTTTTCCATGAAAATATTTTGTTACTTTAATAGGCTGAAATTTGTGCTTTTATATCTGTATGCTTTTTTATAGACACTTTTTCATTGATAGAATTTTCTTTCCTTTTTTTTCCTTTTAAAATTTTTCCTTTCAGACTACAGATACTATATCACTAGCAACAGGTTTTTTTATATATAAAAAAAGAAAGAAGTTAATATGATTCATTATGTGTGTTGTTCACTAGAACCAAGTCATGTGAGTCCCTTGATAATTATGCTTTACAAAATAGTGTTTAGTAATATGTCGCAGCTTCTATTGTCTGGTTATAGGTGTTTACTCTTGTCTGATTAACAGTTGTAGGATCATAGCTCAAAAAGCAATGCTATATTGATTCTAGTGAGAGTAGTCTCGTTTAAAGTGAAATCAGAGTTGTAATCTACCTTCGTTACTCATTTTTTCCTTGCATTTGGCTGCATATGGTCGCAGCTACTTACATATGGTCGAAGAATCCCATTTGCCGAACTGTTTGCCAGGATTGATGCTGTCGATTCAAGCACTATCAAACGTGTTGCAAACCGATTTATTCATGACCAGGTACAAGCTATAGAATACCCCAAGTACTATTGTAAAATTAGATCCTGCTTTAACATTGATTAGTATCTGATTGTAAGAATTCTGTTGAAGTGGAAAGTTTTGTTTAAAGTGGAAAGTGTTTTGCAAATAAGTAAACAACTGCACAAGAAGTCAAGTCCTAATGATAAATGTTTTTGCCTGTTAAAGAACCTAGTACATAAAAAATAAAATGCCGATGTAATGCAAATGGAACACACAGAAATCCCTACTGATTTTAATAGTTTGATAGAAACCATATTCAAACATAATTGTCCTATTATTCTGCAAGTTTTTTTCTGTTTTTAAGAAAACCAGAAAAGTACCCTTTGTGCTTTCTGAACTGAACAGGCTTGAGAGCTTTGGATAAGATGTGTTAATGTTTTGTCGTTGCAGGATATTGCAATTGCCGCCATGGGTCCCATCCGAGGGTTGCCTGACTACAACTGGTTCAGACGCAGGACTTACTTGAACCGATACTAGATTGCCATGCGTTTGTGGATTACTGCATCCTTGTGTACTGGGCAGTTGCCAAACATTTTACTGCTCTTACACAACCGATATTTTTTTGGAGAGTCCTCACGGCTGCCGAAACCCATTTTTTTTAGGTTTTTGCTTCTGTAATGGTATCATTGCTAACAATAATAACCGAATGCAATCTCCAGTATATGCCTAGTCTGCTGAAAAGAATTTCTCATTCAGTGCATTTAATGCTGATATTTGAGCTTTGCATCTTCCCTTTTCTTGAATAGGAGAAATATACATGGCTCTGTCATCCAACTTCCAGCTACTGGCTAGCTCTCTTAAGGGTTGCTCACCTACAGTTGGAGCCCACCTGAACCAAAATCAATAAATGTTGTCGGGATCTTGGTTCCCAGTTCCAAGGAACGTGTACTACATATGTTGAATCTGTGCATGTTTCTTTTGCTAAAATGTTGTCGGGATCTTGGTTCCCAGTTCCAAGGAACATGTACTACTATATATATAGATAGATGATTCGTTTTTGCTAAAATTTGTCTACTGGTACAAATTTTTATACCATAAAAGCCTAAGTGTTAAGTAGCCACTTGAAGAATTCTCTGGTTTAAAGCTGTGTTGCCTAGCAATTTTCTGGTCATGGATCTAGTTATTACCATTCCAAATCTAATTCAGCTTACAATTAAGTTTAATAATTTTGTATTTTAAAATTTATTTTTTATATATATAATTAAAAGATTACGTGATGAGATCCATTTGTTAAAATGCAAGAAGTGTAATTTGAATACATTTGTAGAGGAGTTCATGTTCAAGCTTCAAATTGCAAATCTATTTATGGAAGGCAAAAATTTTTGGAAAATGTGCTAACAATAAAAGACCTTGATTTTAGATAAAATATCAAATTTGGTCTACATCTTTTTTTTTTCAGACCATTTTCTTTTCATATTAAGCACTAAATAAATTTCACTACTTTTTTTCCATACCTTAGAAGCCTATAGAAAAACTAATGAAAAAACATTAGAATTAGATGGGAAAGGATAAAATTAAAATAAAATTAAAATAAAAGTAAAATTGATGAACAAAATAGAAAAAAAGCCATCAAGAATTAAGAAAAGTACATTATGCAAGTCAACTTAAACCTATATACCATGTGGTCCATTGTAGCCTAGATTATATATTTTGTAAAAAAATCATTTTTTTATAACCAAGTTTTTTACCCATTTTCAAGTAGCATTTACATGCATATTCATGTAAATTACTATATTGTAACCTATATAACAGTAATTGAAGCTGCAATAAGGCAACATAATAATGGTGGCTTCACTCACCCATAAAATATCTTATTTGAAATTCTAAACCATCTAAATTAAAAAATATATATCAAGATTAATAATTTCTCAAATAGAAAATCTTACAACAACATTAATATTTCAACTACACTCAACTCATCTGTCTTCGCTCATGTGTCCACCTGTGAAATTTAAAGTTTTTTTTTTAACCCTGCTATTTTTTTGTAAGTAAAATTCATTTTTTTTCTATTGAAATAACCAAAATCATAGATAGCATAGCAAATCTTGTTGACTCTTCACTCCAGTTGTGTCGTGTGCACGTTACAGTGTTGGAGGGAAACAGGCTCTCTCTCTCTCTCTCGCAATTGTGGACGTTGGGAATGTGTTGAGGCTTCAGCCTTCAAGTGCCGTTGGGTTGGGTTAGTTAAAACCTAAAATCCGTGTACGTTTCCCCCTCTTCTTGGAAGTATCGAAACACATATATTGCGTTTAAGCTTTTCTCTATCGTGGTTTCTCGAGTTTCCAACAACTCTCGCACACACTTCCTTCGATCCCATCGCCACATTTCCCTACAAAACTCCGCCAACCCACCGCACTTTTCCAATCTTTCTGTCCATATAATTCAAACTCAATAACTTAGGACATCAATCTTTCTTGGGTTTTGCTCTGAGAAGAGAGAGCATGGCTTCTATCTCTGTTCCATGCCCGAAAACTGTCCTGGTTGCTGCTGGTGCGGGATCCAACGCTCAAAATTCACTACCAAATCATAGGATCTCTTTTCCTCGACCACCCAATTCCATTCAGAACTCGTCTCTCTCTTTCGGATCCGTAGTGTCTGGTTTTGAGGTCAGTTCATCTTGTAGTAATTTGGTGATTTTATCTATATCTTCGTCATTTGGTTGCCCATTATAAAGTTTTTGAGTAAGACATGAATTATTCTCTGTCTCGTTTCTTTTCTTTATCTCTGTGTGTGTGCAAAGCTTGAATCTTTGATATTTTATATTGATGCGGTGAGAAATATATGTGGCCTTAACAGTTTGTTTTGGGGGTTAACGTATTTTTAAGGAAGGTTGTCTGTGTTTTCTTTGCCTTCTATATGGTTTGATAGTTGACTGTGAACGTAGTGAAAGAAAACACAATGTTTCAGTTTTTTAAATTAAAGGTTCAGTTATCGATTCATCTTTTGTGTTTTTGATATGAGTAATAACTTATGATGAAAGCACGTAGCTGGTAAAGCTCGAGTCTTTCTACTTTTAACTCGATTACTTTGGAAATTAATGCAACTGAAGAAGGGGGTATGGAACTATCTATAATTTTGATTTTGCTTATTTATTATTGAAGTCAATTAGTCTTGATACTGAATGACTACTATGTGATTCAACCACCATGGATTGAGCTTCTCTTTTGATGTTTTAACATTAATGCTGTCAATTCATAACTTGTCATGATTTGATTTTCGTTGATGTGATATGAACTATTATATTATATGAAGACTGAAGTGCATCTGTTGGAGTTGTGGGAGACCAGTGTCCCCACAAAAATTGTTATTGTTGTTGAAAGTTTAAGGATTTCTGGTTATCATGTGCAGTGGCCTAATAGGAAACAGCAAGCTGTTGTGAAGGTTCAGGCACAGCTGAATGAGGTAAGTTGCACACGTGAAGTTAAAATTGTATGTTTATAGGAGGTAGCATCATTGGCTATTTACAAATCCCACTTCTTATTCCAAGGCTATTGCCAAGAAATCTTCAAATTCTGCGTTGGTGGTGGACACTGAACCCAAAGTTGCACCGTCAGAGGGAAAAGATGAACCCACAGAAATCAAAACTCCTGACGAGTCATCTATCTCAGCATTTATGACACAAGTATCAGAACTTGTCAAGTGAGTCAGAATTTTGTAATATATAAGTATGTATATGTCACTTGTTATGTGCTTGGCCACACATCTATCTCATTGTTTGAATTAATATAATCATCATGAGCAGACTTGTGGATTCAAGAGATATCACCGAGCTGCAACTGAAGCAATCAGATTGTGAGCTTGTAATAAGGAAAAAGGAGGCTTTGCAACAATCAGCACCAGTAGCTGCTACTCTTGCAATGCAGCCTCATCCACAGGCAATGTTTCCTGCTCCACTTCCAGCAGCTGCTCCTGCCCCAGCTGCTGCTATTCCCTCTCAAGCTCCTGCTCCTGCCTTGCCTTCCCCCGCAAAGGCAAGCTCGTCATCTCATCCACCGCTGAAATGCCCCATGGCTGGAACCTTTTATCGGAGTCCATCTCCAGGTGAACCCCCATTTGTGAAGGTAAGTGTTTGTGGTTAGTGACCATGCCATTTAAGAGCTGGCACTCCAAGAGACAAACCTTGCAAGATTTCCCGAGTGCAGATGCGAACTCTTTCCCCATCTTCTTGTATTTTCCTTTTACAGGTGGGGGATAAAGTTCAGAAAGGTCAAGTCGTTTGCATCATCGAGGCCATGAAGCTAATGAATGATATTGAAGTAACTCCTCTTCTTATTCCACGTCTCTTGAGCTTACTAATTTTAGTACTCTCTCATTTACAGTGCTTTTGTTTGAAGAATCGAGTGATTTTTTGGATGCCAGTTATTTATCATTTGATTTTGCTTGTTATTTTATTTTGTTGTTTTGTAGGCTGATCAATCTGGAACCATAACCGAGATCCCGGCAGAGGATGGGAAACCAGTTAGCGTGGACACGGTAATCTCCTCCCCCCTCCATCTCTGTCTTCCTGCTTACTGGAGACTATTATATCATTCCAAACCCTTTGTTTCTTTCATGCAGCCTCTTTTTGTCATTGTACCATGAATAACTTGCAAGGAGCTTCAAACTCTGTAGCCGCTCGGAGAAGTCAATGTCCAGCCCTTTTCTTTTTTCCTTGTTTGTCTGTAATTTTAAAGAAATAATGGTCTCATCTTGGTTCAGGGGAGTCGCTTTTGCACTCTAGTTTTGTATTTGAAGTGTGGAAAAAACCTTAGGCGATACGATGTAAGGGATTGAGCAATTCTTGACATAAATAGCATCAACTGGAAACCAGTAATTTTTATTTTTAGGGTTGAACTTGTTAACAAGCTGTTGCTGCCTCAATCTTAGCTGTGCGCTGTACATTCTGGTTGAACCAGTTCGACCTCAACGTGGAAGGCGTTGAAAAGAAGGCAATCCTCCTCCTGATCACATGTTTTATCTTCCCATCCCTAACAAGTGGAAAACATCAAGGACGCTCAACTCCTCTGACCTATCAATTCTATCGCATAGGTTAAAGTAGTGTTGTCAGTTTTGTTTTCGAATCGGATGAAATATCCAAAATGTTTTGTATCATTAAAAAAAAAAGATAAAAACAACATCATTTTTATCTCGGTTTAAATCCCAGTCTGTTCTGGATTTTTCAGTCAAATACTAGCGGAAACGTTCACGGTTTTGTTCCACCCATTTCATTTCAGCCAAACAGTGATATTTTTTTAATGATGGAATAATTTTACAATATCAATCATATATCTTAATCCGACCAGTTAGATTGAGATGAAATTTTACGAAGAGTCTCTTGACATATTTATATATATTATATTAAAATTTTAGAATAATAAGAGAATATAATGACCTTACGAGATTGATGATGACATTCTCATAATATTATACATGTTAATAATTTTGTTCAGAAAAATCATTTTATTGTGTTTTTTTTTATTAAATTGCACAATTCTAAATAGTTTTATTTTTGGATTTGAATTAAAAAAAAATTTGCATTAATATGTTTAATTATATATATACATACATAAACAGTAACAACTCCGAAACGATACGTCAAAATTCTCCGAAATCAAAATACTCAATTCCAATTGAAAAAAATAAAGCACCAACTGAAACGGTATTGACAACCTTGGGTTAAAGAGAGTAACTAGATTTTGTGTGGACAGAAGATTTTTTAAGAGCCAAAAACGACTGGTGTGCATGCTTGGAACATTTTCGTTCCCTGATCGTGATACAAGCTTCAGATTTTACCAGAATCATGTGAACACACGGCAGGCAGATCGGAGCAGAGACCACCCCCATGCATTTTCTCACCGTATAAACTAGCTGCTATTACCCATAACAGTGAAGATATGAGGTGCAGGAACAGTACTCACTAGATGGAAAATGTTTGTGATTACTCCAGCGCATGAAAGAAATCATTATGTGAAATCACCAGGGGAAATAAATAATAAAAAAAAAAAAGAGAAAAGAGTGAGTTCTTGGCGCAAGTTAGGAGGCAATAAAATGATTTCATTACATGAAAAGTCTGAAAAATGGATTTACACTTTCTATCTTGCTGTTTACAACTGGAGCATCGCTGCGATTTTGCTCTCGACTTCTTACACTTGAAACCTTCAAAGAGCTAAGAGCTACACAAAATCAATTTCTGGGAAACCGATGCAGGATTCTTGAATTTCATTGAAAGCAAATTATGAAGTTGTGTCAATTGGCAAGCAAGTTACAAAATGGAGATAGCTTGAGGAAGTGCCTCCCTGCCTGAGTCCTCTACGACGACCCTTTTTCATGCTTGCTTTCTTCTGATTCCAGAATTCTATTCTTTTGCTGTCATTCTATCCTACTGCTATTTCCTTTTCTCCTACATAATGTACATGCGTTAGCCTACCCTGTTTTGTATTTACAAAACTACTGCCGGTGCCTACTTCTACTGCTGTTGCCTTTCCTTGCACTGGCTAGCCTCCGACCCCCACCCGCCCAGTCTTCATCGTTGTCCTCATCGTCATCATCTCCCATCACACGTCCAGATTTCACCTTTCTTGGGGTAGGTCGTTTCCTCTTGATATTTGCCGTGTATGTCGAGTAATCAACAGTATCCTCCTTTAAGGCACCTTTGAATTCCTGCGCAGTAACAAAACCATTTAGAGACACAAGTTGAGAAGTTAAACCAAACTCTATCCCCATTCCAGTTCTTCTCATTGCTGGTCAAGCTACCTGGTATCTCTGGACCAAATCTTGATAGGTGGACGGCAAACTGGTGCATGTTTGACTGGTGTCAAAAGGAATGTTCTGCCTCGAGAAAGCCTCTCCTGGCTTTGGGGGTTCAGTCGGAGAAAAGGCCTGGCAGATATGCCATGTAAAATTAGTTGCAGACAATTTAGGCATATGCACAGTATTGTAAAGCAAAGTAATGAGAGAAACCAAATCTAAACAGTTTTTACCTGGCACCGGGCATCATTAAGGCCATACACAATTTTCAGGTGTCTCTTGAGCCTCAAAAGAAGCTGCAAAGCAGTTGCTGCAAGACAGTCAACCTGTGTAACGACCAACAGAAAGAGGAATGAGAAGTCGTACCGTGTTTGTGAAGTGAAGGGTCGTGCATACAGAATTCTCATATTTGTTCAGAGACATTAATAAAATGCCATGTGCCATTCCACAATCCCGTACAAGTCATAGTGGAGCCCTCTAAAAGCTCATGGAATACCATCACTCCCAAACACTGGACACTAGGAGAGGACAAAAACCCAGAAAGAAAAGGCAGCAAGACGAAGTCCTCTATTGATCTATTCTTCTGAAAAATAAGATCCCCTATTCTTCCATCTAAAGACAGATATTATTCAAATTCCAGGAAAAAAACACTTTTGCACCACTTCAAGTGCTTTCAGATTTACCTGAATTTTCTCCACGTCATCTTTGGAGATGCTTAAGGATTCACCAGAGCTCACACGCTCCATCTTTGGATGTCTTGGGACACTAGAGTTTAGAACTGCATGATCAGCAGGCTGTTCTTGAACTGTTCCGTTCAGATCAAATGATCTCAAAGGACTTTGATCAGGCTGACCAGCTGGCTTTGGTTGAATTGTACCATTCATGTCCATTAGATGGGAAACAGGCTCCACAAGTTCCCTTTGAATGAACCCATTTTCATTAAGCATTCGAGCATTTCTTTGGGACAAATATAAGATTAGCCCCTTCATATTTGCTTCAAGTGCCCCTGCTCTTACTTGAATAACTCGATTTATAACATAAATCAAATACAGAGGTTCATCAGGTAAAGTAAATGGCAGCAAAGCAAGCATTTCTGTGCAGTACCTGTTAAAAAGAGGACAGTTTCTAAAATATCATATCAAATTGAAAAGAAAGCAAGGATCAGCGTTACAGACAACTCACACTAAAAAAGGAATCACTGATTCACTCCGACATGGATTGTCAAATTTCCGCACAATTGAAGACATAAATTTGTTCCTTGAAACTCGGTTTCCACGAATAAGCTTGTATATCCGAGAAACCCCAAGCCTTGCTTGAGACAGGGAGCCACCTTCAGGTTTTCCCTTGAAATTTCCAGCAGTCTTAGATTGGAGTTTTTGGTTTGGAATTTCAGGAGAAATATTAACAATAGATTTCATGAATATAAATGACAGCTGAAGGCCATCACCCAATCGGCTTTCAAAAAAAGCAGGATACCTGAAATTATTTATGGTAAGTTGCATAACCAGAAAAAGGGAAAGAAAAAACAAATTTGTTCCAAGAAACATACTTCTCATTCATATTCATCAGCAAATGGTGGGCTAATTTTGAGTTTAACTCTTGAGGATCTGTTTCCAATGCTATTAGATATGGAACACAGGTTATAGGATGGACCAGACCCTGGCGTAGTACTACTTCTACAATCTGCATAGATAGCAAATCAAGAGATATAAAACCCCAGCATATGCAGTGAAAACTCTAAATTTCACTCACAATCAGGTGCCTGTGAGCAGCTGGAGCAAGAATTTTTCCATCTAGTGTTATGAATCAAGGACAACACTTAAAATATTTCTGGCCAAATATATTTGATGTTGAAATTGTAAATTGTGCACCATTATGAATGCTTATGCAAAATAGTTTCAAATTTTTCTTACAAAATGAACTTTCTCAAGTCCTTTATACTTTTTACAAACGTGGTAGGGATATGCATCCTTAACAAAAGCTTTTACACATGAAGTGCAAGAATACCCAGTCTAGGTTCTCACCTTAAGGGCAGTCTGGCGAACTTGTTCGTTGAAGTCCAAGCACGTTCCCAAAATATGATCCCAATACAGCTGGACTATACCACCACATATATTAGTATCACCTGCACCAGCAGCAACTGGTACACTGTTGCTAACTTCTACAGGATGATGAGCTACACTGTTAGTCTTATCTGTGTCCAATTGGCTTTCGGCATCCAGAAGATATTCATGCATATTTTGCAAAGCTTGCATCTGGTAAAATGAATGATTCAGTACATGATGAAAAAAGTGGAAAGATAAAAAAAGAGGCTACACTTCAGTACCTTAAGACGAACATGGGAACCAGAAGATAAAGTTGCCTCCAATATTTTCCCAATGTCCTTTTCCAGCATAAATTCAGGCCTAGCAATAAGAACAAATCCTAATGCCTGCAACAATTACAAAATTTGATCATTAAACATTAATATCAAAGCGTACCTCAGATAAATTAAGAGAGAAGGAATGCATGCACACCTGCAAAGATCTGACTTTTATACTGAAATCCTCCATACGGAGATACTTTTTAAACAAACTGAGAGTGCTCGCAACATCAATATTTTTGTTGTTGGAGATACTCAGCAAAGAGTTTCCATAGCGAATAAGCAATCCCAGACAGAACAAAGAGCGGCCTGCTAGCTGTGATTGGCGGGTGGAGTTAGTATCTACTTAATTCTAGTTCCATTTATTTCTATATTTAAAAACCATTTATGAAAGAAAGAATATACACCCAGAACATGAGATGGACTCATTTACAACATTTATAGCCAGTGGAATATGCAACAGATATGTACGGGGCAATTATCTTCACACAAGTGCCGCCAACAGTTTCAGTCAACTCAAGCAAGGACTGGTTTCAGGTTGATAAATTAAATCATCAAGCTCCCAAGATTTTCTACCTCTGACAAGGAAGATAATGAGTAAAATAAACCCTAACAGTTTAATAACTTCCATTAGAATCTAGGTGCAAGTGTGGAACTCATTCATCTCTTCTGATTAATTATACTAAATCTGACAAGGAAAGTATCTCCTATACCCGTATAACTGCAAAATACAAACAGGGAAACAGCCCAGTACCAATTACTGAACAAGGATTAACAAAAGCTCACACTACATGCACATGAAAAAGGTGCCTAATCTCAGTATCCTTCCCAACTCCCCATAATAACTAGAGCATCTTCTCATTTGAGTCACCTGATAAATGCCACATATGCATGCAGTATTATACTGCACATATTATATGCAGCATCACATAGAAGACTTTAATGGGATACTAGATGGTTAAAATCCACAAAGGCTCAAAACAATATCAGCAATATGGATCTGAAATCCAATCAGATAAGCAAGGCAAACTAAATTCTCCTCTTAGACCACTGCAAAGCTTTTGGATTCATTCACATTTCCTCTTTATTCTGGCATGGCTCTTTGCAGAAGAGAAAACTATGTTTCATTCTACTAATTTAGGAACTTGTTTGTTTTGCAATCTACAAAAAAGCTATTTGAATAGAAGGTAATAGTCAAGCATAATACAGTGGGTCATACTCTTATTTTCCTTAAAACCTAGTTTCCATTGGAAGAAACATATAATACCCTCTACACAAATCCTAAAGTTGAAGTACAGTGTGAAAAAAAATCCAAAACAAAAAAGATATTAACTTCTCACGTCAGAGCAATTGTAAAGTTGCAGCAATAGAATATGAAAATAAAGACCAACCAATCAAACAGGGATGAAGATAATTAACCTTAATTGTAGCTACCAACCTGCTTGTTATCGATTCCTTGAGCATCCAAACGTTTGAAAAAAACCTGAATAAGATACTCAACTACACTAGCACCCTTTGCTGCTACTATGCTCAAAGAGCAAAGACACCTGTGATGATGAGAGACATCATTAGCGCAAGTAGAAATTTGAAAGAGAGAAACTAGTTTTATCCAGAATATAGATGGAACATAAATGCATAAATGTCCCAAATTTTGATCAATGAAGACTAAGGAACCTTTTTGTTTTATAAAACATGGCAGAAATGATTTGTGTATAGTCCTCAAGGGAGTAAGGAAAACCAAACAAAAAAAGAATTGAAGATGAACATGCATGTTTAAGTAACAGCATAATAAATCAACAAGTGCATACAAAAATAGACTGCACAGTATTCCAAGACAAGATCTTATTTACAAACCAGTCCTTGCTGCAGCAATAACAAAATAATGTGCGAGATAAAACACGACAGCAGGATCACACTTATCAGAACCACAAGAACTTTATAAACTAAATATTGCAACATCACTTAAGAGAGAAGCAAGAAAAGAAATATACACATTTACTTGACACAAGATGAACAAGCACATCAAAAACTAAATGTTGCAACATGACCTAGAAGAGAAGCAAGAGAGGAAACATTGAAATTACTTGATGCAAGCATGGACCACTGTCAAAAACGAATGCCGAACAATCATTTGCTTCAGATCTTGCTCTAATTCTTCAACAACACTCTGAGGCAGCTTTCGGATTAAGGGAAGAACAGAATCAACTATAAAGATTATACTCTCCAATAATTGTGCAATAGCTCGGTTATCAACCTGGGCACAAGTAAAAGCTAATTAAACTGTGTCATCTGCCTGAGAGCAAAGATACAAACAGCAAATTTCACTCTTTCTTATTTCAGTATACTCGAAAAATCTCTGATACAATCACTGCACTGGTACATCTTCCTCTTAAGATTTCAGTATTTGTGACAAATATTGAAATCTGAACAGAAGATGCATGTACAAACGAGTGTTGAAGATTTTCCCCCCTGTAAACTGAATTCAAAAGAAAAATTTAAGAGAAGAATGTGCACTGTGATGGGGAAAGAAATGCTATGCACATTCCACTTGACTTAAAGATGAACAGGTACAAGGTTAAAAGAAAAAAATCTCTCAACATGCATATGAGATTAGATCTGGTATATGTCAATTCTGAATTAAAAGGCTATATCCACTAAGCAATGTTCTGAGATAGAAATCAAGAGGGAATCAGAAGCTTAAACATTTTTTCCATGACATAGCTACTCTCAAAAGTCAACTTAGAGCATCAGCAATTACAAACGTAGGATTTTGATTATCAGCCCAAAGAATAGGCACCCCTTTTACCAGCTTGTACACATAAGCCAACAATTCCACTGTGTTGCTCCTAACAAACCCCTTCCCCATCTCTAAAATTAAATCAATTATTCAAACTTGTTTGCAGTAGACTTGAGTTATATATGATTAACTATGCCGTGAACTAGAAACAAAGAACCCACCAGTAACTTGATTTTAGGGAAACTACCGAAAAAATTGAATTGTAAATGCATGTCCATCTAATCAGTATTCAAAGTCATCCCTAAGCAGAATAGAAAAAGTGAAGGCTAATAAAATACAATTCTTCAGACTACTGCAGATTCTGATTCCATTGGATTCCGAAAGCTTGATATAGGTTTGAATTTTATTTTTGGATGTTGGATTCCTAAATTCAATCATTTACCCTCGCCAGCTAACTCTTAGAAAGAAAGTAAACCCGTGCTTGACAGTCAAGCAACAAGATCTAACACCATATGTGTGGATATAATAACCAAAACTACCAAAATTATGCCACCATATTGACAGAATATCGTAAAAAAAAAATTCATATAACCTGACTCTTGAGATATGGCTGTAGAGTGACAACAAATTGGGAGGGATCAGAAGCAGGTGCACAAAGTGTTGGATCAACAACACAAAATGCATGCAATGCAAGCACATATGGAAGCGTGCAGAGCTCCACTTCATCGTTATTCATTTCCTCTACCTGCCAAGAAAAAAAATTATTATCATGATTTTTGCAACCCAATAGACAATCAAATGTGTAAGAAATAAAATGAAAACAGAAATACCTGCAGTATTCTTTCCAGTAAGCATTTGCACATCAACTCACAGCGCTTGCGCACTGATGCAAGTGACATGGGGTTGATCCCAACAGCTTTAGCTGATTGTGGGAAGAAGTCAAGTGCTAGATTACGCTTGATGACTGTGACAAGAAGCTGATGACTTGGCATCCTCCTCAACATCTCAACAATTTGCTCGGTCTTCTTAGCCACCTCCAGTGGCACAGAACTGCCATCTCCACAAAATTGTGTTCGCAAACCAGAAGGTTCCTCAAACCAAAACTCATAAAATGTTTTGCAGACAAGATCCTGTACATAAAAGGAGCATGAATACAGGGAAATAGCATAGGGGAAACAAACGTTTTTATCAGCTGTTATTTAAGTAGCTTTTCTGGCTATGTTTTCTGCTACCCTGCCAGTTGTATTCTATACAGTACAGTACAAAAAAGTATTTATGGTATTGTGATTTGCTGATAATCAGATTCCTTAGAAAGCAACATTTTTATTATTTTTGGATGTTCAAGCGGTAAACAAGAAGATCACATCACAATATTGAAGATTTCTGAAATGCATTAGTCTAGGAGGGAAAACCATGGTCAATAATGCCAGCTACACTTCAAAAGAATGAACATCGTGGTCTAACCAAATTGGAAAAGCTAAGCAACTAGTAGACAGTAATAGTCAGTAGCCTAAGTGCCTGAAATGATATATGAACTCCTTCTGTTTTGCTTTAATCTACCTGAATACTGGATTCGTCATCACTGACACGGGATAAGATCTCAATACAAGCAGTTGTAAATTGAGTGAAGTTAGGATTTGAAATGCACATGTCTCTGATGATTTTGATAGCTCGTTTTCTCACACTCACTCCAGTATCTTTTGTCCTTTCAGCTACCTTCTCAAAATACTGCATCACAAAAAGTTGGACATGGAGGGGGAGGAAGATGATGTAATAAAAAATGAAAAAAGGAATTAGCAAAGTGATTTCACATACCTGCAGACCAACATCAGGGTGTGAAGCAATATGCCTACCAACAAGTTCCAATGCTGCTTCTCTCACAGATATCGCAGAATCACAAAACCTTCCTTCAACAGCCAATTGTACTCGCTTGTCACGTAAGACTTCAGGATCAGCTTCTACAATAATACTAACCTGATCCCATGAAACAACATATCGGAAAAGCCTCTTTATTGCATCAACATAACCACAGAAGTGTTTAATTTACAATCAAAGGCTATGCAGATCAAAATATAAATTCTTCTACTTACTGCTCGTAATGCCTTGGCCCTGATTATAGGAGAATTCTCCCTCAAACTTGCCTAGAAACAAGAAATGTTTAAGCATCAACATATGTTCTGCAGATGCATGGAAAACATAGGAAGTGAGATGCTATACTGACCAAAAGCATATGAAGAATCTTATCAAACCCTCTACAGAAAGAACTATTTTGTCCCAGTGCTAAAGCAATCTTCTTAGCAGAATCCCTCGTCAACAATGAAAACGCGGTCCCGGAATCACGCACAATAAGGTTTGATTTCAGTCTAGTGAGATGGTACATAAACTTTTGTTTAGATTTCGGGTCATCCTTGTACCACAAGCACAGATAAAACCTGCACAGATATGTTCTCTATTAAAAAAACTGAAACATTTAAATGGAGAGGAAACAGCATCAGAGAGTACAAACCAGCGAACAAAGAGATATGCATCATCAGCAGATACAGCATCTTGGAGGTAATTTAAAAGCATTTGTTGAACAATTTCAGCTTTTGTTACTGTATCTGAAGCAACAGAATTGTTCTTCGACCGAATATTATCAATCTTCTCCTCATCCTTGTAATGTGAATCGCTGTAGGATTGTAACACAAGAAGTTGATTCTTGCTGAGGCAAATCATACAGTGCCAGCTTCGATTAGGAGCTTCATGTTCTCTCATTCCCATGCAATCAGCATGAAACAATCTGCGACAACCCGGACACATAAACCTGTTCTCCACTCTTCCATCCAAGCAAACACAGCATGCATCTTTTGGGAAACTCAGATCTACATCATCCCCTCTACTCAGTTCCTGTAATATCCAAAACTTGTTCCCGCTACAAATAAGTGCATCCTGCTTTAACCTTGCTGCAATGGTGCCCAGAAAATCAATGGCCATGGAACGTGCAGAGACATCCTTGGATTTCAGTCCAGCATTCTGAAGTAGTAAGACACAAAGAACCTGCAAACAGAAGTCCCTTAGCATGAAAACACATGATGTTTTGAGAGGATGCAAAAATTCAAGTCTATCTCACCTCCAGAATGGGAGATGAGGAAGGGTATTCTGGTAAATTGAGAGTTGTTAGTAGATCTGTAACAAGATTCTCCATCATCACTTTCAGTTCAGAAGCATCTTGATTCTTGACAGTTGTGAAGCGCTGGAGAACTCGGGTCCAGAAAAGACAGCAGGTCTCTGTGGCTGCTTCATGGGACTTGATAGGATAACTAGCATCCAAAGAGACTTCTAAGATGGAATTACCACTCGATGCTTGCCTCAAAGCCTCAGGGAGGTTTGCACTGCTTTGAACCAACTGAATCAGTAAAGCAGTGATCATCTGAATCTGCCTCTGTTCTTCATCGGGCAGGTGATAGGCTCTTAGTGCTCGCTTTGAGGATGGTAATTTCCAGAGTAGCTGAACTATTTCATCTATGATGTATGGACGATGCTGTATGTATGAATAGAATATCTGTTCCATAATAAAAAAAAAAATACACTAAGGCCACAAACCATGTGATCCATATGTATATTTACTTGTATACAAGAGCTTATGCATGTACAAATGCATATGCATAAGCTCTCAAGAATAAGGACAAGTGTAAAGAGCTCTACCCCACAGATTAACCCAATAGCCTTCATCTGCAAAAGTTGGATATTGTCCACCAAAAAAGTTGTAAAGCTTGTCCTCGCCAGTTGTAGAATGCAACTATCCGACAACTTCTCAATCAACAATAAATCCTTCAGTAAACCAAGTATAGTGCACAGTTTTTGTAGTATAGTATTCACAGCACTAGAGACCCTGTCAAAGAAGAAGGGTAAGCAATCAAGAGAAACTCCACGTTCTAAACACTAAAATTTGCCATAAAATTTAATATTTGGGAAAAAGAATTTTGATAAACGCACCTGTTTGATGATGACTTCTTCACTCTTACACTCTTTAAAGTTCGCCGTTTCTTGTTCGCCGAACCATAGTCAGGGTCAGGCTCTTCATCTTCATAACCTGAGAATAAATAGTAGATGATTTCAGCTATGAGCAATGCAAGAAGAAATTAATTGATTTGTTATCTCTCAATTAAAAACAATAAGAGAGCACAATGACCTGTTATGGTAAGGAAAACCAAATTGAAAATTTCATAATCACATTTTTTTCTTGTTTCAAAATGACATGCAGTCATTAGCAATTTTCAGGAGAAAAAGAAAAGCAAGTTGGTGAATGGCAAGTTAACAGAAGGGTAAAAAACAGCTGAATGAAGGTGCAATGCCTACCTTCAGGAGCCCCATTTTCACTAGGCCTATGCAAAGCACGATATGAGGGATCATAAGCAAACATCACATCCATTATTTGATGCTTAGAGAACTCCAAAATTCTTTCAATAATCTGATATGGAAACATAAATTAAGATCATACAAATCTTCAGGAAGCATGTAAGAACATGCAGAGCAGAAGGAGAATGCTTGATTATTATTTTTTTATTTTTTTCATTATAGAATAGAAAAAGAACACTTAAAAGACATTTTTACTAGAACAAAATTAATAAAGGGAGCACCTCTTCTTTATACAGCTGTTTTGGCATGTTATTATGCGCCATTACAGCTAGAGCTGCATGAATAGACTCGAGCGCACAGAAGACATAGGAGACTACTTCTGAATCTGACTGCAGCATTAAAAGAAACAGGAAACTCAAACCATCAAAGTAAACCAGCATTAATAAAATAACTACATCATACTACCAGCACAATGAAAGAATCAATCACAAGGGAATACATCAAAGTTTTTAGAGGAAAAAAAGTCAAACCATATTTAAAATCAAAACACCAACAGAGATATCAAGAAAACTTACAAAAAATCAAAGTTCTAAATCTAAGGGCCATGGTTGATGATTCTAATTAAGCAAGCTTGTTGTTCAAGCCATCAATTTCTTTGGATTTTTACTACACACTTGAACATCAAATCAACAGAAAACAAAATAAAATCCAAATTCCACTAACATATATTTAGCCTATCATTTGTACCATGGACCACATCATTGTCAATATATATTATTGACTTGATCCTTGAAGATATTATGGAAGGACTCAGTGTTATATGTCCCAAAACTCCATTTAAAGAATTCCCACCAACTCAGAAAGGTCAAAATAACACTTCGACACATTAGATTAAACAGACTGGTATGCAATAAAAGTTGACGGTTTAGCTCACAAGACTACTAGCAAAAGAGTTGTTAACACTGAGAATGAATATAATAAATTTATAGTCTCCATATCTTATTACTACCAAACAGTGAATCACATCCTAAGAAGAGTATAAAAAGGGAATGCTATGATAATTGCATCAAAGGGAAGTAAATCAACAACTTAATAGCTAGCAAGAATCAAGTGTCAAAAGTGAAACTTAAGAAAAATGATACAGGTGAACTGTCCCAGAATAAAATTTAGGGAGACACCACATCCTACAAGCCTACATGAACTCAGATGCAAACAAAAAAACAATCAAAAACTCACATGTTCACATTCATCAATGGATAAGCCTTCAGCTCGATGTATTTGGTGATCCAGAATCCTCAAGAGTCTTACAAGAACTTCAATGGGGATCGAATTTAAAAGCTTTTTTGCACGTATCAACATTATTTCATTTACAAGCTTTCTAAGATCAGCAACAGGCAATGATAACCACTCTGCTTCTTCCCGATCATCACCAGGAACTTCAGCTCTTCCACAAAAGTCTTCCAACATATCACAGAAGCTTCCAATTGTTGCATCTGAAAAAGGAAGTCCACAGCAAATCCATAAAATGAATAACAAATGAGAGAGATAAGAGCTCAAAATATCATCAGTAGCTCTACCTTGAAGCTCGGCAGGATCTGGCTGAACCACTGCTGAAATGTCATCACTGCCTTTTTTCTTGACTTTCGGTTTCCTCAGAGATGAGGCAATGTCCTGCAGTTTATCCCCTAAGTTACCAATAAATATTGAACCTAATCACATAAAGCTAATTCCAAAATTTTGCATACATTAGGAGTGTATTTCGGTTGGAGATTTTGAAATCCATCATAATCTCTTTGTGCTTGAAATGAAACAGGTACACTTAGCTCAATGTGCTTGCTTTCAAATGCTGCATTTCCAGAAATTTGCCCCTTACCTGAGAAACTTGAACAAATGCAATAACCCACAAACACAGCAACTCTTAAGTGTTATGTAAGAAATTATGCAAGCTTTAAAGGAAAATAAGTTGAAAGAATAGTATATAGCATGCAAAACACCTAAAGATAGTACATTTCTCTTTTTAAGAAGTGGCAAATGATGATGGCGCCTTCTAAAGCCATCTTCATGTCTTTCCAGCTACATATTCTACTCCCAAGTGGTGATCACTACATCTTTTTGAGTCAGTTACAAGGACCACTATTCCTGTCTCCTTATGTGTGATTCGTTTCTATTTACAATTACAATTCTTTTAGTGACAACACATCTGCTTTAAGTAGAAATCAAAAAGAATATTTCCATCAAAAGGAATATTTGCAAGTGCTTCATGGATCACAAAATATGAACCACATACCAAAATTCCATGACTATTCTATTTTCTAGTTGCAGTTGTATGGGAAGCAATCCAGGCATCTCCAAGGCAAAAGTAATGCCAGATATCAACCAGAAAAATATTAAATGTAGGTCAATTGGTGTATTATGGTCAAACTGTTTCAGCTATAAAGTCTAAAGATAATTACAAAGGAAGAAGCCACCTTCCATTATCTGGCAGGTTTCTTCACAAAAATTCTATGCAAAGAAATAATCCTCATAAACGAAGAACCAATGACAGTTTTGATGAATTATGAAATATAATATATGATAGGACTGGATACAAAAGGAAGGCACCATGCTCTGTGAATTCTAAAATTTAGCACCAATAGGATTAACTTGCTGTCTCTTATCCTACCCATCCTCACTCTCATTCAATAGAGAAGCACATACACTATCAAGCAAAACAGAGAAAAAAATTTCACCTACATATCATGCAATTATCTTATCTATCTAAACACTTCCAAGCCATCTCTTATCTATCTAAACCTGATCAACAACTTAATTCTCCCACTCAAACAACACAGAAGTGTCGCAGAAAACACCTTAGGGAAACCACAGGACATTATTCCCCATTTACTATGCTTGTCTAACATATCCTAAACTTAACATCTCAACAACTAAAAACCACTGTCAGTAAACTTTCTACAAACATACCTGATAGTCTAATCGACATGAAAAACACAAAGGTTAATGCAAACACTCATATTGCAATCATGCTATTCTTCTTTTCTGAGACTAATATCATTGAAAACCAAGTAAAGAATACCTCAAAAATGACCCTTATATGGAAACATATTCCTAAAAGCTTTGAATTATACCCTTTTCCAAATGATTCCCACAGTTCACAATCATCTCTCCATATAATAAACATAAGCCTAAAACTGCTACGCAAACTTCATGCATTCATCTATAGCAATTGAATCATTTATCACTTCAACTATACATTAAGAGAATCGTTTCTAGGAAAGAGAAAAATATGAAAAGAGCAAAAGTGTGTACTTTGTTTACCAGGAGTAACATACTCAAATGCGTCAGGATTGCAGCGAAGAACCTCTTCATAAAGTTCCAGCCGCTCCGCGCTGTCAGACGCAGTTTCTCTATTCTGATCTCTAAGTGTCCTGCAAAACAACACCAGGCATTAGCAAAATCATAACACCGATACAATAAAGATAGCTTGATTAAAATCATGGATTTTCTGGACTGTTATAAATTACAAAAGAAACTAACGAATTAACACAAATTAAGGTTTTGAAAAGAAACTCTGTAAAGTAAAATCTTGATTTGTTCAGTTCGAGCATGAAATAAAGTTCGCTAAACGAAAAAAATCACATTTACCACTCGGATTTCAAAAATAACAAATAATATGTAAGAAAATATTAAAGAATAAAGGAAGGCTTACAGGTATGATACGTCGGTTTGACGAAGCAGATCAGCGATTCTGAAAGACTGAGACAGAATTTCATTTCGATTCAAAGACCAGAAACTACTACTTTTAGCACTAGCTCCGTCGAACAACCGGAGCTCCGGATCCGAGGCGCCACAGAAAACAGGAAGCGAAGGCAAAGGCAAACACGGCGCTACTTCAGAGTGTATGCTGTTGGACAGGCCGATTCCTCTAGGAACCGAACCCGAACCCGAACCGCTTGGATTTGAATTTGAATTGCTCATCGACTAATTAACTTGTGACTTCTGAATTGACTAACTAAAAGCATCAAGGGAAAGAAGTGAGGGAGGGGGAAGGGATAATAAGTTGGAGTGGTAAAAGTGTAATAATGTGGAAGTGCAGGGGTGATTAGTGGATAATTAGGGTTTTCAGAAGACTCGTAGAGTCTGTTTGCTGGACCGAGAGAGAGAGATGAGAGAAGCAAAATCACAGTTGGCGGGGAAAGTGATTTTATTTTCGGGGATTTTTTTGGGATAAAAATGTGGATTTTTATGGTT
Source organism: Salix viminalis (assembly GCA_029228465.1). Taxonomy (NCBI): domain Eukaryota; kingdom Viridiplantae; phylum Streptophyta; class Magnoliopsida; order Malpighiales; family Salicaceae; genus Salix; species Salix viminalis. The sequence continues at coordinate 8,458,903 of CM055442.1, forward strand.
TTATAGGAGCAGGAAATTGGGAGGAGTTGATAAAACTACTCAAACACCCTTGGTTGACGGTTTCTGCCTTTTCTTTTGTTATGGGGCCGTTGTGAGGTGACGGGGGAGGTTTTATTTTGTTACGAAACTGACAGGAACGAGCTAGTGTTTGTTTTTGCGATAAAAATATGAATTTTTAAATTGGTTTGATTGGTTGATATTAAAAAATATATATATTATTGTAATAAATTTTTAAATAAAGAAAAAGCAACTACTATTTAAAATTAATAGAATTACTAAACTACCCTCTGATTTCTGTTTGGATATTTGGCAGCAAGTTTGTCGAGGAAGTTTGGTGTTTGAAAATTTGAGAGTAGTGGGAATTGTTTTTGAAAATGAAAAAAGAGGGAATTTTCTTTATTTTTAATATTGTCATATTAAAATAAGAAAATTAAATTAAATTTTTCAAAAACGTGATTTTAATCATCCTTCCAAATTAACTTTGCTTGTAAGTTTCATGTGTTGTCAAACGAGTAATTCAAAAAAGTGTAGTTGTGATGTTTTAATTAATATCGTAGGAGGGATGCTTTAAGCAATTTTCCCACCTTCATAGAATCTATATATTGATGGGAAATATTTTGTTATGTCACTATACATATATTTAGGTAGTATTTAATGAATTTTATGACATTTTTGTTTTCCAAATTCGTTTATATATATATTTGTATAGTTTTAACATATTGATATTAAAAATAAAAATATTATTTTAATATATTTATTAGGAAAAATCCACTTTGAAATGTAATCACTACTATAATATCAAACGCTACCTAGAAAAGAATATATTTTTTACTGTAAAAATGGTATACATGAATTTTTTTCTATTTTTTTCTTACTATTATGAATATTATAGCAGTGGAAAATATTTATTTTTTAGGTGGCTCAGTGATAAGAGCTTGAGATTAAAGGGTTTATTCCTCTTGTGGTCTCAGATTCGAACCATGTAGTTGCTAATATAATAATCATTGGAGAGTATAAGGTCGTTAACTTCAAGATTCATGGAATTAGTCAAGATGTCCACAAGCTGGTTCGGACACAAGTTAATAAAAAGATTTTTGTTAAATATGATTCTAAAACAGCAAAACAAGTTATTTCAACATGGTAATAAAGTTACAGTATTGACAAGGGCTTCCAAAAAAAAAAATTAGTCATCCGAAACATATCATCAATTAGTCATTGCATGATATCACCATATCACCATATCGAGTATTGCTTAGGATTTTATTTAAAAATAGAAGTAGAATCCTGTCGTCGAATGACCAGTATGGGAAGCCCAACAGGCTAGTAAAAAATCCTGAAGCTTTCTTAGCCAATAATGGGCCCTTAAACGGGCTCAAGGTAAGAATAGGATTTTAAGTGGTGGTTGACGAGTCTTCTTAAAAATCGAATAAAATTATTCGTTAGAGAGGACAATATTGGTACTATGTTATAAAAATATTTAAAAAAAATGATTTTTTTTAAAAAAAAATTAGTGTTCTTAGATTATTTTGACATGATGATATCAAAAATAAATTTTAAAAAATAAAAAATATCATTTTGATATATTTCTGAATAAAAAACACTTTTAAAAACAATATCAACTATACTCCCAAACAATCACTAAATAATACGTTTTTTTATATGAATGGCATGTATTCCATATCCTTTTACGTTCAAGTGTATTGAGTTTGATTTTAAAGCCAACCAATTCGACTTGATTACATGTTTTTAAAACAATTTAAAAAATAATAATAATAATTTAGTTTTAGTTTTGAATTAATTTTTTTTGAGTGTTTTTAGATCATTTCGATGTGCTTTCATCAAAAAAAATATTTAAAAAAATAGCATTTTGATGTCTCTTAACCAAGATTGTCAAACTTGTTTTTTTGACACAACACGGAATTATAATTTGAACTTGAATCGTAAAATCGTAAGTAAAATATTTTCGTACAAAAATCATAAAATCACAAGTAAAATTATTTTGGTAGAAAAATTATAAAATTATAAGAAAAATATTTCTGAATAAAATACAACACAATTATGGTCATAAAACTTCATTAGAGACTAAGGAGCATCTAATTAGCTATATAGTTATATAGTTTAGATGAACAAATTCTAAAAACAAACGCCATCTTTTGACACCATAGGCATCTTTGCCTCTTGAGCAAGTATCAAAAGAAGCAACCACATGTAGAAAGCCAATTTCAATCCATTGACTCACCGTTCACAGCAATATAGTCTTAAAACATACACTTAATTGTCTTTGATGATAGCATGGATTGAAAAATAGAACATGTAACAATAAAGTATATACTTTTTTTTTTAACAGCATAATCAATTTCTTCTACAGTTGCATAGAAATGTTCACAAATACATGCCTCAGGTTTTTCAGAGATTCAATGCTCAATGATAAATCCCTCAATTAAAAAAGTTCAAGGTGTAAAAATCGCTTCAAATGTTCTTAGAGTTCTCCTCTAATTGAAATTCTACACCCAATTACCATTCACTCGTGATTCCATTTCTAAAATTGTTGGTGGTGGTGCACTTGAAATGTTATATAATTTTGGAAGCAAAAATATTTAAATGATCCTTCATCCAACCATCTATCACTCCAAAAAATTAATATTTAACTCATTACCCACCACATATTTAGCATAACCATGTAGAGTTTCAAAAGTAGTTGAACTGGGCTGAAAGAGAGAAATGATCGTTTTTAAAGAGCATGCAGAATCTATTTCCAGTTTCTTAGTTTATTACACGATAGTCAGACTCAAAGGTAAGAATCCAGAACTTGTAGAAGTGACAATCAGACAACAAAATATTGAAACAAAAGGATAGTTCACACATTTATGCATGACATCACTTTTCTTTCAGCACCATAGGCACAATACAAATTATCTTTGGCAGCTGCTACAAACATCATGAATCTCATTGAAGTCTTGGGTGATGGTATTAGGAAGGTTGCATTAGAGATCTCAAATATAAAGATTTACAAAACTTCACAACCAACATATCCTCAATAATTTTTATTTTTCCATTGACATCATCAATAATTTCCTCAACTTCAGAACCAATAGATCCTCCATCTCGTTCCTAACATGCAAATCGTGTTCTTGTCAAAAACCCAAAACCCAAACATCACAATACCCAAAATCCATCCACCAAATCCAGCCACCAAAAACTCGAACATCACAATACCCAAAACAAACTCAAAAAATCTAGTAATCTGATAAGAAAGAGGCTAGAGTTCATGCCGATTGCAAATTGCAAAGCGTATGATTTTACGAGTTGAAACACGAGTTTGATAACATTACTCTTAACTAAAAGCATTTTGAAAAGCAACCTCAATCAGATTCTCACACATGTCCTTAATCTCTTTTCTTTGATTGTTTTTTTTCCTATTCCTTTCCAACTTCTTTTTTTAAAAAAAAATATAGTTTTTGTACAATATTTGTTACATATACAAGTGTATTAAAAAAACTCTTTATATTTCATAAAATGGAATTGAAGAAAATTCATTAACCAAAGTATATTTTGATTTCCTATATATATATATATATATATATAAATAAATTTAATAAAGCATAGTATAATTTATTGAATAAATAGTATTTTCAAAAATATATCCAAAGAGTAAAAATAATAAATTGCTTATTAATTATTTGTTTATTTCATATTATGAAAGGAAACAAAATATCACTATAAACTAAAAGATAAGAATAATCCAAGAAAAACTGTGAGACAATCCATCACGATCTTAATTTAATTATCTAATAGAATGTTGATTTAAAATTAGTGACAGCAAATCTATTTTTTAATTAATAAGTTTTATTAACTTATCTATTTAAATTTTAATGGTATTGTATAAGATTTAAATGGTTAATGTTAATATAATTAATATATGGGACTAATTTTAGGATTAAATTAATTTATCATATTTAATTATATTTGATAGCTGATACGTGTATATTTTAGGATGGAAAGTACATAAATCTCAAAAGGAATATAAACTTTTTATCATCAAATCTCTTAATAACACTTTTCAATTTTGGTATCTCATATATATCTGCACATACTTTAAGACCTTTTTTATATTCCTTTTAAACCTTAGTATACTTCTTTTCTACACTTTAAGCCTTGTAAACTTCTCATGTTTTTCATTGTAGTCCCCGGACCTACAACTTCTTTAAATCAAGGTTAAATTGGCTATTTAATGAAAACTATTTTTTTTAATTAAATCCCTAATTAAATTAATAAGATCTCCCGCCTTATCATTTCGATCTTTACCCTTTAAATTTTGATCAATTTTGGATTTCTTCTTCAGTTACTTTTCACTTAAGATCATTGGTTGAATTATTAGTATCTCCTACGCTAAATTAGGGTTTTAATCCTTGGTACTTTAATTCCCTCGATCATAGCCAATGCTTTTCAAATACAAGCCTCAAAATTCATTTTAGCCTTAAAAACTTAACCTGCCCAGTTTGAACCCGAAAACGTTTCGAGGATTTTGATATAACATAGTTTTTTTTTTAAATATTAGAAAATAATTTTTTATTCTTCTTTTTTTTTGTGGTCAAAGTTGATAGGGAAAATGTATTATTAAAAGAATATTAATTTGGATTTTCCAAATTCAAATAAAAATATGTTGATGTTTATTAGATGAACTATACACCAATGATCAATAATGGAATGACATATCTTCCTATTAAAGTCATCTTACAAAACATAATCGTTTTTCTCTTGCCTCTTAATAAGAAAATATTTCATTTTAATAACTATAATTATTATTTTATTCATTGTCTCAAATGGTGAGGTAAACAAGGCAAATAATTTGTTTACGTTACACCCATAATTTCTCCTTATCTTTCCACCAAGACTATGATCCATGAAAATCCTACGGTTGATAGTGTTTCCTATTCCATGTTTGATTGATGGCTATATATAGACACTCGCACTCTACAGTGAAGTCAGGCAATCACACCCAATCAAACTTCAGCATCTGTCTTCAATGTCTCTTTCTCTGAAAATCATGGCTAGTTTTAAGAACTTCACTGCTTGTTTAGGGTTCATGCTGCTTCTGGGAGTACTGGCCAGGAGTGATGACCAAATTAGCTTCGGAGAAAAAATAGACAGTTCATGGCACGATGCTCACGCAACTTTTTATGGGGACATCCATGGCGGACAGACAATGAGTACGTGTGTAGTAAATTTTCCAGCCATTCTTTTCTTCACTTACTAACTAATTAATCAGTGAAGCAATCAGCTGTTGAAAACAGCAGATTTGTAAAGTGATTTCTTAATGTTTTGATCATTTATTGGCATGCAGTGGGAGCTTGTGGCTATGGCGATCTCTTCCAGCAAGGGTATGGGCTTCAAACAGCAGCTTTAAGCACAGCACTCTTCAACAATGGACGAACTTGCGGTGCTTGCTATGAACTCAAGTGTGTAAATGATCCACAGTGGTGCAAAAAAGACGCCGGCACCATCAAAATCACGGCGACCAACTTGTGCCCTCCGAATTTCGGAGGTCTCAATGCTTGGTGCAATCCACCGCAGCAGCATTTTGACCTGTCGATGCCCATGTTTCTGACGATCGCACAGTATAGGGCAGGGATTGTCCCTGTCAAGTACCGCAGAATCTTGTGCTCCAAGGAAGGAGGGGTTAGGTTTGACATTCATGGTAATCCCTACTGGATGCTCGTGCTGGTGCGAAATGTCGGAGGATCTGGTGAAGTTACTCATGTCTCGATCAAGGGCTCAAGAACTGGTTGGATTCAGATGAGGAGAAACTGGGGACAGAACTGGCAGACCGGGGCTCATCTTGTCGGACAGAGTTTGTCGTTCCTGGTTACTACCAGTGACTCGAAGAGGCTCTACTTTGATTCTGTCGCCGGAGCTGATTGGAGTTTTGGACAAGCTTATGATGGGAAAATAAACTTTTAAATCAGAGGTTCTTGATGTTTTGTTCTACGCATCGTTTTGCCTTTTATATAGGCTATCAGCATAACTTGTACGTACGCATATTTAGGCCAGCTTGGGACATGAACACCATTATTATAGTTAGGATTAACGTTGTGGGAACCATTACATTCGTGTTAATTTGATGCCATTATGTGTTTCCACATTCCCAAGCAATAATGTTATTTTTCAATATCAGAAAAAATAATCATTTCTATATGATTAATCAATGATATGCTTTTCTTGTGATTGAGTTTACAATCTTACATGAATGATTGTATTTGTGAGGGTTTGTAGTTTAATAGCAAAATGTTTTTCTCACCATTTTTTTATTTACTGTGACCCCATCAATCATTCCACCAGTAATTAAAGTTAGAAAATTTTTAATTATTTAAAGTATTTTTTTTTCTTAAACTAAAGCCAGTATTCCGATGATTCCAGATTCGAGGCTCTGTATATAAGTTTTATTTGTAAATTTATGGTCTGTAGGTTGCTGAGGTCAAGAAATTTATCATGTAAGTCAACCTATGGTGGTTTCGACAACAAATTTTCTATTCCAAAATCAAAACTTAGCAAAGTTTCTCAAAATACATCTTATAATTGTTATCCAATCATTGACCCCTTGGTGCTCTAAAACTCAAAACCAAAACCCATCTTAGATAAAAAAATATATATATATTATTAAATAGATATCCGAATCTTCTTGCTTTTTTAATGATGATGATAATTTTATTTTAGTTATTTCGTTGAAACCTACTAAACAAATCAAATTTATATCGATTTAAAATTCATATATTTTATATAAAACTTACACTTTCATGGGAATTTTGCATAGATTTATTATTTTGACTAAATTTATATTATAATAAAAAAAACTCACTTAATTAATATTTTTTTATGTTGAAAAAAATATGATACCACCCACGATGAGGCGCAGAGGCATTGGCTAGTGTGTGTGTGTGTGTGTGTATTGCATGATCTAACAAAATATAAAGCTCAAGATAAAAGTTCTATTGCATGTTGATTATTGAAAAATATTAAATTATTTTTCTTGGCACCCAATACAAGTTTACAACATAAGAAAATTCAATCGTATGATACATGGATCATACGAGCTTTCAAGATGCGTGAATTTTATTAAAATATTTCAGAGGGTTATGAAATTTGAATCTCAAATCTAGAGAAGATAAATGTTTAAAGCGCAATGAATGTTGCAATCTCGGCTTAGATAGCAAGTTTTCAAGCAAGTATTGTTACAAATTGTTTTCAATACTGTAAAATTATGTATATGTTTAATATGGTTTCAAAGAATTTAGATCAACACTTAGGCGTTTAACAACAGTCACATTGCATAATTTTCTCTTACATTTGAAAAGTGTTGTAGTCTCTAATATGGAAATGTTTTTCTCACCATATTTTACTTTGACTTCTTGAAAATTTATAATTATCTAAAATATTTTATTGGAAAAAAAATTCTTTCTTGAAACAAAATCCTTACTTTTGACTAAGCTCCATCCGATGATGTTTTTTTTTTATAACCGGGATACCCGGGTTAGCTTGTGTGCACTACAACTAAATCATCGGGCCCACTGAACATTCTGCAAACCCAATGAGCATGTAAGGTACCACGGGGATGACAGGCGTGTCTGATAAGGCTTGAACCTGGGATGAGAGAAAGGGAAAAACTTTTCTTGACCACCAGACCAAAATCCTGCTGGCCCATCCGATGATGCTTGATTCAGGTTTTGCAGACAAGGTTTTTGGGCAACTTTACTGCAGTTTTTAGCAAAATTGCAAGTGCATTTATGGTGGGTTTTTTCAAAAGATTGGAGGTTGACTAATAGCACTACCAATGGGGCATGGTCCTGGATCTCACCACCATAAACAAGATGGGTTTGCCATGGGGAAGGACTGAAGAATTTGCCACCTGAAAATTCACAAGCTGCTGTGCCGTTCTCTTTCAACTTACGCTGAAATAAGTGGAATAAATCGCTTCTAGAGTAGGATCACATGCAACTATGGTTTTTAAACTCGCGAGTTGATTCACAAAATCATATAATTTTACGAGTTAACCTAACAAAACTTATTAAATTGAATAGAAAAATCAAACACCATTAAAATCAGATAAAAAACACAAAAATCAGTCCGGTCTGATTTTACAATCTCAAGCGAAAAGCTCACTTTTCCATCCCGTTGAAAAATACAGCCTAGGTTATAGGCCTATTCTCTATCAACTCATAGGCCTGTGACGCCCCCTCTCCCCCATCAACATTGATTAAAATATTAAATTAAAAAAAAAGGAAGTCCACTCTTACCAGTAATGATGTAATTCGTTTAAATGGCTTTGAAAATCAAAATTTTTAAATGTACATATAGACCATTTCTTAGATAATAAAAAAAAATCTCATTTATTGATTTAAATATTAACTTTAAAATTTATATCTAAAATTTTTTGAAAAAAAATAATATTTTTTTTTACTTTAAATTAAATATTTTTAATGTTTTTAGATCATTTTCATGTGCTGATATCGAAATAATTTATTGGAGCTGAGCTAGTACATGCAATATTAGTATTGGTATCGATGGTAGTACTAATAATCATTTTGATGGTGATGTGATTGATGCAAGTCTTAGAAATAACAAGGGAGATGAAAATGAGGTTGATTTTAGTTTACATTGCTAGTCAATTGAATATTTGTTTTAAATTTGTTAGTTTTTACCTAATAAAATTCTATGAATATAATTGTTTTGTAATGTATTTTTAAGTTATTTTAAATCATATATAAATCTTAATTAATGAAATTTTATTGTCATAATTATGATGTATTGTATTCGAAAATATTCTACCTACATGATTTTAGCTGCGATTTTATGATTTTTATATGGTAAAATATCGGGTACGACTTTACGATTCTAACTTTTACGATCCGAGTTCAAAAGCAACTTCGTATTTGTGTCAAAATCGTGATTTTAACAACCTTGCATACAACAACATAGAGCAAATGCTTTATTTACGCATCTCGGCCAAAAAAGGGGGAAAGCTATAAATAAAACTCAAGATCAAAGATAACAACACCATATTATTCATGGATTATTTAATGTTTTATACTGAGTTGAGATACATGAAGGAAACTGTGCAGGCGATCCCATTCCATGCGGGTGAAAAGTTCTATGGCCACAGAAATTTAGAAATTCATTACAAAGATTTCATATTTATTGAAACAAGTCAGACAACCAAAGGAAAGCAGTGCACAAATTTTACATTAAATGAAATGGTATAAATCCGACCGTACCAGTACTGAAGGTTAGAAACTTGGAGTTCAAACATTCTCGATGAGCTCATCAGTTTCTCTCTTTGCTCAGCTGATGGATTTCACTTCCAATCAAGTATGTCAAGCAGCCACAAAACCTCATCCCTGGATTTTGCAGCATCACAAAAATCTATTTCAATCCCAAAGACATCAATAACACTGTCATTTTTATCATCCGTGAATAACAGAGAAATCCAAGCCCGGATTCCTGGTACAAAAGGATGTGCTGGTGAGAAACCAAGATAGTCAAACGCCATGGCCCTGTAGGCTGTCCGATCGATATAATCAAAGACAGATTTGTTGATAATGCAAGCAACCTTGTTGATATCCTTCCGCCCCGACAAGCACTGAAATGCTCACGGTCTCGCCTAATGGGGCTTTGAACCTTGGTTTAACAGGTAGAATCATCTTGTAATCAGGGCCTTCAAGATGAAATCTAAGCCAATCACAAATTCCAGGAGGCAGATTTTTCATTCCAGTTTGCAAAACAGGGCCTGAGACCACCTCGGAGAAGATCAATTTATCTCCCGTCCAGATGTCAATGAAGAATTCCAAATTGTCAAACGAAAGTCTTGGAGGAAGCAGGGTTTGTTGACGCTGGTGCTTATAAAAGGTCTGGTATAGCTTGTAGTATGTGACGGTCGGAGGGTTTGGCCTCTTGCAAATGGAAGGCCATCTCTTGGCACTAAGAAGTTTCCAAAAGTAATCATCTTGCGCTATATCTCTCCACTGTTTACATACTGCCATGCATGAAGCCAGATCTGCGCCATCCAGTAAAGGGAAAACAGCCTTCAGAATTTCTGCATATGACATTTTCAGACTGGAAGGCACAATTCATATACGATATGCCTCAGCAATCACTTAGACCATTTCAATTCCTGGAAGATTTACCTGAGAAAAAAACACAGAATTCAGATTCAAAAGCAACCTATATAACGATATTTGAGCTTAAAATCATTGTGTTTGAGAATGCCTACAATAAGAAGCCAGATAACAGAATTAGATAATCATCAGAAAAGACATACAAGCTACAAAAAGTTGCTATACATTTTGCTGGCAATAATATCCAAACGGGCATTTCAATCTTCCCCATTTATCCCTTCCTATTTCTAAATGACTGAATCCTGCAACAAACCATCTCATCCAAATCCAGACAGTGTTGGTGATCCAAAAAGCCCTTCTAATTGGCAAGTCTGCATTTCTTTCTTCGTCTTCTTTTTTTTCTTTTATCTAGTAACCTAATTTTAATAAGGTCAATTGCATCCATAAGACTAAATTTGTAACTGCCCATGCCAACAGAAACAATCATATTGTTGCATATACCATAGAACACCAAAAATGCAGCACAATAATACACCAAAACACAAACTTGTCTCATATTCAAATTTCACATCCAAAAACAAACACCGCTAATTTAGCTTCCCCACTCTCTCAACTCCTCAATCACTAGAAATAACAACTTGTCCATTTGATACAGTCTTAATACTCATAACCAACAACGGAACTTAGGAAAGTTTCTCAAAAAACATCATACAAAGAATTGGTATCCAATCATTGGCCCTTTGCTGCTCTAAAACTCAAAAAACAGAACCCAATTCAGATATCAAAAGAACTCTATAAATCGACCCCAAAAATGTGTAATTTTCCCTCATGGCTATGCATGACCCCACAATTTCAGCACCAAAAAACAACAGAATCAAATGAACCCCTCAAAAAAAGTAATTAAACAACCATTAAAATCACAAAAACCAGATTCAAAAGATTAAGACATGGATTCCCCCCCCCAAAAAAACAAACAAACAAACAAACAAACAAACAAACAAAAAGAAGCCCATCAATGAATCAGTAACATATCCCATCAAATTGATTAAATTCACATAAATAAACAGAGAAAAACCTGGATAGTGAAGATTGCAAAATTGAGATCGAAAAAGGAAAGGAGGGAGAGAGATGAAGAAGAAAAAAGAAGGTACCTAGTAATTTTGAAAATCGGTAAAAACACGCTTGATCTGAGCTTGTGGAGTTTTCAAGAGAGAGACCTTCGCTATGGGTCAAAAGCACGGAGAGATGAATGATGATAAATCTGTTGAGTGAGTGATTATTACTAAATCTTTGATTAGGGGAAGTCTGTAATTAATCAATTAATTAATTAATTAAATCCAGGATGAAATAAAAATATAACCAACTCAAGGATGTGTTGTCCTTAACGTTTTGTTAAATAAAGGATACAATATGTTTCTCTTCAATGCCTCTCTTCCTTTTTTTTTTCTTTGTTTCTTACAAAACATTTTTTTTTATCAAATATATTATTTTTAAATGAAAACTTATCATAATATAAAAAGTCAGCTTTATTAAAAAAAATTATAAAGTATTTGAACGCTATTATCTAGGGATGCTGTGATGACATTGATTGTCATTTTGGACAAAAGTAAAGCCACCTCACACCCAAGTACAATTTAAGGTTTTGCATTGTTTTTTGGACAAGCCTTAAATATATATTTAATTTTTTTTTTTGAAAGATTTCAAAATATATATAGAAAATGATGGAAATATTTAAATTATTGTGATTGCCTCAGTTGCATATTCAAACTATTTTTTATACTTAAAATTTTTAAAATAAATAGATTTTTTATTTTTATTTTTTATTTAAAAATAATGTTTTTAGATGTTTTTAGATTATTTTCATGTATTAATATCAAAATAATTTGTTGAAGTTGGAGCTAATACTAACAATATCGATATTGATACTAGTAGTAGTACTAATAATCCTTACAATAGTAATCTTTTTTTTGATCAATGTATTAGAAATAGCGAGGAAGATGACAGATTGGGGGTAATGAGGCTAATTTTAGTTTACATAGCACGCCAACAGAATATTTGTTTTAAATTTGTTAGTTTTTACCTAATAAAATTTTATGGACATAATTGTTTTGTAATGTATTTTTAAATTATTTTAAATCATGTATGAACCTTAACTAATGAAGTTTTATGGCCATATTTATATTGTATCATATTTGAAAATATTTTACTTATAATTTTATGATTTTTCTACCCACACGATTTTAAAGCTGTGATTTTACGATTTTACCTTTGGTTAAGACTACTTTTGTAGTATAATGATATTTTTATGGTTTGCCCCTTTTTTATATTTTGGTTTTACTATCTAGTGATTAAGATTTATTTTCTTGAAAAAATAAAATTTTTTATAAGAGATATTAACAACAATAATAAACCAATTTACATATATGTTGTTGTAGTATGATATAACTCTATGTACCCTAGAGGAGATCACACACAAAATATGATAGAATAAAACAAGGATAAAATTAACAAAATTTTATTATCCCTTCATCATGAATGTTATGATTTAAACATTATAACATGAAATATGTTTACTATGTTTAATTATTTTAGTTCTAAATGTTATAGTCATTGGTTATTTAAATATGATTTTGAGACTCTTTTTTAAAATCTCATTTCATTTTAGCCAAATATTTTATAATCAATAATATTTGAGAACAGATGAAACATTTCTCCCTAATTTACTTAAGGTAATGAATACTCTTTTGATTACTTAGATACCTTCACATAGTTTATTTCATACCCAATATATGTTCACTTGTTACCCTTGGTTAGGACAACGTGTGATTAAGAGCAAAATATAACACTTGCTATACGAGATAACTTAGTATTATCAACTATTAAGAGTCTTTCTATAGATATCATCTGACAATCACTTACATATAGTTTCATGTATTCATTATACCTTAGTTTATGTGAGCAACTACTTTCTTTCATAAACACAAGAACATAAATATATATTTGTCTCAACAACTCTAACTAATATCCAATCTTGATGAAACATTGATTAGAAATATTTATGAATAATGTTTTAATGCAATAAAAAATTTATAATTACAATAACTTTATAATTTTATCTGTAAAATATTTTTGTTCTATGAACTTTATCTTTACTCTCTGTACTCGTTAATTAATTAAACATTAGATTTATTAATAAAAAATATATAAATATTAAAGATAAATAAAATAATTTATTCATAATAAATATATTATACATGAATGAAATGAGTCCTATATACAACCAATTTATGAGCTACATAACATATTTACTAACACGTGACGCTATACACTTCTACCTGCATCCTCGTGTGGACAATAAACAACTTAGGTTAACATATGTAGAGGTATATTTTTCCAAATTGTTTTATTCAGTTGTCTCCTCACATCAACTGGGTATTTGGAGAAAAACAATGAGCGAAAAGCAAATTATAATTTGCAAAAAATAGATGAGAGCTACCCTACAAATCACTAAAACATGAATATGGCTTTCCACTTCTGCTTTCCTAATTAACGAGGCTTGAAAAAGTACATAAATACAAAAAACTAATTAAGACTCTATGTTTGGTAATGTGTTTCAAAATTATTTTTGAAAAAAAAATAAAAATTTTTAATTCTAAATTTTTCATGGTGTTTTTAGATTATTTTCGTGTGATGATGTCAAAATGATTTTTTAAAAAATAATAAAATATTATTATTTTAATGCATTTCTGAACTAAAAACACTTTTAAAAACAACCACAACTATACTCACAAAACCACACTTACAAACAATCACTAAAACCCTATTTGGTATTGCGTTTCAAAAGCGTTGTTGATTTTTTTTTACTTTAAATTAATGCATTTGATATTTTTATATTATTTTCATGTGTTGATGTTAAAATAATTTTTAAAAATTAAAAAAAATATCATTTTAATATATTTTTAAATAAAAAATATTTTCAAAAATAACTTCAATTTTACTCCCAAATAAACGGTCGCTAAAAGTATAGCAATGGATGGCTTACGAAAACTTGGAACGTCAACTAATGAAGTTTTAAATTATTTTAAATCATGTATGAACCTTAACTAATGAAGTTTTATGGTCATAATTATATTGTATCATATTTGAAAATATTTTACTTATGATTTTACGATTTTTCTACCCACACGATTTTAGCTGTGATTTTACGATTTTACCTTGGTTAAGACTACTTTTGTATTATAATGATATTTTTATGGTTTGCCCCTTTTTTATATTTTTACCTATTATCCAGTGATTAAGATTTATTTTCTTGAAAAATAAATTTTTTATAAGAGATATTAATAACAGTAATAACCAATTTACATATGTTGCTGCAGTATGTTATAACTTTATGTACCTTAGAGGAGATCACATACAAATATGATATAATAAAACAAGGATAAAATTAAAAAACATTATTATCCCTTCATCATGAATGTTGTAATTTAAACATTATAACATGAAGTATGTTTACTTTGTTTAATTATTTTAGTTCTAAATGTTATAGTCATTAATTGATTATTTCAATATGATTTTGAGACTCTTTTTAAAATCTCATTCCATATAGTTTATTTCATACCCCATATATGTTCGCTTATTACCCTTGGTCAGGACAATGTGTGATTAAGAGCAAAATATAACACTTGCTATACAAGATAACTTAGTATTATCAGGTTTAAGGATCACTTATACAATTATTAAGAGAGTCTTTCTATAGATATCATCCGACAATAACTTACATATAGTTTCATGTATCCATTATACCTTAGTTTATGTGAGCAACTACTTTCTTTCATAAACACAAAAACATAAATATATATTTGTCTCAACAACTCTAACTAATATCCAATCTTGATAAAACTTTGATTAGAAATATTTATGAAGAATGTTTTAATGCAATAAAAAATTTATAATTACAATAACTTTATAATCTTTTCTGCAAAATATTTTTGTCCTATGAATTTTATCTTTACTCTCTATACTCGTTAATTAATTAAACATTAGATTTATTAATAAAAAATATATAAATATTAAAGATAAGTAAAATAATTTATTCATAATAAATATATTATACATGAATGAAATGAGTCCTATATACAACCAATTTATGAGCTACATAACATATTTACTAACACGTGACGCTATACACTTCTACCTGCATCCTCGTGTGGATAATAAACAACTTAGGTTAACATATGTAGAGATATATTTTTCCAAATTGTTTTATTCAATTGTCTCCTCACATCAACTGGGTATTTGGAGAAAAACAATGAGCGAAAGCAAATTATAATTTGCAAAAAATAGATGAGAGCTACCCTACAAATCACTAAAACATGAATATGGCTTTCCAATTCTGCTTTCCTAATTAACGAGGCTTGAAAAAGTACATAAATAAAAAAAACTAATTAAGACTCTATGTTTGGTAACGTGTTTCAAAATAATTTTTGAAAAAAAAATAAAAAATTTTAATTCTAAATTTTTCATGGTGTTTTTAGATTATTTTCGTGTGATGATGTCAAAATAAATTTTTTAAAAATAAAAAATAATATTATTTTAATGCATTTCTGAACTAAAAACACTTTTAAAAACAACCACAACTATACTCACAAAACCACACTTACAAACAGTCACTAAAGCCCTATTTGGTATTGCGTTTCAAAAGCGTTGTTGATTTTTTTTTACTTTAAATTAATGCATTTTATATTTTTATATTATTTTCATGTGTTGATGTTAAAATAATATTTAAAAATTAAAAAAAATATCATTTTAATATATTTTTAAATAAAAAATATTTTCAAAATTAACCTGAATTTCACTCCCAAATAAACGGTCGCTAAAATTATAGCAATGGATGGCTTACGAAAACTTGGAACGTCAACGATCGATCAAACTCTTTTTAACTAATTCTCTAACTACAGACACAATCATATCGCAAAATTAAGATTAAATTCCATAAATACCATACAACCAAGCACCTACTCAGCAGTCAAAAAATAAGAAATAAAGAAGGCAAAAGGCCCCTTAGAATTTGGCTTTTGCACATGGGTTTCCCATGAGAAACTTGTCACTACCGTCGCAATCACAGCATGCCAGTGAAAGCTGGCCATTTCACTGAGATATGATGAAAAATATCAGAACGCAGTGCCCATTCTTTGCAGCTCAAAGGTGATGAATGCCTGTGGCCATGCATCCCTCTCCCATACTTTATACACATTTACTGTTTTGTTTTGCTGTCAAAATCCCAGCACCCAATTCCTTTAAGCAGAATACCAAAAAAGAAAGCCATTGATTTTTGGAATTGTAGTAGCTAGCTAGAGAAAATCTTGTTCTGCAGCCAAACATGGAGTTTTTCCGAGAAAAAAAATATCAAATCCCAATGCAAAAATCATTAGGGTTCTTCTCTCAGTTTCACAAATTAACAACATGGCACCTACCTCAAAACAAGATGCCCACAAATAAATAAATAGCCATCAGATTTCTAAAGACTTTAACATGAAGTAAAGAAAATCTGGAAATTAACAGCACAACCATTAACTACTAATATGGCTAATTCAATGGTTGTGGGACTACACTCTAGCTAGAATTTCCAAACTTTCTTTCCCATTTCCTTCAACTTTCTCCTCCTCAACCAAACAAAACTATTTGAAAATCTAAGACACCGAGAGATCCTCTCTCCTTTTCCGTTGATATTGAAACAAGATACTACTATAACACGGGATTATCTTGTTCTCTCCCAGCAGTACTGGATCCGTAAAACTCAACCAAACCCTGCAATAACACAACCTGGGTCTTCAAGAGGAGAATATAATCAGCCGTTTCCTTAAACAACTGGTCAGGTTTTACAATCTCACCATTGTGGCCGGTAGCTGGAATGAGGTTCTTGAGAGCCTCTAACTTGTCCGAGACCTTGCTGGAGCTCGTGAGCCCACCATTGCAAACGCTTCTTTGAGCTTTGCAAGCACCTGAATGTGGTCGTCTTCTTCTTTCAGTCTTTTTTAGTGAGATCTTGGACCTGGTTGGCCTTGAACTCATGGTCAGAGCTATGGGGTTGTGTCTTTGTGTGAGGCGGGGGAGAAGGGAGAAGGGAGTATTTCTTGATTGTAGAAGAGAATTTGAGGGACTCGAGTCTGGTCGAGGTTTATGTAATGGAGAGACTGGATATTGCCACTGGTTTTTCAGTTTAACTACGAAAATGCCACTCTCTCGTTACTCTCAAGTTTTCTTCTCCCTTCTCTCTTGGGATAATTACTTTTTTTTTCTTTTTTTTTCATGATTGTTATTTGAATTATTTATTAGAGCCTTGTGTTCTTTATAAATATCTTGGAAAGTGAAAGAAGGGTAGATTTTGAATCTCCTCTCCATTTCCCCCCTAATGCTACAATGCAAGGTTTCAATATCTTAATTAAAAAAAATCTAACAATGGATACATTTTGTAATTTATGTCTATATATAATTGTGTTGCTATAGTTGTTTTTTTGTTCAAAAATATATTGCAATAATATTTTTTTATAAATATTTTAACATTAAAATGATCTAAAAATATATATAAAAAATAAAACAAAAAAATATAAATATATATTCTTTAAATTTTCAAAAAAAAACATTTAAAATACAATATCTAAGTGTACTCGTATACATTTAATATAGCCTTCACATTTTACCAGGTTAGTAATTGTCTAACAATTGATGTTATTTTAAGTTAATGACCACTTGTGTAATAATTCAAGATTTTTATTTAATTTTTTTTTAAAAAAAGATATATTTTAGAAATAAAAATGATCATAAATACAAAATAAAAATCATCCAAAATCTCACTTGTCAAATAAATATAAAAAATAATTTTATAATTATTTATAATAATATCCAAAACTCCTTTTACTTTAAACTGAGGATCATCTTGTTCCAATGTCTTTTTTTTTCTAGTTATTTTAAGGATGTAACCCTAATCTACATAACATGACATCCCTTGCATTCCGACCGAGAGAAGGTGAGCAGCTAGGACGTGGGAACCAAGAAATCTGCATCATAGACAGATTCAATGGTCCAGATCGTTTAATAGTAATTTGCTGTTGATGGGCCCACACATGATATGAACATCGGGGGTCCTGATTTACGGGATCAGGTCCTGCCTCTACAGTACAGATGTGATTTTTATTACAATTTCAAGATTATATTAAAATGAAACAAAAATATTTTAAAAAAAATAAGAAACAAATAAAAAAGAAGAAAACAATGTTGCCTGAAAAGTTAAAGCGGGAAGAAGGGAGAAAGGGCATGGCAGCAAAAGCCTGCCTATCTGTATGGGCACATGTACAGATTTCAAATCCTCGATAGCCCCCGTGCCCTAACATGTTACCAGTACCACGTTAAAATAGAATATAGTTTCTACCAATTTATGACTCACAAATTAACGGGTCTGAATCAAAGTTGTCACTACTTTTTTTATTGATGTTTTATTTTTTTAATTTGAATGAAATATCTTTTTGATATGTCATTTCAGAATTGTACTGTTTTTATATATATAATTAAATATATTAATTCAAAAAAATTAGTTGAAATTCAAAAATAAAATTATTTAGAATTGTGCAATTTAATCTAAAAAAAAAGACACAATAAAATATTTTTTTTGTGAACAAAAATATGAACATATATAATATTACGAGAATGTCATCATTAATTTCGCAAGGTCATTACATTCTCTGATTGCTCTGAAATTTTAATAATATATATAAATATGTCAAGAGACCCCTCGTAAAATTTCATCTTAATCTAACGGTCGGATTAAAAGACATGATTGATATTATAAAATTATTATCATTTTGTCTTATTTTTTTAACTAATACAAAATATTTTGGCTATTTCAACTGAAACGAAAATGAAAATTGATAATTATGATTTGAATTTATTATTTTATCCCCCAGCCATTGAGGTCATGGATGGCAAAACAAAGCCTCAATCTGTAATTTGATTTATTGTTACCCTAAACTATTATTTATTAGGGAAATTAAGGCAAGTTGTCAAATTTGACTATGACGACCCCTTGTCAGGGCTTTGACTATTAGTCTAAACGCTATTAATGATGGTGTTCATAAAATGAAAAGCATGCCTTAAACAATGCATATTTTAACAATTTGGATGGTTTAAAATTAAGATAATTATTTTTTATTTTTTATATCAGCATACCAAAACAATAAAAAATATTTATTTGAGTTTTTTATTTAAAAAATCTCAAGAATTAATTTTGAATAGGTAGTTAAACTACATTGTCAAACGGTTTTTTAGTATCTTTTTAAGAGTATGGTAAATATTATTTTTCAGAGTAATTCACTTGCAAATATATTTAAACAATGTGATTAATTAGATCTGTGGATATTTAGTTTCTTATTACAAAAAAAATATAAAGTATCAATCCATTTACAAGCACCTTTGGAGTGGATATTGCTGTTGATGGGCTCACATTTTTTTTACGGCTGTTTAAAATTTGTAATTGCAGTTTTTTTTAAAGTATTTTTTTATTTCAAAAATTTATTAAAATAATGTTTATTTTATTTTATTTTAAAGCATTTTATTTTTTATTCAATTTATTTTAATTTTGATTTAAAGTTCAAAATAAAAAATAATTTTTTTTAAATTTTTTTTAAAAACACTTTTGAAACACAGTGTCAAACACCCTAATAATTATCATTCAGAAATGTATTACAGTTATATTGTTTTATTATTTTAAAAATCATTTTTAACATTAACACATGAAAATAAACTAAACACACTAAAAAAATTTAAAAATTTAAAAATTTTAGAAATAAAGTTTTTTTTTTTATGAATTTGATTATCATGACTGATCATAATGGCCGAATGCTTGCTTCGACTCCCAACGTGGAAAAAAGGTGGCCTTAATTAGGCAATAAATAATAGCATGAAAGGAAGATTAGGAGCCGAACCGACAGGCAAGATTAGTAAATTATTTGACAATTGAAGAAAACGAACCATATCACGGGCCGATCCCGAGGCCGCGGCAAGGACGGGGCACCCTTTTCTATAGGGAGAGGTAGGGGCAAATTAGGAAAGGGAAAAGAACAAGTTGTTGGGGGGGGGAATGTGGCTTCCTTTGGAGGGTGCATGTGAAAGTGATATGGACCAGCAAAGCTTGCAATGGAGACCGAGAGCACATGGGTCTGCACATGCTAGGATCGGGAGAGGAAATTCAAGTAGCTTCGTTTGCCTCCCTGTGGGAGGAAGAAGGCATGTGACCTCGGGATAGAAAGACAGTGAAGCAGCCTCCAATCTACAGCATGTCCTGCACGTGACTTTACCATGCTGTAACCACACTCCCACAATACAAATAAAAATAATTGGGAGAGCTTGGAAGGAAAAAAAATAAAATAAAAGAAGAGAGGATTTCCTTCTATCACAGTAATTTTTTTATGAAAATATATTTTGCGAGTTCAGGTGAGCGAGTAAAATTTCAGTTATCTTATACTCTTATAAGAAAGTGCATCACCTGATTTACGCAAGTTTTATCATCACAGTCACGCCTTTTGAGACCCATGTCATATTTTGCCATAGAAAAGTCTCTCTCTCTCTCTCTCTCTCTATGGTTGTAGCTATCTTTGAATTATTTGAACTCGCTGTTAAATAACCATTTCACCTAAAAATTTAAGCTGTGAGGTAAGACTTTAGAATATGATTTATATTATTCTCTAACGCACCCCCACCCTCAAGTAAAAACCCTTTAGACTTGAAACTTGTACAGATCCATACTATCTTGTGTTTAATTTTCATCAAATAGAATGAAGATGGTGAGATTCGAACTCGTGACCGTTGGGTCAATAAGGCTCTGATACCATGTTAAAGAACCATCTAACCTAAAAACTTAACCTATTAGATGAGGCTCTAAAATATAATTTATATTATTCTCGAACTCCCCACCACCCCCCCTGTAATATCAGAATTTCTGCTGTCCTGCTGCTGCTGTGCGTGTGTGTTTTTGGGGAGAAGAAAAGGAAGGAGAGGATGGGTAGAGAATTATGGTCATGTGGTGGTGTATATTTGCTTTATTCCTTTTGTTTTTGTTGGGGGGTCGAACATAATCAACATGGCTCGCTTCCCTTTTCTGGGTGGGCGCTCCAGCATGCCCCCCCCGCCCCCCCCTCTGTTTCGTCTGAAATGATATGCTTAATTGTGGATCCTCTCTTCTTCTCTCTTTTCTCGGTTCTCATGCTTCAATTTAATCGTTATATGTATACCTAGAAAAATCCAACAATATATTTTTCATGTCATTATTAATTAGAGAATTATAAATAAATAAAAATATATTGAGAAAACGATGCAAAGTATAATAATTTCTGAAAACAAATGTTTGTATTTTTAGAATGGGTGTTGATTACTCGAGAAGTAAGAATATAATGTATATGATCATCCTAATGAAATATTTAAAAATAAACAGATGGAAATATTATAAGGAAAAAGAGCACCAAAAAAAAACAATAAACATATTATTTGTAAGAAAAACTATGTGTTATATAATAAAATATTATCAAAATTCCACTAAATTGAAGGGATATATCAATTGAATATTACTAGGAAAACTATATATTACTAGCTACTCTATTCATTATCACGATAATTTTTTTTGGAGAAATATACTTTTGTTAAAAAAATATAATTTAAATTGAATACTACTAGCTACGCTACTCATTATCACGACAATCTTTTTGGAGAAATAACTTTATTTGTCTATGATTAAATTTTAAATAGACATTCATATTTGAATTAATTTATTTACAATGTTTTTTTTTCTTTGCAATGGTTTCTACTAAACTCACATACTAATAAAGTATTTATTTGAGAGTATGGTTGATATCGTTTTTAAAAATATTTTTTATTTATAAATGTATCAAAATAATATTTTATTTTTAATATTAGCAGATGAAAAATTATCTAAAAATACTTAAAAATATAAATAAATAAAAAATAAAAATGATTTTTTTTTCAAAAAAACTTGAGAAATTCAATACCAAATAATATCAAAATTGAGGTTGTGAGTGTTTGAACATCAAATATTTATAGTTAGTATAAAAAAAAGGATGAGTCTTTATTGAACAAAAATAATAAACCAACAATAGATGATTTCAATTGAAAATTTCTAAAAGTTTAATAAAGCAATATTACCTTTAGGTTATTAAAAATTTTGATATTATTTGGTATTGAATTTCTCAAGTTTTTTTGAAATTCCACCAGGCTTTCCTCCGATGCCAGAGCTTCAACATTTCATCGATTGTGCTGTTCTTGCATTACTTGTACCAAAGAAAGATGGTTCTTGGCAGATATTCATTGATAGTCCTGCAGTAAATAAGATCACCATCGATTTATCTTTTTCCCATCCCTTGACTCCATGATTTACTTGATCAACTTCACAGGGCTATTATTTTTTTTTCAAAAAGTGATCTTAGAAGTGGTTATCATTCTATTCAAATACGTTACGGAGATGAATGGAGGAAGAAAACTTTGAAAATAATGGATGGAATTTACAAACTTAGAAGTGTTACTTTCTTAGCATGTATTTCTCTATCCTGAACAGAAACCAGGGAAGCCTCAAGCGTTACTGTTAGTAAAACTGGACAGAACATCACATCATAGAAAGAACATCGCAGATGATGATTCTATTTTCAATGAGCTTTGGGATACAAGTTTGTCGATTTCGTTTTTTCAATTGTGATGGAATGAGATATGAGTGATAATATAAAACTATTCATTATTTAAAAAGAAAATATTATTTAATTGGAATGGAATGGTTAAAACAAAACTGGAACGCTTCAAACAAAATTTGGACTGAATTTACAGAACGAACCGAGATTTTGAGCGAGATAAAACTTGTTTCGGCTTGTTTTATTTTTTAAATTGAAACAAAAAATACCGGTTATTTTGAGCGGAGCGGAATTAACAACTTTGCTTCGATGAAACAAGGACGCAGCTCTTGATTGTGTTTTGTGTTTACAAATGTTTCAGATCTTCTTGCTGTATATATATATCATCTTCATAAGAATCTTAAAAACCTGAACATCATACTCTTACTTCATATAACTCCTAGTTAATGATGAGATTTCGTTGTCTGTGTGTGTGTGTGTGTGTGAAGATTGACAACGAAATCTCTTCTGCAATTTAGCATTCACTTCAATGACGAGTCTGTTAGGTAGTTTATTGTTAATATCTACACATCAGAATAATTTTAATTATATACTTTTTTTTTAATTTCAAGTAATAATTAAAAAATATATATTTTTTAAAATATAATACCAAACACCTCTTGAACTATAGACTATACCATGGCCAGCCGTGATTGCCTTGCCATGATTTGGCAACATGGGACCTCGGATTTGATGGGTCTCAGATTGAGACCATATACTAGAGCGTGCAGGCCCAATTTTATTACAGATAAACCTTCGGCTTCAGGCTATCTAATTCTAGACCCCCCACTATTATTTTAAATTGGATGATAGATTTTTATTGCTTTAGATTTTTAAATATAGTTTTTTTTCTTAAATATTTTTATTATATATATATATATATAGTTTTATTTTTCAGTTAATGATATTATTAGTCAAAGTATAGAATTTTGACAAGTGTTATAGGATTTAACATAACTAGGTGAATAAATCCACAAAAGACTTTTCACAAAGGAAGAATTCTAAAATAAAAAATAAAATACAAGAGCAAATATTTAATTAATATATTTTTATAGGTTATTTTAACTAGAAAAATAAGTAAAATGATATAAATTTAATGAGGGTATTTTCTTATATATAGAATCCATGGAAAATATATGTATAAAATTACAATAACAAAACGCATCATTAAACCATAAAAAATATAATGTTATAAATTTCAAAAAATCAAGTTTAATGATAATTAGAAATATAACATATTCTTGATAAAGCGAATCTTGATCTTCTCTTCAAGACTATTAAAATATAGAATGATTTTTGGGTGAATAAATTACACTTGGGAGCAATTTTCTATCATTAAACTTATCCTAAATAAACAAAAAAGAATGGGACTTGTAAAATAAATATCTTAAATTTCTCTAGCATTGGAATGAATTTTCAAGTATTAATCTTGACAAAATCCTTTTTTCTTTTCTTTCTAAAACTCCATATTGTTGAAGAGCATTTCATCAAGAGATGCAGATCTTCCTGATATCCTCCTCTCTGGCATACCATTTTGGTACCAGCCTGGAAACGTGAGGAGACATATCTTTGAAGGACTTCTTGATGGTCCCTTCTGCAACATCAGCTTCCACTGAGATATCTGCAATCCATACCACCACTTTCAAATCCTTGCATGTATAACCCACTTGAATAAAAACAAAAACAAAAACAAAAACAAAAACAAAAACAAAAACAAAAACAAAAACAAAAACAGAGCTAGAAGGTTCATAATCAAATTAAAACAGGGCTATGCGTACAAAGCAGATATATTTTATTAAAACTACTTGAATCATGTGTATGATTATGTTTTCTGAACAGGAAGCAGGCAAGGATTGAATCCTATGTATAGAAATAAAAATAAAAGTAATATTTAAGGAGAGGTCAGACCTCGAAGAGGTTTCTTCTCATCAGAAAGCTGAGTGATCGTGTAAATAATGGCAGCCAACATGGACTTAGGGTTCCTCCTTATATCAACATCTTGAATTTTCTCAACAGCTTCATGCACAGCCTTGACAGCATGATTTTTCATTCCAAGATTTGAGCAAAATCTCCTTACAAGTTCACTAGTATTCGTCGTCCCCATACCCTCCACCTCCACATGCCTCTTTATAGACTGTACAGCTTTGTTAATCTCCTTCTTGGTCACCCCATGAACAGCACTGCTAATTTCATTCAACGTCCTGGGCAACTTGTTCTCCCTGCTAGATATGAACAAACAGGCCGCACAGATTGAATCCCTCTTCCTCGTACTACAAGTTTTCTGTTCTTCTATCTTCTTGAATATCTCTTTAGCTCTATCCTTGATGGGCTGCACAAGTCCTAAACTATTCGCAATACTTTCAATAATGTCAAAACCTTGGAGGAGAACCCTGTCGGAGGTCGATACGCCGGTCTGCCACTTGGGAATTGCATGATCACCCTTGTTGTTGGAGATTAAGGTTGTCAGATTGCCTTGGCTTAAGAGAGGGTTCAGGTTGTATCCGACACGATTCGGATCTTTATCGTTGTTGTCATCGTTGAAGGATCTCCATTCCATAACCTCATCGATGTAGTAAGATTCAAGAACTAATCCACAGTCGCTGCAGATTGTGTCCCCAGTGCAGTGATCAAGAACAATAGAAGAGTTTGCCTTGCAATCTTTACAGTAACCCCTGTAATCATCGATCTCTCTATTTCTGGCCATGACTCTGTTCCTCTAAATGTTTTGTGATTTTAGGGTTTTTCTGTCGAGGGCGGGCGGGTCTATATTTGTAGAGGAATTGATTTACTTGGTCGTCAAGGAAAGTGCTGAAAGGAACCGTTTCATATAAGGCTAGGATACTAAGTCGGCGAGCAAAAACGTCAGAGAAAACGTCACATAATTACACCGCCTCATATAAGTCAACAAGACAGTGATTCCATCAGACAAATTATATGTCATTAAAATTTGTGAAACAAAACACATAAAAAACGATTTTTTTATGTAATAAAAATGAATTCTGTGTTTTTTCTAATCATTATGTGACAAAATATTAAAAAGAATAAAATGACAAAATTGAGGAGACAATGTATAGTAGTTAATATATATTACCATAAAGATTTAATAATCAAATATTCTAATGGTTAAAGACATATATGTTTATGTTTTGATATCCTTGCTGGCTTTTATCATATAGCCATAATCTTTATTTGGGCATATTTTTTTGGAACTTTTGATTTAAGACGTTGACTATTACTGTTTTTTTTTTCTTTTTCAAGTAATGGAGTCAGGGTACGTGCATGGAACATTCGGATGCACCTCCACAAGGAGGGAGAGGGGAGTTTTATTTTTTTTATTTTCTTACAAAAAGTTTTAGACTAGACGAGGTCTAGCTTCGTGGGCCCTAAGCCCAATCCAACTAGAACCCCCGAGAGGCCTAGTTTTGAAAGGAGAGAGCGAGCCCATTGGAGAGAACAAGGGCTTTCAGCCTTTCAAGGAAGGCTTGTATCCCTTTTTATACTCATGACTCGAGTTATTAAACACAAATCATTATACATGAAAAAAAAACAGAGCTTAATTCCCAACAAATTAAACGTTGAATGATAAAATTAGGAGAAAAAAAAGAAAACAATCACACAAAATGATCCAAATAAATAATAATTAAAACAGTGAGGATAAAAATCAAAATAAAGAATAAATTAGAGGAAAACTACAAATTTGCTATTGGAGGGCATTGAAAAGAAAAATATTTTTAATAAAAGGAAAAAGATATCGAAAGAATGAGTAATAAATAGAAAAAAAATAATATATCTTACATTTGGAATGAAGGATGTAATTGAAAACAAAAATTTTTTTTTACAAAAGTATTAAGAAAAAAAATAGAAAATCAAAACAATAAGGACGGAGCTGGAAAAAATAATATGACAAATTGACATTGAATGAAGAAATTAAAACAAATAAATTTCTTATAGAAAGGTCAATAACTAAAATTTTAAATAAAAAAAGAATAAAGACTAAGGTGAAATATCAACAACAAAGAGGATCGATCACCTTATAATTTTTAAGGTAGAAGAGAGAAAGAAAAAAAAATTCACTAATAATAAACTGCACCACTATCATCATGTGTCGTGCTAATAGAAAAATAACATAGAGACGCTTCCAATGACATGATCAAAAAGACATTTTATGCCACTATGAGGCATTGCCCAAAGTACATCACACGCACGAATATTTTTTTTCCATTTAAATAATAATTAATCATTAATAATAACCAATCTCAATCCAAACGAAAAATACATGGTTGAATAATAATACAGAACAATGAAAGGATGGAAATCTCAGAGCAAGGAAAAACAATGCAGACACATCCTGTTCAAATCAGCAGCACCTTGAATCCATAACACCTCATAGGAAATATCAAGAAATGTGTTTTTCTGCATTCAGGAGAACCTCTTATTTTTTTGGACTGCAAGTATAAATGAGATTTAATTTATACAACTATCCCTCTTGCAGAAGCTAACACTTATTGATTGATGTTTTCAGCAATGTTTAAAAGGTATAACATGGATATTCTTACTTTCCTCGTTGGATCAAACTATTGTCTCAACCACAACTGATAATCTGATCCTTTGTCCACAAACTTTTGCCAACTTCCATCAAGATTATTTTCCTTCGAGGGATTCCAATCAAAATGGCCAAGCTTCATCACTAGTGTATCACCTATTTGTGCAACATAACCTTCATTGTTAGCATGGTATATCTTGACAGAGCTCCGACAATGGACCCCAGTCCGTCTTCGAGCCTCAATAAGCTCAGTGATGACATCACGGATGCCAAAATCATAGAAGTGATCATAAAATATTGTGGGCTGAAAAAATTGAAGGGGAAAGTCAACGTTAGAAAACTGAAAAGACACACTGTTCATCATTTTTCACCTTTATTGGCTTCGAGGAGGTTGGTTTGGAGGTGGGAGCAGAGATCAGCAAAGTATAATAAAAATATGACTCATAGTTGAAATAACAATATAATCAATTCTTGTTGCTTCACTTGTGATATAGAAAAACAAAAAAAAACTTAGTGCTAATATTAAGCAGATAAATGTTTATTCTAGCATTAAAAAGAGAACGGCCAAAATTTCATGGACACATGTTTCATAACAACGCGATTGATATAGAACTCACCGTTCCTGGATGGGTTAAAATGTATGCATATCCTTGTGTCAGCTTCTCTCGAGGAAATGGCCAATGACCCTGGCAAAACAGAGAAGCACAGAGTTCATTTATCTGGTCTCTTAACTTCATTAGTAGTTTAAAATGGACTTGAGTTAGACCAGGTTGAAGATGCAGCAAAATTCTAATAATACCACAGTTTGAACATCAAACCAGAAAGCATTAAAATAAAGTACAAAATTTAATAAATTATCAAACTTCAAATAAGGTAAGAATTTTCAATCAGACATTAGCGAAAAGAGTTATTTGAAAGACATGAGACCAACAGGCTGCCACATGTTTGATCACTACCACCACATCATTTCATTCAGTTGAGAAGAACATTGGTTAACGAATCCAAATCACTTGGATTAAACATAAACCAGATTGCACCATATTCCAACTTGGACTAACATAAAATTCTCTATCAACCAAAGGAATGGAACTTAAACGCAATGAAAATGATTGTATCATCAGTCATTTACATTAAATTGCAGATGGACCTCTTCCTTGACTGACAGAGCCCATCTATTTGTCTTTATTTTTATTTTTACTTCTATTTCTGCTTCTTTTTTATCCATGGGAGGGGGGAGAGGATTCAAGATTAGACCTCCCAAGATAAAGACTCCTTCCACTTGGACTACCACCCAATTAATTCTTTGTTCACTTTCACAAGCATGCAATTTAGATAGTTGTCATTACACACGAATATCAATGATTTTAGGAATAGATTCAAAACCCTGAACCATCAAAGACAACCTCGTCCCTTGAACACAATTTCATTAGTTATCAAATATTTGTACGCCAAATTATTTTATTATCCACCAGCACCAATGTAAAATCGAAATGAAGCACATGTACAACATACAATACCATTAAGCCAAGATTCTCCCTTTTCTTTTCCGGGAAGTAAAGGGAAATTATATTTGCTAGGCTCAAAGTAGTGATGGCTTTATGGGTGTTAAATTATCCTATAAGAATAATGTGCCAATTTGGAAAAATTTGAATCAGAAAGAGATTGCACCTGAGTTGATCCTGTGTCATGGTTCTCCAAAAAAGTGACAGCACGTGAGGGCCACCATCCCATCACTCCAGTTGGTTTTCCTTGGGGATCTATTAGTCTCCAATATTGGTTGTGCAGGGCAGAGTGCAGTATTCCCTACGTAACATAATAAATAAATAATGAGCTTATTGTTGAATAAGGAGAGCAATATTATCTAGCATGGTAGCGTCATGAGATTATTAAACTGTATGCAATGCTTAAAGGGCATCTTGATTAACCCATAACCTAAGCAGCAACTGAACTTGTCCAATGTAGCCAGATTATCTAATAGGCCTTCTGGTCACATTCATTCTGCTTTCACATTCTATTTAAAATCATTTCACTATTGTACCTCAATGTATATGGGAAAAGCTGATGATTTTTAGGTAACGTAATACAATGCAGAAGTTTATAGAATACGTAAGACTAGATTAGAAATTCCAAACATAGTTAAGAAAGTACCTTTGTGGTGACATCAAAAGCTGAAGAAGTACCTCCCGAGGCATTGATCCAATTGACTATCCTCTGCCGATGAGAATCTAGGCACACAAACAGGCTGGAATTATTACACAAGATACTTCTAAGATAAGATGAAACTACATACATGCAATGGTGTTAGTGGAATAAAGAGGTTAAGAGCATAAATAATGCATTCATACAAAACAAGAGGTGGCATAGAGGTTAACTGCAGAAGAGTTGGTTAATACAATTTATGCATTGCTAATGTAGATCTATGGATGAATGAATGCAGGATAATAATTGAGTGCATTATTGCTAGAAAAAGATGCAAGAAGAAGTAGGGGAAAGGTGATACAGGCTGATATGGAAAATATGATGTGCCTGTTTGGGAGTATGATTGAGATTAGTTTTTGAAAGTGTTTTTAGTTTAGAAATGCATCAAAATGATGTTTTTTTATTTTTTACAAATCATTTTTAATATCAGCACATCAAAATGATCTAAAAACACCATTTTTTTTTTAAATTTAAAGTAAAAAATAAAAATAAAAAATTTTCAATTTTTTTCAAAAATGCTTTTCGATCGCAATCCCAAACACCCCCTATATAACTCAACTTTTGACCCACGGAATAGCTGAATGGAGGAAAAGTATCCATTACCCTCCTAACTAGTTTATCACTAAACATAGTTGATTATTTAATATGATTTCTAACACAGTTTTTATTATTACTATTAGTTTTGATCCATTAATACTCAATCCAACCATGAATTGGATCTCAATTTAAATCAAACTCCTGTATCTTTCCATACGTTTTCTAAACAAAATTTAGTTAGCACAATACTATGGTTTTTTACTCTAGTTAAGGACTACAGAAAAGTTTTGATTCTCAAATTTAATACAAATGGAAATTAATTTACAGAATATTTTATGAGAGCAAAAACAGAATTGATAGATGATAGTTAGGAAGCCAGATATGTGTTAATATTATTGAACCTATTATGTTCCAATAGAGCTATTGATGGTGTAAAGATTGATGAAGTCAGTTCCATGGTGCAGTAAATTTCCTTATCAACAAAGGAAATCACCAGCAGTAAAAACTTTTACGTATAGAAGTTAGCTTAGAAGTCTACTGAGATAATTAAAAAGGAAATTCTTAGATCTTTTTCTTTCTGGAAGTACATGAACTCGTCCATATGTTTCCTCTAAAGTACAGATGAGATCTATAGTTATCAGAATTTACCTTGATTGTAACACAAGCTACCATGTTCATAAGTTAAACTATCCCAGTATTCTCCAATAGCAAATGCAGGGTTCGAAGCTTTAATATATTCTTTAACATATGTGCCAGAGAAGCCCCTGTAAACT
Organism: Salix viminalis; assembly: GCA_029228465.1. NCBI lineage: Eukaryota > Viridiplantae > Streptophyta > Magnoliopsida > Malpighiales > Salicaceae > Salix > Salix viminalis. Next base: position 8,489,786 of record CM055442.1, read on the forward strand.
CAAAAAATGAATTTCAGTGTCCCAATAATTTACTAGAGAAAAATCTTGAAATTACAGATGGATTAATAGGTATCGAAAAGGCACTCACCTTACAAAGTCAAGGCGCCAACCATCAAAGCCAATATCATTTCGAAGCCAATTTAGCCAATTCTTTATATCTCTTCTCACAAAGTCCTGGGAATGGTCAACGTTTGGAGCAGCATGGAAGACATCACCTATACCGAGTTCAACAAATAGTACAATTGTCATGTCATCTGGTGGTAGGACTAGCACTAGTACTTTGTTCCATAAAAAGAAACATTGAAAAAAAAAAACCTTAGGTCCAAGCCACCCATAAATTTAACCTTCGGGATAAAATATTTCATGAGCAAAAATTACATGGAATAACAGATGATGATAACAAGATGCACACAAGTGCCAGTAAAAGTTCATGAGCAATGCAACCACAATTTTTTAAAATGAAATTTTCATGAACACACACGATGACAGAGGTGCATTACAATATGCAATTTTATGGCTATTTCCTTTGTGTCCTTTTGAGTTTCTGGTCTCCGTTATATTTATTATTTACCTAAATTCATGATTAGCTTTTATTGACAGCATTGGGACTATAGTGCTCCGAAGCTGATCAATAAGGACTGCAACACATGTATAGCTCGGAAACAGGTAGAATTTGATGATCTTTACAAGGCATAGAATGTAGATTTTAAGGTGTTAAATTGGTCAGCTGGTTATCATTCTACCATGTACTTTTCATTCAATCAAAGAAGAGTGTTGAAGTCTACATACCACTTGAAGGATTTCCTCGGCCCTGAAAATTTGGGTCATCACACACAATTGCTTCAGGACCCCATGCAAGCTTTCCACCAAAAATGTTCCAAACACCATTTGGACTCTGAAATAGCAGAGAAGAATACTTTATCAAGAGGAGGCACAATGTATTCATTAGGAAGTGCAACTTCAAAAAAGTTTATCAACCCTGGACTCCATGTATTTAACAAAACAGGCAGGTTGGCACAGAGTAGAAGGACATCGATGATTAAAAAATAACAATAAGGACATTAAAAAAAATAGTATAACAAAGAGGTTTACCTGTTTCTGCGCACATCGATGATTTAGTACAGCATCTCCCAAGGCCTATAATATCAATCCAATCAATACCATATGCAAAGTATGAATAACAGCCCGAAAAACCATAGCAAGGAATTAATATTGCATATCCTCATGCTTTATTTACAGTATGCAGAAAAACAACAACATAGAGATGTCTACATAAGTAATAAGCACTTTTAGGAACATATCTAGCAGCAAATAATAATACTTACAAATGCATTCTAATTTCAGAAGACACGCCATAAATTTAAAACATTGTGAGGACACAGAAGCAATAGGTTTAATATTTGTAGTTAACCAAGGAAAAACTGATATTTGTTTTTTTACTTTTATAGAAACCTTCCAAGTGGTTTTCCCTCTTGACAAAAAGCATTATGTTTTCCAAAGTCAAAGGAAACAGAGGTCTCATCATAAATTCTTAAACATATACACTTCATGCAGCTGGTCCCACCAAATGAATTTCCATGCACTTATTCCTTTGCTTACTGACAACTTTTTTTTCAACGAATAAATTAAGTTTCTGATTCAGGCACATGTAATATAAAAGGCATTCCATGTAATTCACAAATCATTACCATGAAAAATACAAGCAAAAATTGAGATGCAAGGTGAAGGTTTAATTTTCTTTGGAAAGGTCTAGTTATTATCCTGTAAGACAACCAAAACATACCAGAAGATCTTGAGAATGCATTTCCTCTATGCAGTGTTTCAGTTCTTCCACAGAACCATATGCTGAGTTCAAGTTGTAGAGATCAGAAGGCATATAACCTGCATATTAGTGAACAATTCCATAAAACAGAGCATAACGAAGAAAAATCTTAACACAGAGCTGGCATTGCTTGGGAATCCGAGACTATATTCTTATTCCTAGGCACAAAAATGCCCATTTCTCAAATGCACACAGAATTTGTTATGACATATAATGGATGAAAATGGCATATGGTAATTTAATATGAAAAGACATGTCCATGCCTACCTCATTTTCTCAGGAAAAGTGTGTAAAGATTGATAAGAAGACAATGACATAGACCAAGGAAACAAAAACAAAGAGCCAAACCTTGAGGAGCAACAGATTCTGTTGGTGGAGGGAGCCAAATTGCTGTTACTCCACATTTAGATAAATCAGCAGCTTTGGAAGCTAACTCCAGGTACCACTGCCTTCTCCAACTTTCCCAATTGAAACCTTGAAACTTCAAAAGTGGAGAATTAAGAATCATCGAGACAAATGTGTTTACAATACCTGATTACAACTGGCATATAGGAAGGAGCAGGAAAATACACTAAACAATCCTTGAATTCAAAAATCTCAAATGAACCCCAGACATAAACCTAGAACTGGGTTTATTTAAAAACCAAGACAAACATGCCCTCAAAGTCCCTAACTTGATCTCTTCAGTGAGTGACCCTCTCCAAGACAAGCAAGATCATTTTCCTGGAAAATGACACTTCTTGGAGCAGATCACGTTAGCTTGCCACCATGTTTTTTTGCCTCACGTAAGAATAACCAATGAACACTAAAATATGTTGAAAAGGGAAACATTATCAGCCTCTTGCTAGAAATAAAGAAAGAAGAAAACAAATGATCGATGAGCACTGTTCCCCTCATCTCTTTTACTTCTACATTCCAGCATGCACTTCTTTTTATCCACTTGTCAATAAATTCATCTATTTTTCACAAATTATCAATTAATTCATATCAAGTTAAAGTGAATGCTCTGTGGTGAGCATAATGTAGTATAATTGATTGTATTTGAAAGGAAAAGTTATAGATGCAGAATACAAGGATGGAAGAAATCCTGACAATCCAGAAGCCAAAGCGGTTGAAAATGGAAAAACAAGGCTTATGACAAAATCAGCAACAAGATTTTATGTGGGGATGACAACTGCCCCAAATGATTTAAGAAACATAAGATTCAGCCATTAAGTGGGCGCACTGGATGCTTTAAGTTCATAACTGTTTTTTTTAAGATGCAACCAACTTATGTATTTGGAGAGGTGAGGCTTGAACTACTAGTACAAATTGCAAAAAGTCAAGAAGGTTGTAGAGCTCTAATCTTTGAAGAAGTGGACATGTAGACAGAGGTGGACAAGGCACCTCCACCTAATGCCTGACCAGGATATTATTAGGTGAGCCTGGCTCACCAATAGGACACATTCACCAAGTGATGTATTCCCCAAAATCTCAATGTGGTCAGTCCCACCCTATTCATGTGAGTGGTGTCATGGCAAGCCTGGCTTAATTAAAATGGTTTAGGCTTGGAGTCCATTTCCCTTGAGAAAAACACCACATATATAAAATACTATGAGCTGAGGGGAGGATGAGAGAATTAATGCATTCATCAATTTTCAAATCTAATCTGTAGACAGTACTAACCACAATCTCACGTCCTGTTCCAGTTCCTGGCTCTGCATTAAGGCATTGCTTTAATAAGTCAGATGCTGACCTTGTTGAATTATGCTATTTAAATAAAATCAAACTAGGCACTGATGGGAAAAAATGAACTTACCTAATTTTGTTTCCTCGGGGGTCTTCTGCCATTGTATGGTCTTCCGTTGAAGAGCACGTTCCAGAGCCTTTCGCTTCTTCTCTATTGTTTCTTTCTCAATTACATGTTCAATAAGTGTATCCCTTTCCTTAAGCTTTTCTTGAGCGATAGACCATACTTCATCAGGTTTGGGCAAGTCCAGTGGTCTAAAATTTGATGTCAATGCTTCAGATACATTAATCTTTCTTGGTGGAAACTTGGGACAGATGCTTCCGATCCTCCTTGCCATCCACTGAGGTGTCTGTCTACGAGGACCATCACTCAGCAGTTTCCATTTCTGTGAATCATTATCTGTCAAAAGGTCTATACGCCCACCATTGACTATATAGATGGCATCTTCCTCTTCCTCAAATAATAGTGACTCTGCAATTTCTGCTCTGTGTCTCCACATCTTTGAAGCAGCTTCAGAGGCCTTTAATGATCTCTGCAATGCTTCACATCTTCTCATGTATGCCTCATTTCTCAAATGTGCTGTGTCTTTGGCAGCTTTGATAGCAGCCTTGATGCTTTCCAACTCAGCCTTAAATGCCTTGGATGCAGCCTTCTTTTTTTCAACAGCATCTTTCTTCATTTTCTCCAGCAAAGAGTTGATTTTCTCTTCCTGCTGGATAGTCATTTCCCTGTTTGACTCCTGAAATTCAAGTAGAGCTTTCTTAGCATCTTCAGCACGGAGATCAGATGCTTTTGCTTGTGCATGGACCTGTTCTAACTCCACCTTCAACTTATCGATCTCATTTCTTGTGATCAATAGTTGAGATTCCAGATCATTTACAATTCCTTGTAACTTAATATTTTCTGATTGAATAAATGCAATCTCATCAATTGGATTAATACCATCATTAAAGACTGCAACAGCTCTTGTAGCATAGTCACCAGCTTTTTCTGCCACATCCAGGGCCTTCTCAATAGCATCTTTTGACTGTTCAACAATTGACAATATGGTACCTTCTGTTGCATTTCTAACTTGTTCTTCAATATGAAAGGCAGCTTCAGCAGCAGAAGTTTCAGCGGCTAACACTCTCCGCTGGGCATCTTCAAGTATATGAGACGTTGCCTGCTGGAAAGCAATCTCTGCCAACTTTTCAACTTGAACAGCAAGTTCAATAGCATCTTGCTTTGCTAAAACCAGTTTAGATTCTAAGGTGAACTTCTCTTCCACCGACTCCTGCAGCTTATTGTGGAACAGAGACTTGGCAGCCTCAAGTTCTGCAATAGCAACTTCCTTGTCATGCAATATGGTAGCTACATGCTCCTGTTGTTTAGCCTGAGATCGAGCCAACTCCTCAAGTAACTGATCCCTTTCTTTTTCAATGGCTTCCTGTCTGGCCCGAGCCTCAGAAAGAGCTTTCTTGGTTGCAACTAATTCATTTTCTTCTACCATCAAGTCCTCAGCTCCTCGTGACATAAAACCATCACCGTCATCAACCATATCAGCAGAGCTGTCATTGGAATCATCCTGCCACAGACATATAGCAACCAACCACTATGAGTCTCTTTTCTATCACTCAGAACATACCCTCTCCACTTTCACATCAAATCATTCAATTATATAATAGCAAACACTTCATTCTAAAAAAAAATGAACACTTGCACATGCCAATTTTGTCAATTTTCTTCAGCAAATGAGCCCATTAACTCCAAACACATTTTATAACGATTTCAATGTTCCACTTCAATTCTCTCAGCAAAATAAACAGATCCATCATCTATCAACAAACCACTCTTCACACAAAAGAAATACTATCTTGTGTACGGATCAAAACAGCAACATATAAAACAAATCGTTGCGTGCATGCATGCTTACCACACTTGAAAAAACAATGGTTCTCGACTTCCAATTCCGGTTGCCATTATTCAACTGTCTCCTGCAAGAAACCCAAATTAAAAACCCATCAAGACTAGAGATGGACAACCTCAAACTTAAACAATTGGAAGACAAAAAGAACATCAAACAAGAATAATAAATAATAGTACAAAAAAAACCTTTTCCTTGTTCGCGTAGGAGAAAAGATGTGAGAATGGTGGTGAACAAGACACAAACTTGGAACAAAATTAATGTTTTTCCGTTGGAGTATCCCCAATGTGGCACCGGGCATCAAAATGGCTCCCATTAATAAATACCCTCTTCTCTCCTTCTTTCTCCCTTCCTGTAAACATAAACAAGATGGACTACCATAATGGTTATGGTTGGATGTCGTTTATTCACAGAAGCAAGAATGGATTCAAAATCAATAAAAACAGGTGCTACTAAAATCAATTTGATTGATGGGATGAGACAGGAAATAAGAAACAGTAAATGATTTGAAGCTAAGTTGGGGAATAAAAGGGAAAATGTTGCTTGCTGACCTTAATGAAGCATACATAAGCTAAGTGAAAAAGATTGAAACTTTCTTCACAATAATTTTCGTACAGTGAGTCCGAGAGATGCAAAGTACAGAAAAAGTTTTAGAAGTAGGGGCGGGCGCAGACAGTGAGGCCTTTTCTGTTTTTTTAAGCTTTCCAGCCAGAGAAAGAAAGAAAGCCTTGGGATTTGCTTCCATCACACTTGGAAAAGGTTTTAGAACCTGACCCCTCCTTTTTCTATTATTTTCAAGACACGTGTCCCTACTATCCATCTACTTCTTACATCCCCAAACACAACTATTTACCTTTTTTTGCTTATTTTTATTAGTAATAAGAATATTTTGAACCGGTTTTAATGCATGATTATGAGTGGTTGTAGCTTTTGTTTTTGTTTTAAAATGAGGTTTTAAAAGTATATTTTACTTAAAAATTTAAATTAGTATTTTTTAGTGTTTTTTAATAGTTTTAATGCACTATATAAAAAAAATATATAATAATATATTTTCATGTAACTTGATTTTGAGCTCTCTCTTTCCCATCTCTTGAATAATAATAAAAGGAAAAAAAATCATCATATCCTTGTAAAATATAATATATAGAGATTCAAAGCATTCCCACAATCAAACAAATTAATCATTTTAAATTTTGCAAAATATTCAGATAAGTTGCAATTAAACTTTGTTCTTAAGAAAATCAAGAGAATAAAAAGATATATCCTGATTTCAAATTTGTAAATAGTCAAAAATAATTATGATTTTTTTTCCCAAGCTAATTAAAATGATTAAAACAAACCCTTTCCCTCCCCCCCCGTCTTAGGAAACCAGGTTGAATTTGTCTTGTAAGAAAAAATAGTCGAGTGTAAATAAGGAACTATGGTTAAAAAAATATAGGTCTGGGTCACGGGATTTTACGTTGGCCGACAGGTTAAAGCGAAATAACTTTACAAATCAAATCAAACTTTTGGCTTTTGCAAAAAGAAAGCAACAAACCAATGCATTTATGTCCTGAAATGTGCAGGCAGCTCATGATTGGCTTGAAAAATTGAAGGAAAACGTCGTCGGATGTTGCCATCTTTTTGCACCCTTCATCCTGAACCTCCTACTTTCATATACACACTCTCTTTCCCTGCGAATCATTCATTGCCAAAAAGAAAAACCCTAAATGAAGCTCATTCATGTAACACACCCTCTTTCCCTGCGAATCTGTGGTAAACATTACCCAGAAAAAAAAATATTCAAGAGGAAATTTTAAGATCCAAGGGTGCTTAGTTCTTGGTCCACTGGCATTATTGAATGGCAAGGAATAAGCACGGATTAGCAGTTTCTGCAGATTCCTGGCAATGGATCTTGACAATGTGATTGGTTTGATCCTCATTGAGCAGAAACACATGATGGTATAGATGAAGATGTAAGAAAAATCCCAGTGGGAAGTTAAATTAAAAGTAGCTCCTCCAAGATCCGTCATCAACCTTAAAAAATATAAAGCAGAAGCAACTTTCCATACTCTTGAAAGTAAGGTAGCATCAATTCCATACCATCAAATATATGCTCATTTTGAACTTGAACTCGAAAATTTTCTGTGCAGGCAAAAAGAAAATTTCTTCGGATAATCGAAACAAAACCCTGCTGAAGTATCCATTGATCAAAATCATATAAAACCCCATTACAAACAGAGTCCCATTGTAGATGACATAAGACTCCCCTTATGCATATTCTTCCTGGAGATTGAACAAAATTGACTTTAAGCAGAAAGAAAGCCTTCAATCTGCTCCCTCACATGAGAAAAGAATCAGATATGCCCTATCACACTGCCATCTAAGGAATTGGTAACCGAGCACTAAGATGAGAATGTTTTCTCATTGAATAATCCATTCTCTTATGACTTCCATCTTCGTGATGACACCAATTCAAACTCTCTTCCGCTGAAAAAAGAGGTATGACTAATGATTAAACAAACAAGGTATGAGAAGTTTCTATAAATTATGATGGTTTTGTAGTCATCCAGTGCTGCATACAGAAGTTTCAAAAGACATAATACGCATACTCTCAGAACTCAATAAGTGGAGCTAACTACTAGTTATTTACGTGCAACAGATAACAGACACAATAACATTGACTGAATGGTAGAAGGATAAGTAAAACATTAGAACTTGTCTTGGTGACTTTTGTGTGAAAGACTCAGATTGATTTCTTGCAAGCGTACTAAAAAAAAAGGTTGAAAATACAGTAGCTCTATCCTCTAAGAAAAGAAATAGTCTCAAGCTTGTAGAGGCACAATAACATCTAGTCACTCAAATAAACAAACAGTCACAGAGAAATTGAGGATAACGCAAAGAAATGAACTAATTGTCATACACCGATTGCAGAGAAAGCAGAGAGAGAGAGGAGAAGCATCAGATTCTAAACATGAGTTGGGTGGGAGTAGAAATTTAGACTGATCTCATAATAAAATAATTAATGAATAAAGAATACTTATAAATCTTACCTCATAGCACAGAAATTCCAGAGGATATGCAGAGCTTCGAGTCCACCCCACCACTGATCACACTATCACCTTTCCACCAGTCAGCACATAACACCTGAAACGCAGCACATCACCACATATAAATGAAATTTTCTGCATGTGTTCAATGGATAAGATATAAATGGATGGAATAGATGGTCCATACCTTGTCCTCATGTGAGTCAATAATAGCCAGAGGCCACTGCATCAGAAAAATACACTATTTAACACTTCATATAGTTGACAGATTTATGTTATTCAAGGCTTGATAATTAAAAGATGATGCTGATGATCAGTATACATGAATCATTATTTTATATAGTTTTCTGCTTTCAGAAAAAAAAGGTTGATCATAAATTTTAGAAGTGTAGAGAATACAATACCGCAGTTCTTAGATCCCACAACATGAGTTTCCCATCATAAGATGCAGAAAGAAGATGAAACAATGATTTAGAATGCCACTTGCATGCCGAAATCCAAGAACTATGTGAAGAGAACTGATAAGTAGGAGCAGAAGTTCCTACAAGAATAGTAGGATGTAAATATCACAGACAAAGGGGTTTGGATGTGGGGAAGAGTACTTCTCGTCATTAACATACCTGGTTTTCGTGGGATCCCATATCCTAAGGATAGGGTCAGAGCCACCAGCAGCAATAAGAGCGGAACCTTCACCTCCAACATGCAAGCAATTAAGGGGTTTCCCACAGAACTGCAAGAGTAGAGCACTTCATCAACTAAACTTCAATATCATAAACATGCATTCAACAAGCACGTGAGAGAGAAAAGGAGATGCAGGGATAATGTAAGACTATCACATACTATGTTCGACAAATCTTTGCCCGTCTCAACATCCCATCTTCTAACAGAATGATCCCAGGACGCAGAATAAATTGTATTGGGTTCTGGCCAACAGACAGAGGATACACATTGAGTATGGCCCACAAGAGTAGACAAAGCCTCCCCCTAAATGCAATAGAGATTAACACATAATGGGTCGATAAGAAAAGGTAGTCAGAAAAAACATCAATCCTTAGGCAACATACATGGCAAACAGCATAACAAAAATAAAACAACACAATCACAAAGGATCACTCTTTTCCCAGTGAAAAGGATCTTCTAACTTTGTCAAACCATTTATTTAATGTGCAGCAAATGAAGTAAGGGAGTTTTATGGTGCTCTCATGTTTTGAATGTGACACTCAGCCTGATGCTTTCATTTTCTTTCTTCCTTTTTTTTTCAAAACAAATTGAATCAATTAATATAAAAGTCTTTCACAAGAGTTAGTAAAAAATGTGTGGAAGAGCAACACCAAGAATAAGACATTCTTCAAGCTAACAGTAAGGGGGAAATAGAACTGGGCTAGCAAGAAACAAAAGCCTTCCCATCTCCATGAATATCAGAGAAGCAGAAAAAACAGCCTGGTGACTTTTAGCATATGCATATCCAGAGCAGAAAAAAAGACAAGACAAAAAGACAAAAACAAAAATAAACAAAACTACTGATGCCTTCTTTCAGACTCCAGCTACTCAAGTGCAATTCTTAATGATCTCTTCAAACTTTGATGCCCATCAAAAGTTTTTAAAACAAAGTGGGACTACCAGAGTTATGTGGATGGAATACCTCCAACTGAGATTCTTCAACTTTGTTTTTCACTTTTCTCTTTTTAATTGATACTAAATCACCTTCAGTATCAGACACGTTTGTCCTCCATAAATTGATTGTACAGTCCCAGGAACCAGAACAAATCTAAATTACAGAAGATCAAAAAACAGATGAAAAAATTAGGTTATGCTTTTGAATGAACTCCATAACCGTACTATAAAACAAGGAAAAAGGACATAGAAAAGACCATGCTTCCAGAAGCCTCTGCTGCAACACTTTGAACAGATGCATTATGCCCACGCAAAATTTTGAAGGCTCTAATCTTTGAAGGCTGATATGAATGCTCCTCTGTATCAAACTTTTAGGAAAAAGCAACATAATTAGGCAGGAAAATTAAATTTTAACTTTATTAATCATGAATGTTGTCAAATTACCTTCCACAGCCTCAGAGTTTCATCTTTCGAGGCAGTTGCTACAGCAACACTATCAGTACCTGGAAATTATCGCCGATAGCTAATCAGTGGCAGATTGCTGAATTAGCAACAAAAACATGAAGAAATAAAGGAACATGTCTTAACAGACACAAAAGGAAAGAGTAGAATATAAAACCTATATCTAGAAAACAAGAAGACAACATTTATTTTATGAATAGATATATACATCCTTCAAACATAAAGAATATCTGATTGATTCCCATGAGATTGGTCATAATTACAGTAAAACTTCCTGCAATTATACTTCTAGGGTGAAGCAGCCTTATAGAGCATACTGCATTTAAAAAAGAACATACATTATTTGTATTTTTATTTTGTATATAAAAGATAACTGCCTATAGACAGTTTTTTAGTAGAAAGATGGATTATCTGAATGTACTTTGTTCAAATCTGGAAATAAATTATGCAAATAGCAAGAGCATGGATGATCCATTAACATTGAATAATGTGCAATAGCCATTCACTCAAAACATCAATTTTAGAAAGAAAAAATCAACTTTGATGAATTGAAATTTAGACAAGTAATGTTCCAACTTCTGAGTTTCAAACAGCGGATCCAACCAGAACTTCCAATTTTCAAATTGCATTCAACCAAAAAAGAGCAGATAATGCCTCATTTCTACCTTCTGAGTTAACAACACTGACAGAATTGATTGCACCACTATGTCCCTCTAATATATGAGTACATTCTCCAGCAGCTTTCCACACCCTAAAAAACACGGGTAAAGATTTGCAATTTTCAGACTGATTATCCATTATTTTGGAGAAAAGATAATCAAACGATGTAACATAGAAAACATAGAGATGCGATGAGGCGTGCAAAGAATAAATTAAAGCACTACATTCATGCTCACCTCCCAAGATTATCATAGCAGCCTGTCAAAATGAACCTGCCATAAAACACAAATTAGAGCAGCTTATACCAATGCATCAAGAGTTACACTTAACATTTATGAGGAAAAAAGCTATCACGATGTATTACAAAGGTGGCCATTATGATGCATTGCCAGCTCTAGTTACATCAAATGTGTTGCATGATTGCATTAATCAGTCTAGATTCAGGCTTTTGGCCTTCAAGCTGAATGCAGATCAACTCGACTCTATGGACCATCAAAGTTACTTGCAAAGTTCTTAATGTAGTCAGCACCATATTCCTTTCATATTGAAAAAAAAAAAAGACCTACTTATCATGGAGTAGAATACAACTCTTACCGCGGACAAGAACCATCAACGGCACTGACCCAGTCATCATGTAAAGTGGGCTCATCCTCTTTCTTCAGGACTACCGCCCTTATGTATTCAATTTCCAATACCTTTCTCCTGTAATTTATAAAAATAATAATTTCCTGTAAGCTATCATAACAAAGAAATATATAAAATTCCTCAGCAACAAAAATGCAGAAAGTTGAATAAGTTACCGCAGAAATGCCCTTGGCAAGCAGAAACTGTTCAAGTGGCAGGCGAACCAATTCCCCATCAATCAGAAAATCAAAACGGTTGCGATTCCCATTCATCATCCCCTGCCCATAATCAAAGCAAAATTAGCAAAAGCAAAAATTAATCGCTTTAATTAAAAAAAATTAGGTTAAAATTACCGGCTTTGAGGAGGGAATTGACGATAGTGGAGAGACCAAGACGGGTGAGATTAGCAGGGATAGCAATTGAAGTCTTTGGGACTTTATAGGGTGGCTTCAATTTTGTTATAAATCGTACTTGAACTCGCCTCTCTTCCACATCACCGTCCATGTCCGTGTCCATGTCCGTGCCCATGTCGTCTTCTTCAATTACACGTAGGGAAACGAGAGAAACAAAGTGAAGTGAATGCTAGGGTTTTAGCGATGAAGGGTTTTAGCTGTGGCTTAAAAACGTGGTCGTTTTTGTGCATAGCCTAATTTTTGTCCCTCTATAACAGTATAGCCAGAGTTTTCCATTACTTTAAATTTAAGTTTGGAAGTCCATTTGGCTTAGGATGGGCAAGAATTAATAGTCTAACGGTCAAACTGTAAATTTGCTTTTAAAAGTTAAGGGTTAAAATTGACTTAATAAAGGGGAAAAATCAAAAGAATTGGAAGTTTACAAGGTAGATTAAAAAAAACAGTCAAAGACCAATGACCATTTTGTAAGGGCATATGCAAATCCTAAGGTTCAATCGAAAAAAGATTAAGGGTGAAATTGCAAAGATTCTTAATATTATAGCCAATTTAGGGCTCAATTGCAAAGTCTCAGAAATCAAAAGGGTGAAATTGAAAGGAGGTTGTAATCTAGACAAAACTCTATTTCTTTCCCTTAAAATGATATGACGTCTAACCCTATTGGATGACATGTCATTAAATTATATTTGGAAAACCTTATCCCACTCATACAAGACATTGTTTGTGTATTAAATTAAGATGACATGTCATTTATGTCCTTCATTTTTTGGTGAAGTTCTAGGCCTTTGTTGCTAGGGAAAGAGGCAAACTTTACCTTTTTAGATATATAATTTTATCCTTACCTATAAAATAAATAATACATGTCAGTTCCAATCTATACCACTAATAATTTTAAACCAAAAGACTACATTTTGTAGCCCTTCAGTCACTACAAATTTATAACAAGAAGAAAAAAAGAAGTTCAACCAGCTTTTTCATTATATTTAATACAATCTAAACTTAGTTGGATGTGATTAGAAGATGAGGATCATTTGAGAGGGTTTAATGGCTTTAACCTATACAAGAAGAAAAAAAAAACCCTCTATAAACATATGCCTTAATGGAGAAGAAAAAAAAGGAAAGGTCATAGTAGAAACAAAGAAAAAAAGTGTTAGAGATTGGGTTTTAAAAATGTTTTTTTTTTTGCGAACACTCAGTTTTTTCCAAACCCTTACCTTCTTCCATCCTTCCAAACCTTCCTTATAATCACATGTCATATACATCAAACAAAATTCATGGCCCACTATAAATATAAACATAAATAAAATGATTTATCAACATTATCACAAACATCAAATAATACCTCGAGTCCACGTCATCTTATAAACCTTAGAGATCACATCTTAACCACTAAAACATCATCTCCAAGACACAATTCTTAATCTTAATAATAAAAAAAACAAGATAATCATTATAACGATGATGTTTATTGCGAGGCCATCCCAAGATAGGGAAATGCATGGAATTGTTTTTTATAATCGTAAAATTATGATTATGATTTTCAGGAGTCGTCACCTAGTATTAAAGTCACTAGAAAACTTAATGGTCTACGAGAGTTTAAATAAAAAGATTTGTTGTGCAAGAAAAAGACGTTTCACCCTTAGTGCACCCTGCCTGAGATAAGTTGCATTATTATTTGATTGTTTTTCTAGGTCTCTATTTGTCGGTCTTTTATAATGTTTGAGGTAAATCTCTTTTTCATGAGGAAGTTTTTACCTTATTGGGTTAAAAACATAATTGTTCTAAGTTTTGAATTTTTACACTGTATTTGTTGTGCTTTATTTTAATATCTAAAGGTGTACTTTATAATGTCGTCTTACACTCTACATATTAAAATCTACAACTTAAATAAAATGACAAAGGTAGTGAAAAAAAAAAAAAAAAAAAACAATACCAGAGGATTTTTTCCAAACTAAGACAGGGTTTTACGAGGTTAGCCTCATTTAGATAGCTAACAAGTTTGAACTTTTCCTCTCCTATCTTTTATCCTTGCTATGTTTAAAAGTTTTTTTTTGTTTTTTCACCTTTAAGACCCATGTTTGTTCTTTTCTTTTATTTTGTTGTCTGATTCCCATGATTTATATGCTTGAATAACATTTTTCCCCTTATTTTATGCATCTAACATATGATGTCATTTTCTCATAATTGTCATTGAAATTTATAGTTTTTATTTTTTCTTATCTTTCAAAAGACTTGCATTGTTAATAAGAGAGACAACCATTTGGTTTAGTTAGACTCATAAGTCATCTCTAAAGTTTTCCTTTTATTCCTTGTTTTGTACATGTCTTATGCTAACAACAAAGAAAAATAACCTTGCAGCATACAAAACATTGTTAGAACTATATTTCATAATATATAGAAATCATTTATGTCGAATTATCAAAAACACATAAACAATTAAATGGAAACGTACCTGAATCCATATCTGAAAATCGCTTTTTAGAGTCATACAAATGAGCTTCCAGATTAACACATATTTTTTTAGAGCCCTTTAATTCTCTCTATTGTAACCTTATTTTCTCTCTGATGATGAAATGTCAGCATGAAAATGAAACAAGATATATAATCCGAGAACCATGACCATATATATAAGTAACAAGCTACCCTTTGGTATTTCTACATTTTGATATTTCTATTTTAGTCCATTATTAAAATAAAAATAACCCTTTAATGTATACATATTAAAGATCCATGTCTTATTAAATACATCAAAATCTCAATTACCTTAAAATACTTAGCAGATCATTTTAATCAGACTTCACTTTATTTGATAATCCACAAACATATAATTATTCTGTTATTATTGGATTAATGATACAACAGTGGAAGCTCAAAGTTCAGCAAAAACATTGCGTTACGATTTATATATATATATAAGTGTTCGACAACATTTCTATTTCGTAATATGTACAGAAAATTTAACATGGGAGGGTGTAATTCTATTAACCAAATACCCCACTGCTGACCCGAGGGTAATAATTTCATTACATGCCCCTGCCATGATCGCCCTTTCTATCTTGGTAAAGCCGTTAACTGAGGCAAACCGAATTGGCTCTTGGCATCAACATCAGCGTCACCTTGAGCAAAATCAGCAATCAATTTGGCAACACATTTGGGATTATCCACGTGAGGAAGATGTCCAGAACCAGGTACTTCTCGAATAATTGCATTGGATAGTTCAGAGTGCAGTTTCTAAATTGCATTCATAAAGATGTCAGTAAGAAAATTACAAAGAGTTTAACAAGAGATGGCATTACAGGTCAATTACAGTAGTAAAACAGTTTCAAGGGTTCGCGAGTGTTAAGGAACCATTTCACTTAAAAACTTAAGTTATTAGGTAAGGTTTTAAAATATAATTTATATTATTCTCTAACAACAAATTGGTTCTATTGATAGACAAATTGTTGAAGTAGGCCTTAGTTTATTAGCTCATTTTAGAATATGATTTATATTATTCTTTAACATATTCGAACTCGTGATCGTTGGGTCAACAAGGCTCTAATATCATTTCAAGGAATCATCTCATCTAAAAACTTGTGCTATTAAATAATATATTAGATAATACTCTAGAATATAATTTATATTATTCTAAGTACGAAAGACTTAAATCCCAGGAAAGTACTATGATGAACTAATAATTTAGAGCACGATGTTTCGAAGCAGATAGACACAGTGATGACCATTTCTTGTAGAAAAATAGATATGACTAAAAACTTACCACTACAAGCTGGTAGCTCACAATCTGATCGTGTTGGCCACATATGATAAGGGTTTCTGTGCTTTACCTGTTTAATAACAGCAATACATGCAGCAATTGGTGTATTAGCATTATGCATAACCCAATAATTTCATCGCTTAAAACATGATCAACGGAGATTACAATATGAATTATTTGATATACATATTTTATATAATTGAATGCTAAAGTTATATAGTAGCGAAAATTTAGATTATAAATATCTCTAGTTTTTTTTTCAAGTTCTGAAAATGAATTCTCAATACAATAGCAGCAACACAGTTTTAGATAATTGATCTTTATGATCAATCTCCATGATCTATCTTCATAATCATGAGTTTGAATAATCAAGAATATGGATGTGTCATGAGGGACATAATGATAATTTCTAATATTATTTACCTTCAATCGGTTCTCAAAGGTACAAGATAAGCAATTCTATTTGGAAATTCATTGCTAAATCGAAAATGAAAAAAAATGGAAAGAGGCCATTTGAAATGATTTTTTGTTAAACCTTGAGTTAATGCTACTTCGCCCAAGAAAATAATTTAGATATTCAACTGCCTAAAGTTGCACTAACATGCGAACATTGTTTTTCGCGAAAGTTATTTCGTCACCAACTAATGGATTGATTCACTTCATCATGATAAACTCGAAGGGAGCTTCACTAAAGTATCGACAACAAATTGTTGAGCATAGAAGCTGTCCTTTCTCGTCGTTATCATTTCAGCGTTAAATCAATACGTACCTGTTTTATCTGGGAAATAACATTATAGCCCCCACTCAGCATAAAATTGACAGTTGCATCTTTCCACCATGGTAGCAAACAATGTAACCGGCCCACCTAAATCATTACAGGAGAGAAATATTTTATCTTAAACAACTTGGGGCAAGATTTACAGCTTCGGATAACATAAAACGTCTAAGAATGAAATAATTAAGAAAGAGATTGAGGTTTTTGTCTGAGACAAAAACAAGTGAAGTTACGCTAGTCCAGTCCAGGATTGTAAAGGAATGGAATGCCATTGAAGGCTAGCATATTTGCATAAAAGCGTAATGGGAGACTCTTTAAGAAAGAAACCTGATCCAGAGAACAAAAAAAAAGAAAGAAAAAGGCCAGAAGGTAAGAAACAAATAAACCACAAATACTAGATCTAATCTTTTCCTATCAGTAACCTTGATCGTGTTAGATGAATGGCAGCAGTATATTACACGAGGGTAGATCGTTAGTCATACCCCAGCATAGGCTACCGATTTTGGTAACTTCGCAAGTTCTCCCGTGCCTTCAGCATACACACTTGGGTTTATCAAAACCAGCTTTTCAACCTGTAAAATATGTAGAATCACTGAATTATAAACCAAAAGATAGTCCCTGAAGTAATTACTATCCATACACTAGAATATGAGCAAAAGCAAGATGCTTTTGCTTCCATGCAGTATCCATTCTTACACTCTACAACCTAGGAAAATGATAAAAAAGAAGAATAAATGATTTCTTTTAGATTTAATGTTCTGAATCAATCATATTGGCCTAAACCTGAAATGATAGGAATACTTGTTAAGTCCTCTTGTATCAGCATAAACAAGTCTAGTGAATTCTTCCACATCAAAACTTTCTTGGACTACCCCCCAAATCGTATTTTTCCAGACTCTTCAACTGATATCAGCTTTTGATTTGAGTTGTGAGCATGATCATTTAACAAGAATGAAGAATATAACTTTAGATACATTTCCATAAATGATAAGAATGCATATTGCAATGTATTGGAGTTGAAGGGAAATATGTAAATGGGAAGATTACTTACAGCTTCTGGATAATGCACTGCAAAATCAATTGCAGCAGATGCGCCAAGACTTGGTCCAACTAATATCATTGGCCTTTTCATGTAAGACTTCCATAGCTAGAATGTAAAGAAGAAAAACGTTGCTTAGTTTCTGACTCAAGGTCTTAAATTCAATTATATATATATATATATATGTAAAAAAAGGCAATATAACCATTATATACATTAGATGAATTAATATCCAAACATCGTGGCAAATAGGCTCAAATTGTTCAAGCCATGGAAAGACTGCAATGTTAAGCTCATAATTACAAGGAAAAGTAGAATTAGTGGAAATCAAAACGATGTAATCAAGTGATTGATACAGCACTTCCAAGTTTTGAGAGCCAAAGAATTCAAGAACAAACCTGATAAAGGTGATGACGCTTGGATGCTACGTCACATGGTGGACGAGTTTCTATTACATATAGCAACAGGGATCACATTCAAGAACATGCTGAGAGAAATTAAGAAGCAAAAAAGAGCCGAACTTAATACTTTTTACAAGAGGGTTGGGTTGGTTAGACCTAACCTAAATCAGAAAATCCCCAGCCAAGAACATCAACGGCCCAAGCTTCCAAACCAGCCTCCTCAAGTAAGGGATATGTGCATCTCCATTCTAAACAAGAACTGTGTAATGCAAAACAGCAAATTGACCAACTTCAATGTTAAAAAAATATAAATATAACTACAGCTTCCCTCACATGCACGGACGAGAGCATACAGATTAACAGCAGAGGAAAAAAAAAACAGTAATTATTGTGAGCATTAACGTAGGATAGCTTTGCATGAATACCAAACCTGTCAAAGCAATGAAGAAGAACCACTGGACTGGTTTTGTTACTTTGTCTCAGTGGTTTAATACAACTGCTCATGATACAGCTTTCTGACAATCCCATCTGCAATTATGACACACAATAAGCCTCACAAGTAAGAATGAGAGGCCACTTTAATTTTTTTTGTAAGAAAACTTTAAAGATGCTTGAAAAAAATGACCTAACCTTCGCAAAAATAATCCCATATTGATATGCAATTAAATGAATTCAAATTATTGTGGAGTAATTTATTGTCTTGATAACTATATATATGTATATTTATATGTATGTATATATAGTTCTATTAGGTTTGTCTTGCCCAGGGCTTCTGACTCTTACAATCACACACATGAAAAGAAAAACTTCTTTGCATTGCTCTAAAAACACAGTGCTATTGATAATAACCCGTGTTCTTTTTATAGATTTTCATGATGAAGTTTACGTCGAGGCAAGAAACTGGTTTTTTTTTTTTTGGTTAAAAGGCAAGAAACTAGTTGAATCCATGGTGCCTCAGATCGAAATAAGGTGGCTGTAACATTGCCACAAGTTGATGAAATGTCTACTAGTATAATTTTCAACACCAAAAAGTCCTAATAAACACTCTATTTAAGGATTAAAAAAGCTTAAGTGATCAAATTAGAATATTATTTATAGACCAATTAAAAAAATAAAACACTATTCAAACTCATTATATTACTTCTCACGATGTATAATGTTTTCAAAAGGACTATTAGCTATAACTATTTGAGTGATCTATACTTCTTCATGGGTCAAATAAAAACCTTTTTTTGACTAAAAAGTAATATCCGATTGACACTAAGTGTGTTTTAAAGAAGAGAAAAATTCAATGTCAAATGATAAAACTAAAAAAAACAAAGAGACCAAACTAATGATGTCAATCTATGTTACTCTATTAAACATTTGGCTTGAGTCATTTGATTAAAAGCATTAAATCTAGAAAAAACCTTAAAACCTAATTTTCAACTAATTAAATATTGAAGAATGAAAATGAAAAAAAAATCATAAAAAAGATTGAAAAAATAACAATTTTAAGCCAAAAGAAGGATGAAGTCTACTCAGGTTAACCCAACAACCGAACCCACATATTATGTTATGAAATCAAAATAACCGGAAAAAAATCATGCGACTCATTTTTTTTCAAATAAAACCCATAAGAAAGATGATTAAAAAATAACCCAAGCCATTTGATCAAAAACATAAATTTGAGAAAAAGCACAAAGCTTAATTTTTTTTTAAAATCAAATGTCAAAGGGTGAAATTGAATTATAAAAAAGAATTCAAAAGTAAAATATTAAAATTAAAAAAATGAGAATCAAATTTGAAAAACAAAATTCATAAAAGAATTAAAAAAAAACCTTCCAAAACAACAAGGGCTAAATTAAAAAAAAATTAAGTGTTTTTATCGAAAGGATGAAATTGAAAACTATCAAAAGTTTACAAAATAGACAATAAAAAGAATTAAGAAATAAAAAAATAGAATAAAAATAAAAAATTTATATTGCATGATGAAACTGGAAAAAAATTAAAAACTTATAAAAGTAATAAGAACAAAAATTACAAATGAAAAGAAATAGAGCCGATATTAAAATATATGCAACTGAGGAGACTAACTTGAATTTTTAAATGACTAATATGAATTTTAAGAGGAGAGAAAAAAACAACGTAGCAAACCAACCAACATGTGTCACCTTAAAAGAAAAAAGAAAAAAACAAAGTAGAAGGAAGCTTTTCATCGCTGGAGTCGGCTATACACATTGCCTCTATTGCTCTTACAACCTAATAATATGTTTAAATTCGTTGAAAGTTGTTTTTAAAAGGATTTTTTTTATTTATAAATATATTAAAATATATATTTAAAAAAAAACTTATGTTTTATATCACAAATTGTTTTTCAAAATTATTTTCCAAACAAACTTCCATGCACCCTCTTATTACAACGAAACCTTTTTTTAAATTACAAAAAAAAACACAGAATCGAATTTTAATTCCAAGAAATATTGGGTCATTACACTGTTTTTTCTTAGAATTGTATTTAAAATTATTTTTAAAATTATTTTTTATTTGTAAATGGATTAAAATAATTTTATTTTTATTTTTTATATTGAAAATGATATAATAACATTAAAAAAATTAATTAAAAATAAATAATTATTTTATTCAAAATTATTTTTAAAATACAATTTCAAATAGACATAAAAATCCAAAAGCATCCTTGAACATGTTTAAGGCCGAAAAATTATTTTACACCGAGGCTATTCCATCTAATTCTTTTTGTCAAGTAAAAAGATATAGGCCTAATTGTTTGTTTTTTATTTAGAAATAAATCAAAATAATATTTTTTTATTTTTAAAAAATTATTTTTTGCCTTCCGTGCATTAAAATAATTTAAAATATAAAAAAAAATTCATTTAAAATGAATTTTTTTTTTTTAGAAAACGATGCACAGCGGCACTCGACAGCTTCGTAAATGCATTGTCTAATCCATGTTGAATCACGTCACGTCTATACTATAGCACTTTTGTCACACCAATTAAAATCTTCTTAATTATAATTATAGCGATGTTAATAAATATTACGAAGAAATGCTAATAAAATAATAAAAAATGTTAAATAAAATATTGCTAAATATCGCCAGCAGCCACCCAGCTATCTATTGCTGCAAATCGAACAAGAAAACAAAAGGAAGGAGTAGACTGTAGAGTAGAATGAATGAATGAATAAATGAAATAAATAAATAAATCTCGATGAAGATGACTAACCTGCACAGGTAACCTCTGCATTCTCTTGGACAAAGATCTAGCGAATGGGTCTTTGATTTTCTCTACCTCTTTCGGGAAGAAATGAAGGAAACGACGCAGTATCGCCAGCATCTCCATCAACAGCCAAAAACTTTAAGTTTACTAGCCTTCAAGCTTCCATGTTTTCTGGCCATTTTGATTCCCGTTACTGGTGGAGAACCCCAGCTTAAGAACCGTGCTCATTATTTAAATTCTTGA
The DNA here is from genome assembly GCA_029228465.1 of Salix viminalis. NCBI lineage: Eukaryota > Viridiplantae > Streptophyta > Magnoliopsida > Malpighiales > Salicaceae > Salix > Salix viminalis. The sequence goes on from CM055442.1 coordinate 8,511,469, forward strand.
AAGCTAAAAAAAAGGCCGAAAATTAAATTCCAGAAGTTTCTTCTGCAAACTTCGAAATGGAAGGAGGTAGGCAGAGAGGGGGGAGGAGGGGGAGGACAAAACAAGAGCCCCACGCTTATTTTATGGCATGATTCTGGCACTCAGTACTAGGGACGTGTCTTAAACGTATAACGAAAAAGAAAAAAAAACAAGAAGCTGACGTGGTCTGTTTCTTTACCGACGTTAAATGTAGTTTCAAGGGAAAAAACAATTATTGTTTTTTTCTGTGAAGAAACATATTAGATTAATATTTTTAGGTTTTATTTTAAATTGATTTGAAAAATAACACGATCAGATTGGTTAAACTTGATTAAACTTTGGTCGATCCTGATGGACTTGACAGATTGAATGAGCGACCGAACCAACTTTCAAAGTAGTTGAAACCTCTATAATTATTGACTGACTTGTCAAACTAGTTCATTTCAGATAATAGTAGTTGTCGTATGTTATATATATAATGAAAAACTTACAAGATAACGACAAAGAAGAGGTATACAAGAAAATACTTTTTTCCTTTTAAACCTTTTTTTTTTTTGACTTAATAGATATGATTTAAGTTTGAATTGTTCAAAATAGTTATAATATGTATTCTTTCCTTTTAATAAAGTCCATGAAATGAAAATATTTATATTTTTCTGTTAATAGTTCATCAAATAACAAACACAAAGCTTTCTATTTTTTACTCCTTTTCAAGTCACAAACTAGAATTTAATTGAAAAAAACAAATAAAATTCAATATCTTATTTGCAATTTTTTTCTCGGCCACACTTGATAATTCATTAACGAATGTTAAATATATGTTAGCAATAGCATTGCCATCCACCTGGCATTATCAATGATCTTTGCGGGCCTATCTCTAATTGATACTAGGCAATTGTTTTTCTTTTAAAATTGTTTTCATTCGTACATAATGATCATTGAAAGTTAAATTCTCTTAATACAACAAGAAAAACAGAGAACTCTGTAAAATACAATTGTGTTGAATTTTCTTAATATGGTATCAGAGTTTTCTTGATCTAGTGGTCATGAGTTCAAATCTCACCACCCTCTTTCTATTTTTGATAAAAAAATCAAGCAAAAGATAATATAGGTCTGTGTAAGTTTCAAGTTCAAAGGGTTTTCACTTGGGGGTGTGTGTTAAAGAATAATATAACATATTATGGGGTCTCACCTAACAGTTTAAGCTTTTAGGTAAGATGATTCTTTAATATTCCGAACCAGTTTTTGTAATATGAAGATAGCAAAATCTAACTGTGATGAGATTCCTAAATAAAAGAAGAGCTGGAAATAAATGAAAAGGAAAGGGTTGATCTGGTGTTTTTCAATTATACTAGTTAGCTTGTTAAACACACTTGTCTGTTTTCTTGCATGAAATCGAGCTAACTTGAGTTCCTGATCACCTTACTCAAGTTAAAAATATGTCAAAAAAACAATAATTACCACAATACCCAAACACTACCTCTTATTTCAAACTGAAACAATGTGAGTTTAGTTAATATTGATTTAAAAATATAATATAATATATATTATTAGAGAATGATATTTAGTAGTAAAGTCTCTTCTCTTTGAAGACGTGGTTGTAGGGGGTATTTGATATAATTTATGTTTTGTTTTTAGATTATTTAAAAGTATTATTGACTTGAAAAATTATTATTATTTTTTAATAATTTTAATGTTTCGGATATCAAAAAGATATAAAAAAAATTATTTTGATATATTTTTAAATAAAAAATTATTTTTTTAACTCTTTAACGTTTCTAGAAATGAGGACCATTTTGTCATTGAACACAACATAAACAAGCCTATTTGGAAACTCACTCCGTAAAGTGGATGTCCCACCATGAATCCTCACGTGCCTTTTAGATGACGCGGCACAAACCAATTGGTTTTCCATTGCCCTCCTCCCTTAGTCTCCCAATCACCACCACACGACGCCGCCCAAAGTATTAAAACTTGGCACCACCACCACTTTCAAATTATTGAATATAGAAAAGAAAGCAGAAACGAAATTTTAATCTTAGAAGACAATGGTAGAGGAAAGCGGTTGTAGGGTTCCTACAGATGATTCGACGGCAAACTCGGATATATCAACATCACAATCCAGGCAAAGGTAACCCATAACTGTTGCTTCTAAAACCTTAAATTTTAAAAAAACCAAGTAATTAACAAAAAAATCCCTAAATTCTCAACAATTCTTTCTGCCTGGTTATTGATTATGATGGGTTTAGGGTCATTATCAGAGGTGCTCTAAATTTTATTTTATTTTTGGTTCTGATTAGTGTTTATATATATATATACAAGCTGGATTGCAATTGGAGTCAAGATTGGTAGAATTTATGGATTTTCAGTGGTTGTTCAAGTTATGATTTTCTTGGGAAAAAAACCAAATGGGGTCGATTGAAGAAAAAATATAAGCTGCACATGGTTGAAAAAAGAAAACTTTTTTATTTTCTTCAATTGTTTTTTATAGGAATGAAGGGAAATGATGGAGTATTGTAGATTAAATCGTGGAGAAACTGTTTGTATTTACAAGTATACACTTAACAGAGCCATTAATGGGGTCTTTAGAAAGTTGAGTTGAGAAAGCTGTACTTGTGACTGTATTATTTCCTTAGTTGATAAGTTGGCGCTGATTTTTGTTTATTGATATATGAAAAGAACACATGGTTAGTGGCTGTGATGAACTCATCTTGTAGCATATGTTGCAGGAGAAAGAGAAAGTGGGATCAGCCTGCGGAGTCACTGGTTTCAGCTGGAGTGCCAGTATCTGATGCTGTACAATTAGGCAATGTGGGGTCTCTTCTTGGGATCTCGTTACCAGGGGCTGCTTCAGTTGCTGGTGCGCTTTTAACAAATGCACAAGTTGCTACTGTTCCGCCTATGTTTCTAGTGCCTTCGATGCCACAGAATACTGCTGTTGTGGTCCCTAAACTAAATCAAGTGAGATACTTTGTTGTTATCTTGGTTACGACACACTGTTTATGAGGGCTATAACCAATAAGTAATGTCGTCATTGAATTTGTTAGTAAATGTTGTTTCGTTAACTTTTTTTATATTATCTTATTAAAAATTAAAATAGTTTTGTTGCGCTTCTTTTTATTCAAGTATATGGTCATACATTTTCAATTTATGTATGTGCATTGTGTGTGTGTGTTTTCTTTTTAAAATATTTTTCTTGTGTTCAGCCTAAGGCTCAGGATGAGTTAATAATAGCACGAGAGATTGTTATAAATGATGCAGAGTCCTCTGTTCGCTACAAGCTTACAAAGCGACAGACGCAGGAAGAAGTAAGTCTTTCAAAATTTGTTTGCTTGGGTGAAAGATTTTGATTTCATTTTTTTTCATTAATGGCCAAGAACATGATTTCTCTGTGCCATCAAGAATTGATAAGAGTTTTCCCTTACCTTTCAGATTCAGAAATTCACTGGTGCTGTGGTGATAACTAGGTTAGTAGGTCCTTGAAGTTGCATGAGGGATTTGCTTAAGGCCTTTCTTTTTGTCTAATTTTATGAGCATGCTTAACTTCCTTTACAGGGGCAAGTATCGTCCACCAAATGCACCACCAGATGGCGAAAAGCCATTATATCTTCACATATCTGCTGCTGCTCAAGTAAGTATAATATAGTATTCATAGGCATACACAGTCAGTAATTTGTTAGTCATCAGCTGGATCTATAGTTATGCGGGATGCTTACTTTTTTCTTGACCTTAGACTACATGAATTGTCATATAAAATCTTTGCTAAATTTACTACTGATAACAATTGAGATTATATTTCATCTTGTTTATGGAAGATACGTTACAGCTATTCTGGTTCAGTTTTATACTTGATCTCTTATTCTGCTAGTCCTATGAGCTTAAACATTTATCGGTTCTGACTATGTTTTTCTTTACAAGAATGTAAAGGTGGATCATTATTTATTTTTCAGAAATCCAAGGTTGGTTTTACATATCGTACCCTATGGCAACTGGATAACTTAAATTTTATAGGTTAAAGTTTTGAAATGAGTGTATTGGGATCTCTGAAGGACAGTACACCTATGAATGCTCTTTGTATTTCAATTCCCATAATATATAATTTCTTAGTCTATGAAAACATTTCTTAAACTGGATTTTGATTTCATCGAATAAAGGATGGATTATCTGTGCAGTTAAAAGATACTGCAGAACGGATTCTGGCAGTTGATCGGGCAGCAGCCATGGTTGATGAAATGCTGAAACAGGGTCATAGCTCACAGCCTGCTTCTTCCATTTTACATATGCCAGCAGTTAGTGGAGTAAAGGTATAGATAACTTGTACTGCTAGTTTATTAAGCTATGAGCTTCACATAATTGTCACAGCATAGAAATGTCTTAACCAAAAAAGCTGTCTGATCAGGCGCTAAGTACGTGTGTGTTTTTGGGCTTTGACACAGACCCAACATTGAATATTGCTGCTCGAATTCGTGGACCAAATGTGAGTTTTTCTGTTATTTGCTTGCCTTATCATATGATGACTTGGATTTTGCAGGGTTACCTGCATGCTCTTTTCATATTCTGACTTTGATGTCTGTAGTATCAACTGCACTGTATCATTTTATGGGTTAATTCTTTGTACATATTTCATCTAGATTATGATTTAGTAATAAATTGAGGTAAACTGGGTATACATGGTGCTAAAATCTGTCTTGCCTTTCACTCTTCTGGTTTAAGCTATGCCTTATTGTTTGTCTCATTATTTTCATTTATATTGTCAACAATGAACACGAGGGATTCTAATGTTTGAAGCTTCTCTCACATCTCCATACAATTGGGAGAGCTTGTTTTGTGTTGGTGGTGTTTTGGTTTTGTACATGCAGGACCAGTACATAAGTCATATCATGAATGAAACAGGGGTGACAGTCGTACTAAGAGGGCGTGGTTCTGGAAATTGTGAAAGCCAAAGTACTGGAGGTACTTTTTGAGTGCATATATGATATAATATAACCTTTGTGCAAGTAATTGTATTATCAATTTGCATGATGCGGCCTTCTCTTTCATTTTGTTACAGAATCGCAGCAACCACTTCATTTATTTTTGTCTGCTAGTAATCCAAAAGGTCTTGAAGATGCAAAACGTTTATCTGAAAACCTTCTGGATACAATCAGTTTAGAGTGCGGTGCTTCCAGGTAATCAAGCTTGCATATCTATTGCGTGTCTACACTGCATACCTTGGGCTTGTATGTATTCTGCTTCTTTAAAATGAGACGTGTGAAATTTAATTCTGCTGCTTAATTTTGGAAGAATTATACACTCTTCTATTCTGTAAAATTATACTCTTTAACTAGTTTGGGATTAAGGCTTTGTTATTGTTGTTGATACATCGCTCTGTTTAGCAAATTTGTTTAGCTTTCATTGGATTGGAATTACATGTCTGTAGATTGTAGATTGAAAAATTGCTCTCTCACCTCTATGTATTTTGTTCATTTTCTGCCATAGATCTCATCAGTCTTTGCTTATGTAATGATATTCATTTCTTATTAACAAATGTGTTCATAAATTTTTCAATCGACCATTTATAGGGTCTTCTTATTCCATGTGAGGGCTAGCTTTTTTCATTTCTCCAACTGTTGCAGGGCTTCGTCATGTAAAGTTTATAATGCTGTCCCACCACCGCAGACATTAGCTGGAGCTCATACCGCTGCGATTGAGCACAAACTAAATACAAGTCCAGTCACTGGATTGATGCTACCAACAATGAGTTCTACTCCCTCTATTCCAGCTTCTTTGGTTTCAGTTTCTGGGGTTGCTACTGTCTGTTCCCAAGGGACTGTATCACAGTATGGGGCAATGTTGACCTGTGGGCAGCCCCAGCCAAGTGTGGCCGGCTATTCCCAGCCCTTTGTAATGGGAGGAACGAGCTATAGTGGATATGGTGGTATCTATCCTCAAGCCACAGCTTTGCAACAAGTTGCCCAAGTCCTTAGGCAGCCACCTTCCCCCATCCCTTCTACAGTTTCTCCTACAACGTCTATAGCAAATGCAGCACCAAATTCAGGAATGAACATTATTGCTGAAAAGGAGAAACGACCTGCACAGAAGCGGAAGTTTCAGGAAATACCAGTTGGTTCAAAGGGTCCTGCAAAACTTCAGCAGGTATCTGTGCACTTTTTTCCAGAATCATGCGTCTTAATAATAATAATCATAATAATAATAATTTAATAAACTTAAAAAGGATCATAATATGCCATGAACGTAATATATATATTAGTTATTGATGGGCAATTATAAGTTTTTTTCTGTAATATGGCTGAGCTTTTTAGACTACTAACTTGGAATGGAAATCTTGGAACAAATATTGTTTGCTCTGTGTTATATAAGCTTTTGTATGACACATGATAGTGAAGGGGGTTTACCTGCACTATTTGTCTTATGTCTTCCTGGTGTTAAAATCCTTCCGAGTGGGATTACCATGTACTTTCATAGAAAATTTAAGCAGAGACAGTTATTACTTCCTCCAGGAGGCAGCAAGGGGGGATTGCTGCCAATTCTGGTGTCAGTTGTATTGCATGGTGCCAGGGGTTTTATTTTTGGAAAGTTTTTAAGCATTTTGTCTCGTAGAAAACAAGTGGCAATTTGGTAACAAGATTTGAGTATTCAATTGTTTCAAAAACTAGTTTATAATTATCTTAGCCCAACAGGTTCTTCGTATCTTGACTATAAGAGTACTATTTGTTTTTATTGGATGGTATTTCTCTATGATCATTTAAGAGGAAAATCTTTTGGCTGGAGTTCAGTGAACTTCATGTTTAATTTAAATTCATGAATTGTCATATCTGCATATCTTAGTTTTACTGGTCAGTCATTGGTCACATGGTAGAGCAAATTGTCCTTATATGAGGTCAGAAACTTTGAAGACGATAGAATATTTCTGTTTTTATTGACCTAGTATTTTGAAACCTGAATGTGAAAATGTATCAACTATCAAGTTTTTGTATGCCAGTTTCATGTTTTCTATATTGCTGTATTAGAAAGTGTAATTTGTGATAATCCTGGATAATCTATTTGCAAGAACTTGCACTGCACATTGTACCATTGAAGTGCCCTGGACTTAAAGCAGCAATAATTAAATTAAAATGGAGAAAAAATAGAATTTGTGATTTTAGTGATGATTAGATACTGTCTGTTTCATAAAATTGAGTTCAATTTTGTGCATAGAGAGAGATAGGAAGTTGCAGTTTGTAGTTTCATGTGCACATGCTGCCTAGTCTGTCCAAAATGATGTTGGACTTTCAACATTTGTGAAGGAGCATTTGGGGCATTCACTAATTGCTTAGTTCTGTTGTAACTGAGCAGCCCCTCATTTGGTACTAAGTTTGGCTTTATGGATGTTGGGGCAAGGTTAAGGAAGTCCCTCTATTGTTTTGTTTGGGCGTGTTTGAGTTATATTCATAATCAACACTCAGTTTTCTTGGTTTGTAGTCTGATGAATTAACATTATCATTATTTTATGTAAAGCCAAAAATTGATGATTGATTGGTTGTCAGTGGAATGATGTATGTGTCTTGTCTGGAAACTGTTTTTCTATAAAAGCATGAATTTCAGTATGGTGCAACACTTTATTGATTTTTTAATTTTTTTATGTTTCAATTTTGTACATTATTTTTGTATTTGAAGCTGACTTTACTGCTTGATATTCCAGGTATTTTCTCTGACCTTCTAAGAAGCTAACAGGCTGATACCAGACCTCTCTGTTAGGGCCATTGGTTTGTATGTTTCACAGGGATTTTCAGTTTTGGAGGCACTCAGAAATGGACCAATTCAGAGCCATTATCAGACTGATAAATTTTGTGTTTAGTTACATGCTATACTTAGTCCTCTATATTATGTCTCATTTAGAACACTTGTTATATCTGATGCCTGGTATCATCACAGGATGTGCCTCATGCATGTCTGCTGATTCTCTTGGAGAAGACATTCTAAAATCCATCCTTTATAACTTTGTCACCAGGATTCTGTGGTGGCAGAAAACTGTTCTTTTGAAGATAATTTACCAATTCAAGTTCTAAGGCTTGCCTTATCATCAATTAGAAATTGCATTAAATGCAGAAATGAATAAATAAATAAATGAGAAAGTAGGGGTAAATTGCAGCCAATACCGTATTCTTGTGTCATTCTCAAAACTGACCAGGAGAAACATTGGCTTTGGTGTTGGCTGGAATTACTCAAACAATTTTTATCAGCCTCACTGAACACCTAAATGTGTGTTCAATGCAATAGGAAATCATAGCCTGTGTAACTCCATGCCTTAGATATTTGCCCCAATCACATTCTACTCTTACCTTTGTGGTGCTTACGATTGACTTTTGCATCGTATGGAATTGTGTTTTGAGATTCTACATGTTTTATCTCTCTTCAATTGATATTAAGAAATTTGGCTTGCATTGTTTCTTTTCTAACTCGTTACAGGGATCAGAATTGTCCAAGTCTGGTAAATCGCTGCTGGCAGATTTGGGTGTTAGAAATATCTCAACTATGCCAGCTCCTAAAAAGTTGGTCCACCCATCATCCAATGGAATGCCACCCCCTCCTCCACGAGCCATGCCTCCACCCCCACCACCACCAAAGTTCACTTCATCAACTCCGGCTGCGAGACTGCAAGACAAGAACAATTCTTGGAATTCTGATGCTGTTCCTGGTATGTTTAGAATCTGTCAGCTGTCTCTTTTTTTTTCATTCAGCATGTACAATGCTACACAATGAAGGGACAAAAATAAACTTTAGATTCAGCCTATAAATAACCATTCATGCTTTCTTCATCAACCTTCATCAAAACATTAATGTGAAAAAACTAGAGGAGAGTTGAACTGATCGCTGCCCACTTTGGAGTTGGGATCATTTCTTACCTGGTTTCATTCACAGATCTGCTTACTTCTTATCTTAACCTGTTTAGTTGTTTCAGACACTTTAGTCAAATTGATGGAATATGGCGAAGAAGATGACGATCCTGAGGAAACCGATGAAGAATCCCCAAATGGGAAGTCCAGTGTCATGGCAGTTCGAAAACCATTTTGGGCTCTATGACCTGTACTTGAGCTGTGAATTATTGCCAATGAACCTTTCCAACATTGCCAACTATATGCGGTAGGAGATTCTGAAGTTCAAAACGTTGTATTGATTTAGTTAGTTGACATATGTAACGGTAGGGATACAAAATGTTCTGGGGTGAGGGAATTGATTGTTGGCACAGTATTAGGAAGTTCTGAATCACTTTGGCTTGGTTCTTTGCGGCCGGTAGAGATTTACGTCGACAAATTTGGGTGTAGATGTACAGTAATAGTTTCTTGTATGCAAGTTCATTTTGTTATTTCAGGCCGGCTCATCCCTTTGCAGAGACAGGTGGTGGAAATTAACATTGCCCAACAAAAGCATGGATAAGTTGGAATTCATCTGACTGCTAAAATTTTAATAAAAAAGATTTGAGGAAAAAAAAGGGGCAAGAAGAATGCTTTTAAATAAATTGGTGTTTGTTATTATGTTTTAAAGTGTTTTTGAAAAAAAATATTTTTATTTTAAATTAAAAAAAATTTGGTGTTTTTAGATCATTTTGATGTGTTAATATCAAATATAATTATTAAAAAATAAAATAAATATTATTTTAATACATTTGTAAATAAAAATTATTTTTAAAAACAATCTCCAAAACATGCACTCAATTGTCACCACTGTTTCTAAACGGTAATATAATAGTCGTCAAATTGATTTAACCTTTGGTGGTATCTTAATGATCGACTCTCGTGGGTTAATTGATTCAAGGAAACCTCATCCTCCCGGAAAGCTTTCTTTTAGGGTTCAGGTGAACGAGTAAAATCCTGACTATCTTAAATTTTTACATGAGATACACATCCTGATTCCAACTCAAGACTTGTGTAGATCTTGAGCTTTTTTCCATCACGCTACGCCCCTTGAGGACCTCATGGGTTGAATTTACTATCAAGTTTTTATTGAAGCCTTAACATTTTCTTTTGATGGTGTACATAATATAGAATTTAGATTTGAGAAACCTTTCACAATGTGTCCCAGCAGCAGGTTGTCTCTAAATTCCTAGTCCTAGCTCGTTGACCTTCACAAAAGTGATAGACAGGTACTATTAGCATGCACAGTTCATAAATCTTTAGATCACAGATTGTGGGACTGCATGAAAGTTAGCTGGCCTTCTATATCTCCTTTTGCGATGATCTAGGTGATATCTCGGAGAGATTTTTTTTTGGATTCGAGGAAATCTTATCCCTTGAAAAACACACTTTGTGGGCCGAGATGATCGAATAAAACTCTGGCTGTCCCAGACTCTTACATGAGATATACGCCATAACTCGAACTCGAGATCTACTATGCAGATCGCATACCCTTTGGTATCTAATTTTCCAAGTCATCAACCCCGTACTTAATATGCTTGTCAGCTGTTCGAGACCAATATCTTCCGACTAATTTCCGATGACGATGGATCACCTTGAGCGATGCTGAAATTGCGAACTCCTGGTCGCTCTCTCATTGTTCATCTCATGCTGTTGGAATTTCAAGCAAAGCTTTCGAGTCCACCGATCTCCAAATATAAGCCCGGGTCTCGGGTTTTTAACCTTGTGAACCATGTAATGGATATTGCTCAGCAAGAATACATGCTGCACAGAAGTTTCTTTATATACCTCGTCCATGTCATTGAGGTTGCATTCTAGAATTGAAGCAACCAATTCAAACTGGTGAGCCAATGGGGAAAAGTCACGTGTACCACCATTTACGTTCTGTTCTCCCGTAGCTGGATGCATTGGGGAGCCATTGTAGAGCCGTTCTAGAATTGAAGCAGTTAATGGAAAGTGGAGAGCCATTAGGGAAAAGTGATGTCAAGAAATCATCTCATTTAAAATCTTAAGCTGTTAGGTGAGACTCTAGAATATAATTTATATTATTTCTAACACACACCTTGAAGTGAAAACCTTTTGGGTTTGAAACTTACACAGACCCATACTATTTTGTGCTTGTTTTTTTTTATCAAATAGAATGAGAGTGGTGACATTCGAAATCGTAACCGCAAGGTCAACAAAGCTCTGATATCATATCAAATAATCATCATCTCACCTAAAAGCTTAAACTGTTAGGTAAGGTTATAAAATATGATTTATATTATTTTCTAAGGATTACCTCTATTTTTTCTCTCTTTCAGAGCTGCACTCATTGGGGAGCCATTCTCAAAATGAAGCAGCTGATCCAAAGTGGACTGCTATGGGTGACAAGTCGCATATCTCTTCTTCCACAGTTGAACTCAAGTCAGGGGACATGAACGTGGGATCCTCACCATCGTAGTCCTTGAGGAGAAGATTAAAGGTTTCACAATAACCGGCAAGATTATTTAAGTAATCCATGAGATGCTTGGTGAGATGGTGAATCTTGCCGCCAGGAGAAGGATGTGATCTACTTGTTATGATGGCATTCATAAATGCAGCAAATGCTGCCCTTGCAGAGTCGGCCAACATCCCGAGAAACTCACGGCAGTCCATTTTAACTCGAGAACTATCCTCAGTATATAGAATCTATATCTGGAATAAGATCTACCAGGACCATGTACATGTCAAGAATAGGGGACAAATTTTCTGGTTCATTGGGAACAGATATGGCCTTGCCAAAATTCAATAGCTGCAACATTGAAGCCTCAGAGAATATCATTCTGATACCTATCAGCTAGTATGTTTTAAAATATTAAAGACTACTAAAGACTAATACTTGAATATGCACAGAAAGCTTAGTTTTATTAATCATTATCATGCAATTTATACAACGTCATGGATTCACATTTGCGCACAAAATCTGCTAGCAAATCAGTTTGTTAAGCAAAGAAATAGTGATAAACATTAAAGAAAAAGAATAACCGGAGAATGTGAGAAGGCTTCTCTGTTTTTATTATGTTCAACGTGAGTAGAGAGTTTACAATTACATGTATATATATTGAAGGAATTTTGAAACAGGGGAGGTGACAGACAAGGCAAATATATTTGCCATGATTGTAGTTTCTATCTTAGTGTCTTTAGTTACCGTTACAATGCTATTTTACAGCAGCAGATTTGATTTGCTTTCCAATTTTGCAGTGTATTGATGCTGTGATACGATACAGCAGAACTCCTTAATTTTTTCTTCATGATTCTTCTATTTCTGGAATGTCAGCCGTATCTCGATCTTTTTCAACGTTTTTATTTCTCCATGTTGCACACTCAAGGTGGTCTCTGCTGGTGTTATATTTAATAAACATAACAGTTATATACATATCAACATATTTATTTCCGAAAGACTAGCAAGAAACAATTGTTAACATAAAAGGTTGTTAACATACATGAGTCTCATGCTAGTCAACAGGGTTGTGCAATGATCTTAATTTGGGATCCCTTGAAGAGTTGCAACAAGCAATTCTGTAAATGATCAGAAATGTATTCAATGCGCTTGTCGCTTACGTGATCAGTATGTCGTTCAACAAATTTCTGATATGCATGGTTTACTTTGAGGGAAATCGAATTTCGTAAGTCTTCACGAAGCTGGTCATCAGGGATAGAACATGCTGTCTGAGCCCTGCAGACCTTTTCAAAACCATGATAAAAGCTTCGGAACTTTTTCTCCACATGGGTTTTCGAGACAGCATTCGAATTGGGATTCCCCTCATCCTTCAATAAAGAGAGGACTGGGCTCCAAGTAATACTCTTGTAGTTCATCACATGCTGTTGGAATTCCCAGTTGTGCTCTCGAATCCACTCCTCTCCTAGTATGAACTGAAGTTCAGAATTCTCGACCTTTTGAACCATGTAATGTATATTGTTCATCAAGAATACGTGCTTCAAAGAAGCATCTTTAAATAACTTGGCCTTGTTGTGGAGCTGGAATTCTAGAATACAACAAAATGCTCGAAATTGGAGAGCCATTGGGGAAAACTTGCTTGTACCTCGACTTATGCTCTCTTCTTTAGTAGATGGACTCGCCGAGGAGCCATTGCTGAGCCATTTTAGAATTGAGTTATTCGACAAAAAAATGTCGAGCAATTGGCGAAAAATCGCATGTGCCTCCACTAATGTTCCCTTCTTCCACACCTGAACTCGTGCAAGAGGATGCTGGCATGGGGTGTTCTCCACAATGGTCGTTGAGGAGAGAATCAAGTATCTTGTGGTAGCCTGTGAGAGCACTGATGTAATTCATGACATTTTTTTTGAGTGGGTGAATTCCCTCAGCTGCAAAAGTCTCACTCATTCTGTATGTCATGATGGAATCCTCAAATTCATCAAGTGTTTTCCTTGCAGAATCAGCCAATCCCCTTAGAACCATATCACCGTCCACTATTATTACTTGAGAAATAGCTTTGTCAGAGTACAGAGAATCTAAATATGGGAGAAGACCTGCCAGGACCTCATACATGTCAAGTAAATGGAACAACTTTCCTGGATTTTTGGGACCAGTAGATATGGCTTTGTCAAAATACTTCAATAGCTGAAGCACTAGAGGCTCAGTAAATGAAGCCAAATTAACAGTTCCAAGCTCTCCGAAAATCTGTTCAGAAAGCCATTTATCACTAGCAAGATAGACACGCAACAACATCTTCATAGTCTGAATCCTTCTCTTGATCTTCGATTTAAAGCTCACCTGCTCCAGTTTCAGCAAATCTTCAGTTCTCAGTTTCTCCTTTTCAAGAATGCGGAGATTTTCAACCAAAGCACTACTTTGAATGCCAATATATGCCACACAACATTCATCAGCATAACCAGAAATGGACATCACATTCGCAATACGTCTGAGCTCAGGGATAACATCGTGTCGAACTAGATTAATAGTGAATTCCTCTGCATTTCTGTTAATGATTTTTTCTTTGCATTGAATCCTCAACCACTTTATTGTCAAGGGATATTTCTGATACTGCACTGTCAGCAATTGAAAAAACAGGCACATGTTTAGGCTCAAAAGGTTGTCTATTTTTAGTAAGCATGTGCTTGAACTCCTCCCCAAGCCTTTTCATTGAAATTTGAAGAAGATTTTTAGCCCTCCGAAGCATCTCCTTTTCTCTGTCTTCAGTCAGACACAAAATTTCCAGTTTTTTAGTCATCTGCCGGGCTTCGTCAGCAGCATTTAGATACTCAGTAGCTTCATCAAGACCCGAGTCCCAGATCATAGGCCAATACCTTTCCCAGCACATTACCTTCCCCTGAATAACATTTAACCTTTCTTCAATCTTGTGTATTTCATCAACCTCTTTTTCGCTGACTGCTATTGCAGTGGTTAATTGGGCATGAAGGTCTCCCAGAATCTCCTTCTCCTCATCTGTAAGATTCTTTCTTGACCTTAATACCGTCATAATTTGTTTCGCCGCGCCAATTATCACCATGTCACTGCCTCTGATATACTGGACCCAGAACCTTCAATTACACCACTGAGATTACCTTCCCACCTAGCTGAACTAGCTACTAAACTCAGACCCACAGGCTTTAACTCCAAAATCTGAGAACACTAATAACCCAAACCAAAATATAAATGCTTTGCTTGAGATATCAGGAAAACACACGTTGAAGGATACTTTGATTGCCTTCGAAAAAGGCCCGCGAGTCAAGAACTGATCGAATGAAAGAAAACGAACGTGATTGTATCTATCATAAGCTTAAACTTCCAATATTCCAATATTCCAATATTCCAATATTATCTGAGACCAAAGACGATAATAGTAATAGTAACCAGCTCCAAACTCATCAAACAACATTAAAAGCCAGTTCACTTGTATATAAACATGTATAATGAATAGTTTTACAATATCAATCATATCTCTTGATCTAACCGTTAGACTGAGATGCAAGAAGTTGACATATTTATATATATCTTCTTCATTTTTTACTCTTCTATATATCCAGCAGTCATTGATTTAATACAAGAGGGAAAACTGAAAAGAAACACGAAGAACAAGTTCATAATAGTAGCTCAGTAAACATGTGTAGCATATAAGAAATGGGGTTCCAAGGATTTTCTAAGAACAAAGCTTAAAACAAGCTAGAAAGACGATCAAATTAAGCAAAAATATGGAATGCCAAAAATAGACAGTGAACAGATTTTAGATTTTGCAAGTCAAGAAACAAACAAACATATACATCCGAGTAGTGTCCTAAGATACAAAGATAAAAAATGAACTGACCTTTGTTTCGTTTCTTTTAAGGTCTTTGCTGCAATCAGTTTTATCAAGTTATGCAGGTTTTAGAGCTACCATGTCTCTCCAGCTCTTTGTTAACTCTAGCCAAGTTGGTCTCTACGACCAGTCAAAAATATCCTTCTGACAGGGAAGCAGGAAATTTCCTCCTGCAACGTGGCACTCCTTACATGGAAACTGAAGTGTTCGTCTTCTTTTCTTTTACCTTTTATTTTCTGATTGAATGACTGAGATCTCTCCTCTTCCACCGGATCGATCGATGTTGGAGAATATTTTTTAGTCTATCACAGGGAAGTTTGAACAACATCAACAAGGCCCAAGGCCAGAGATCCGAAAGGGGTATCCATCTGAATACTAAGAAAGGACAGGAAAAGGGAAGAACAACGAAAAATCACAAGTGTAACTCAAGCCCATCTACATCCTTTTAGAATAATTTAACATGAACAATTATGTTACGTATGAATTATATGAAATTGTTTGGACTCGCGAAAAATCTCTATCCCAACAAATCCATCGATTTTGTTGTGTACACTTTACAGTGCCCATTGAATTAGCTGAATTATACACACACTAGCTATTTAACCCGTGTTTTACCGTGGATTATATATTTTTAAATAAAACAGTTTCTGGGTATCTAGCCATTTCAATGTATTATAAAAGAATTTTAAAATATAAATAAAAAAGTCTATACAAACACCTAATTTAATAGATTAATAATCATACATGTAAATAAATAAAAATAGCTAACAATAATAAAAAAAAATTATTGAAAAGATTGATAGAATGTGTTTGGACTTCGTGCATGTTGGTCAAATATGAGGCCAGCAGCTTTTAAAATTTCAGCTGGCCACAAAAAGCTTCTTTTTTTGTGTGTGTGTGTGGCCAACTGCAATATGAAACTTGTTGGCCGCACAGACAAATAGTCCTTTTTTTTTACACGAGACCTGTTTTTTTTTTAAAAAAAAATTATGAAATCAAACTATTAATTTATCCATTTAGTTAATTTGATGAAACCTTGATTAAAAATAAAATTATAAAAAGGCTTAGAATAGTATTTAAATTTTAGACTGCATATATATTAACTAAAGATTCTTCACCAACTCATTAAAACCCACATAATTAATTTAATTTTAAAATGATTTAAGAAAGTATAGGTTACATTTGATGCTTAGTAATGGAGAAGACAAGTTCCATTTGATTTTAGTAATAATAAAATAAAAAGGCGAAAACTTTTGGGTTATACCTAGTGGTGCAAGGTAGGATGGATTTTCTTAAATTTAATTCAGGCAATTTGCTATAAAGCAAAATAATATATATATAGAAAATAAAGTTTATTTATCGAATATCCTCAACAATCAACCAAGTGTTCGGAGCATTGAGCCATTAGGTTAAGTTTAACAATAATAATATAAAAAATATTTAATTAGGTCTTAATCATGTCAATGATTGCATTAATTTGATTGACTAATTTAACTATATTAACATAATTTTATATGGTCAAGTTATCTATTTTAATTATAATTCTAACTAGAATGTCTTCCAAGTTAAGTAGTTGGACTAATTTAATTTGACAACATTTTTATTATTATTATTATTATTATTATTATTATTATTATTATTTGAAAATAAAGAATATTCTTGATCCATGTATAGCTAAAACTAATTATTTAATTATGATTAGTGCATCTTCATAAGTTGCGAATACTAAGAGAAACTTTCGATGTTTGTTAATACAGAACACATCTTAGAAAAGTTGGAGAGAAAAATCATCAATGTTTGACCATGCACAAGCCACCTCGATCCTCGGTTGACTTTCCCTGGCTTTCTTGTATTTTGGATTTGAAAGAGTCAGGTGCATTACAGCCCAACCATTCTACTTTCTATTAAGAAAAATAAGATGTTTTTTTTTAAATATTAGTGAAATAATATAGCTAAAAAAAACATTAAATAACAAAGTTATATATGTATTTTTATTAGGAAAATGTGCATTCAAGTTAAAATCTTCTTATTTAAAAAAAACATATATAAAATGTGATGCACATTAAAAAAAAAGAGAAAAAAATAAATATTTAATATATATTGAAATTTCATATACAACATTACTGGTATCATTATAAAGATTTCAACAAAGTAAATTCAAGATAATGACTCAAGTATGTCATATTTATTATCTAAAAATAGAGTAACAAACTTTTTTTTTAATGCGGGGAAACCCTGTTCTCGGAAAGTATACTTTGTAGGCTTAGGTGAGCTGAGTAAAACTCTAGTTATCTCATGCTTTTATAAGGGATACAAGTCCTGACTCGAACTCTGAGACATGTTATGTAGTCATCACACCACGCTCCTTGGAGACCCAAACTTGTTGCTAATATGTAAAACTAATACATTGTTTTTTCAGTCATGTTTTTTTTAATTTTTAATTTTTTTAATATTTTTTTAAAATTATTTTAATTTTGTTTTTTAATAGTATCAATGTCCAAATTTTAAAAGTAAATTTTAAAAAGTAACAAAAATATATGAAACTGACTTTTCTTAAACTTGATTACACAAGTTATCCTTGAACCATCACATGATCCGATCCATGTGAAAACCTAGCTCCACGTTCATTTTCTTGGAATGTATCAGATGACTTCGCATCATACTTCCAGATTTTTCAATTTGATCATGTTCAAGTCTCTTTCACTCGGGAAGTTTCATGGGAATTGATGACTGTTCATCACAGTGTTTTGAAAATGTCTTTTAAAAAAAAAAGTTAAAAACAGCTCACAGAATTTATTTCAAAAATCCAGACAGTGATGGACTGAAATGTGGACAGTTCCGAACTTGGTCCTGATTCCACCCTTCCGTGTAGAGGAGGTGTACGACATGATAAATGCTAGCAAACAAAACCATTTATCAAGGACACCCAGCTTAACCTCACAGCTCGGTCTTAATTTTAAGCAGCCAATCTTGATATATCAAAGACACCATGTTCGAACAAGTTGCCTTTCTACTGCGTCATGTGTCTGAAAAAGTTCAGAGGTCGGGGATTCAACCAAGCTCTTGACCCCAGTTCTTCCATATCGTGACTCCTTCCAAGTCCCATTATGCTTACCTGGCATCTGCAGCAGCAACTTGCAAGAAACGTGGGCCAAATGGCTTTAAAATCAAACAATTGTTGTGGTCCTGTGTAGTTCCAGAGATATCTTCGGGAAATCTTATGAAAAAGTGAGTGCTGGTCATTAGAGATAAAAGCTGTCCATGAGGGCGATTTAATGGAAAGAAATGCAACCAAAACTGCTGAGATGCATCTAATCACAATCTAATCCATTTATGATATTCAAAGAGAGCAATAATACAGGATAACCTTTTTTTTTATTCCACTCATACATTACATACTGTAAAACTGAGATTTTTCAGAAATTTTGGCAAGCGATGGCACGAGTCAGGCCACCTGTTTATCGATCAAGTACAAATGAGAAGAGCGGGGTGAAAAGAAAATATTACAATAGCGAGGGGGGGTATAAAACTAAAAGTCCAGGTTTAAAGAATTACAAGGTATCGATTTCTCTATCATCTCCTGTGGGGATTGTGTAATGATCTTTGAGACCCCTCAAAGAGATCCAACAAGTAATTCTGTAAATCATCTGCACTGTACTTGATGTGCTTGTCACTAATATGATTTGCATATCTTCCGACATATGTTCGGTAAGCTTGAATCACCTTGAGGGATGTTGAGATTCGCAAATCTTCTCGTAGATTAAAATTTGGGATTAACCATGCTGTCTGTGTCCTGTAAACCTCCTCAAAAGCGGTATAAAAATTCCGAAACCTTTCCTTGAGAAGGGTTCTTGAAGAACTGGAATCCCCCTCCTCCTTCAGTATAGCGAGGATAGAACTCCAGGTAGTTCTTTCATAGTTTATCTCATGCTGCTGGAATTTCCAGTTGTGCTTTCGAATCCACCCATCTCCAAATATGGACTGAAGATTCGAATTCACAACTTTTTGAGCCATGTAATGAATGTTGTTCATCAAGAATATGTGCTGCAAAGAAGCATCTTTATATAGCCTGGCCTTGTCATCAAGATTGCATTCTAGAATTGAAGCAACTGATCTGAAGTGGAGAGCCAGTGGTGAACCATCGCGTGCACCTTCTCTAGTGTTCTCTTCTTCTGTAGATGGATTAATGTCTGGGGACAATGGCATGGCATCCTCTCCATCATGGTCCTTGAGGAGAAAATTGAGAGTTTCCCGGTAGCCGGTGAGACCATTGAGGTAATTCATAACATACTTGGTGAGGGGATGAATTCCGCCACCTGCAATAGGGTTTGTTGAGGTGCTTGTCGAAATAGCATTTTCAAATTCGAGAAACGCTGCCCTTACAGAGTCCCCAAATCTCCTTAGAACTTCTCGACAGTCGATTCTAACACGAGCACCAGCCTCATCTGCATATAAGGAATCTATGTCTGGAAGAAGATCTGCTAGGACCTCATACATGTCAAGTATAGGAAACAGCTTTTCTGGTTTATGGGGACCAATAGACACAGCTTCACCAAAATTTAAAAGCCGCAGCATTGAAGCCTTTGAAGCCTCAGTAAAAGAAACCAAATTAGCTGTTCCGAGATCCCCGAAAATCTGTTCAAATAGACATTTCTCACTAGCAAGATAGACCCGCACAAAGATCTTCATAGTCCGAACCCATCTCCTGATCTTGGAATTTAAGCTGCCCCACTCCAATTTCAGCACATCTTCAATGCTCAGTTTCTCCATTTCAAGAATAAGGAGAAACTCATCCAAGGCATCCCGTCGAACACTAACATATGCTTGAGAACATTCATGACCATAACCAGAAATGAACATCAAATTTGCAATGCATCTGAGCTCAGGAATCGTAACAGGATGGACTAAGTCAACAATATATTCCTCCGAGTTTCTGCTAGAACTATCTCTAGGCTGAGATTCCTCGAAAGATTCATCCCCAAGAGAAATCATCGAGCCAGCATCGTCTTCACTTGAGCGAAAAGACATATGCTCTGGCTCAAACGGTTGCCTGTTTTGAATGAGCACATGCTTAAACTCTTCCTCAAGCCTTGCCATTGCAGTTTGAAGAACATCATGTGCCCTGCGTAGCAGCTCCTTTTCTCCATCATCTTTCAAACACATAGCCTCCAGCTTTTCTATCAATTTTCGTAATTCATCAGCAGAATTTATATAATCATTAGCTTCATCAGGACCAAAGTCCCAATGCATAGACTGATCTGTCTCCCAACTCATAATCTTCTCCTGAATAACATTTAGCCTGCCTTCATCATCAACCTCATTTTCACAGATGCTGGTCATGGTAGTCAATTGGGTGCCAAGCTCTGCCAAGATTTTCTTCGCATCATCTGTAAGGTTCTTTTTCGACCCTAGTGCCCTCACAATCTGTTTTGCAGCTGCAATTAAGTTTTCTTCTCCTTCTAATTCAGGAACCTCTGCGTCATACTCCCCCATAGCTAGAAAAAAACACAAAGAATAGCAATCATAAACTCCCAACCAATCCCTTTGTTTGACCAACAACCAGAATCGAACCCCAATCCTGCAACCACGCCTCGTAATAATTGTCTTCCAAACTCAGACTTGTAGACTTCAGCACCCTGAAGGCTGAGCAATACATACCACTCTCTGATCTTACCTGGAAAACCACACATTAGTTTTGCAAGCGAAAATCCAAATACTTATGTAACCGATTCCAAATAGTAAGAGGAGATAACAAGTACAACTTTAAAAATGAAACTTCGCATTGTCGGTTAGAAAAATGCAAAATCATTAACTGCTTCAAGAAATAAAAACAAGTGACTTCAAATCTAACAAACAGCGAGAACAAAGAAAAGCAATAAAAACCCTGTTGATTCAGCACTACACATCGATCATTCATACAAGAAATGACCAGAAAGGAGACGGAATCTCAAGCACACAAGAGTAACGTAGAGAATTATGCATAAAACACAAATGAGGTTCTAAGGATGTGTCATAGTCGTTGACAAAAGCAAGCCCTGTATAAAGAACAAAACTTGATTTACGCCTCAAGAAAAGATCAGCTAGATCTAAAAGGGTAGTAATTATAAAAGAAAAGGAAGATAGAAAAGGAAATATCAAGCAGTAGAAAGATCAAAGCTGAACTGACTGACCTTTCTTATTTTGAAGATTTTAAGGAAAAGGGTTTATGGCTTTGGAGATATTTTATCAGTTTGCTTTGCAAGTTGCTTGCTGGCTGCCATCTCCAAAACTCATCTCTCTCTCTCTCTCTTCCCTGTTTTAAGGAGATGAATGGAAAGAGAGTAGGAAGTATACAAGTCCTTTCTTTGGTGGTTTCTTTATGGCACCAAGCGATCCTTTTCTGTGTCTGACCACACTGATCTACGCGGAAAAATTAAGGACTTTTTTTTTTTTAATCTTAAATCTTAGAAATTTATATTTTTATCACAGGTTTAAAGGTAGAGATTAGCGAATGCTTCTATAAATATTTTTTATTTAAAAATAAATTACAAAAATATTTTTTTTTAAATAAAAATTTATTCTTAGCACCAGTGTATTTTAATAATCTAAATATATATTAAAAAGATTTTTTTTAAAAAAAAATTAGAAGATAATCAATTTGTTAATATCACTGTAGATATGGTCACAGAAACTAAAACTTTGCATATTTAATTGGTTTTTTAATTCTTCTATTTCTTACAAAATATATTTTAGATTGGTTGTTATATTGATTAAAAGGGTATTAAAAATATTTTGAAAAAGAATTCAATTTTTTTTATTATTTTAAATTAAAAAAATTTAGTGTTTTTAGATAATTGTCTGTGTTGATGTCAAAAATAATTTTTAAAAAGTAAAAAAAATCATTTATTGCATTTGTAAACAAAAAACATTTTTAAAACAGTCTCAACCACATTCTCAAATAAACACTTTGTTTGGTGCCCGAACCCAACCAAACCTAAGCATCTAGTCTCTTTCTATAACAATATTTATTATTATAATCATAAATATTAATTAAAAATCATTAGTAGAATAATGAAAATTATATTTATGATGTTTATTAAATATTATTCAATTTTGATTTTTCCCAAGAAAGATTATAACATTGTTTTTATAATATTAGCAATCATTTTCTTAATAGTCTTTCTTGAATTTCTTTTTTCTTTTTTTTTCTTAAATATTATTTGTTGTGTTTTTTGTGAATTTTTATTTCTATTAATATATAATTAAATAAAAAATAGATTTTAAAAATCTCATTGCAGCAACACGTGTGCCATATGTTATTCTTATATTTTTTTAACACATTAACATCAAAATTATCAAAATATAATATAGTTTTTTAGTAAGACTTGCTTTTATAATTCTCGTAAGAAAATTTTAAAATAAAGGAACTAAATTAATAACATAAATTAGGTTCTAATTAAAGAAATATTTTTTTTTATCTTATTTCAAATCATGTATTTTTCTATATTTACTATAATTGCATCCAGTATTTATAAATAAAGAACATGTCTCCAAAAAACAAAATTTAAATTGTTTTTGTTTTAGTTTAATGGGATTTTAAATATTACTTTTCTTATGAAAGAAAATATAAAAAAAAATAATTTTATTGCTAGGTAATTAAAATAACAAACAATTTAAATAGTTACTTATGATATGATATATATATTTACTAATAATTTATATTTTATTTAATTAAATTTATCCCTAATATTTCCAGTTAATAATAAAAACTTTGCATGATGCGATTAAAATACTTGCTTATGTTTTTGTGACATTAAAATGAACTTAGAGCAACTCCAACTATAAAAAGAGGCAAAGATAAAAAAAAACTATATTTTTAGTATTTTTGTTTAATTTTCTTCTCTCCAACGAGAAAACTATTTTAATAGTCAAAATAGTTTTTCTCTACATGAGTTGCTATTTATAGCAACTCAAATAGAAAATAAAATAAAATATTTAATAATTATAATATTAGAGAGATTTTTAAAAGCAATTATTTAATTATATAAATTACCCATAGTAATTGTACAATTATATTATATGCAAAATAATTACACTATATTTAAATGATATATATATATATATAAAATATTTTTTTAAATATTTTTTACCATTAAAATACATATAAATAAAAAAACTATATTCACATTATTAAAAAATCATTTTATTAATTTAGCTTTTTAAAATATGTTTTTTCATTGGAGTTGTTATTATGATCTTGCGTGTAAGAACTCATTGCTTAATATTGGTATATTGTCAAGTATCTATGTGGTACCTACTTCAGCTGATTTTGTGCTGATGATTTAATTCATTTTTTTTATTGGTGAGATGCTAGAAGCTATAGTTAATAAACCTAGGCTTTGTTGACTTTTAATATGCTAGATACTAGGTTATATAAGCTGACCGGGCTTTTAATATATATATATATATATATATATATATATATATCAGAAAAAAAAAAACAATTATGGTCTCACTCAAATTTTATCTATTTAAAACTTGAGTTTTAGGTCAATCAGTTGGGCTAATCCAAGTTTCATATCAATATTGCAGCTACTTTAATTATTTTTATAATATTTATAATATGTTTTAGGAGATAAATATAAGTTTGATCAAGATTTAATTGTAAATATTTGAATTTTATCCTAAACTATGATTACACTTCTTAGATAAGTGTCTGTTTAAGAGTGATAAAAATTTGTTTTTAAAAGTGTTTTTCATTCATAAATATATTTATATAATGTTTTTTAATTTTAAAAAAATATTTTTGATATCAGCATATGAAAATGATCTTATTCATGTGTCTTTAAAAGATATAATGTGATAATAGATAACTTGCGAGGAGCATAACAGGTTTTAAATTCAAATCAAGATATACATGTCTTATCATTGTTATTGCTATTGCTTGTGATGTCTATCCATCTTTTCTTGAAATCAATTTTTACATAGAGAAGCAACGTACCAAGAAACATCAATCTCTTTTTTTGCAATTTTGTTTTTTCTCGTAAAGTAGAGTAAAGTAGAGGTAATGGTCACTACTTTTACGCATAGTTGTTAATTTCGTTCCGTTCCGGCCGGAACAGCGGGAACGTTCCGTTCCGTTCAAAAAACTGAGATAAAACGGTGTCGTTTTCGTCTCGGTTTTAATTTCAGTCCGTTTCGGAAATTCCGGCCGGAACACCTCGGTTCCGTTCCGGGCGTGCCGTTCCGGGTTCAAAATCAATTATATATTTTGGAATTTTAGAGATGTTTCTAATTTTGAGATTATGTTTGTTTAACTTTGTGTTTGTATTGTATAATTTAAAGTTAATTTATCTGGAATTTTAATTATGCTTGTTAAATTAATATTTTAATTTTTTCATATATATATATATATATATATATATATATGATACAAGTGTAACTCTAAAACGGAACGCGGAACGCTCGAAACCTGAACGTTCGCTCCAATCGAAAAAAACCGAACGACTGAATCAAAAGCGGTATTGACAACTATGCTTTTACGAAGTACCTTGTTTATAATAATAAAAATAAAAATAAAAATAAAATGTGATGTCATGAGGGTACATGGAGTGGGAAATGATGGCAATCTTCTTCCATGAGGAATCTATACAAAAGTTTGATATGATATTTGAGAAAGAAAAAAAAATCAATCGATCAGGAAAAAACTGACCAATCAATGTTTGAATTTATTTTTAAATAGCACTTTCCAAAAAAAAAGTTTTGGTTAGAAAAAGAGTCAACACCTCTAGCGTATCCCATACGAGATAAATTGTATTGTGTGGTTAAAATGATTTTGTGGTTTTCTAGCCGATAATCTATTTGAAATTTAGAATTTATTCGTATGAATAAATGTGATTTATTTGGAAAAAAAATCTTGATAGGTGTCCTGACAAGGACAAGGTTGATTTATGATGGATGAGATTCTTGTGTATTGTGATAAAATATTCCCAAATAAAATTGATTAATATTAAGGATAAATCTAAGATTTTTTAGGTGAATTATTGATAGTTTAAATATCTACTTACTTATAAGAACAATATTTATATCAGACTATTTACCGTTGATTCTCATAAATTAAAAGATGAAGGGATTTTTATAAATATCGGTCAAATCCCCTTGCTCGTTATTAAAATCTTGAAACACATGCAAAACTATTTAAATAAAAATAAACATAATTATTTTAGAGGGAATGTTTTTTAGTTGATCAATGGTGGTTTCAATCTCAGAGAAAATGTGTACGAATTGCAAAACAACACTTTTTTTTTACTAATCTCTAAAAATTAAGGTTTCTTTATTTAAGATTTTACCTTTCTATTTTTGTTTAATCATTCTTTTCATTATTTGTAAACTCTCAATTATATACAACTAGATCTTTAACTAAGACTTTTAAAATTGCAATTAAATCTTTAAAAATACAATTAACTTTTTTTTTAATAAGTAGCATCACTTATCTCTATAAACTCATTTTAAAATATAGATAAATATTAAGGATAAAAAACTTATAAAACAAATAGTCTATCCAGTAGAGGAAATACTTTTTATTAGAAAGGTAGGGATTAGATTTGGATTCATGCTTATATGACTGAAAATTGAAGAAAAAGGATAAATATTGAAAAATTAAGAAAAGGATAAATACTGAAAATAAAAAAATAGATAAAACAATTTTTTTTTATCTGGTAGAGAAAATAATTTTGTTAAGGAAAGGTAAGGATTAAAAAATAGATAAATATTGAGAATAACAAAAACAATAAAATATTTTTTTTTATTTGCTACATCATTAGTTAATGTATAGTGAAATAAATTTATTAAGAAAAGATTGGGATATGATTGGATTCATATTTCTCTACAAATCATTAATTTTAATAATTTCCTTTCCAATTATTCCCATATGATTTGGATTCATATTTCTCTACAAATAATTAATTTTAATAATTTCCTTTCAATCATTCCCACCATATGATTTTGGATTCATATTTCTCCACAAATCATTAATTTTAATAATTTCCTTTCCAATTATTCCCACCAAATAATTTTGATTGAAAACAAGATTCAAACTAACGCACTATTACAAACAAAACCCTCTTCATCCCATCTGCCTTTCCCTGCTTCTACACAATCAAATCAAACTCTTTCCCCCTCCTAGAATTTATCAATGGTTAACTAAATTACAGCAATAACAATACAAAAGAAACTATTTTTTTACTAAATTGGAGATATTTTTTTATTATAATTTTTATTTCAAGACTTGGGAAGGGGATCCCCCTTCAAAAATGATTTGAATAGCTGAAGAGCTGCTCTGGGCTTGAAAAGTGGCACTTCATGACCTGCCCCTCTCACTGTTGCAAATGTCAGCCCTTCATACACCTCTGTCCACCCTCCCTACCTTCACAAAACAACGTCAAAATAATTTAAAAATATTATTTTTTTTTAATTTAAAATAAAAATAAAAATTTATAATTTTTTTCAAAATACATTCTCAAACATCCCTTATCATATAGTTTCATTTTCATATTTAATTATCTTGAAAATTTTGGTCTCCGGATCTTATCCAAAACATTGATATTTGGACCTTGCTACTAGCATGAGCCAAACGAGGTATTAATTTATAGCCGAGCAGGTGAAAGACACTGTTCGTGCCCGAAGAGATTAACAATCTAACGTTAGCTAATTCATAGCTACGCAAACCTGTCGGAATCAAGAATCAAGAACCAAGAAATCAATAACCATATGGTGCTAAATTATAATAAATGGCCAAGTTTGGTAGCCTCGATCTCGTTGGATCGGGACCCTATCCTCAATCTGTTGAAATATATTTAATAATCACCATTTTTGTGGTAGGTTTGCCTGCTCCCTAGCTGAATTATAAGCATATGATCACAACATTCTATCGAACCCAGTCTGATATAAACAAAGAACAAGGGATGGAATCCTTACCTGCTTCTTAACATACCAAGGATACCATGGAATTTTTGTTGCTAATTTAAGTTCTGCGAGGGAGTATCTAGTAGCTGTAACTGGGACGACTGAGTCGACATCGCCACTGCAATAGATCGAAAGGGAAGAAAAATGTGATTAAGTGTTACGTGATTATTTCATCTAAAAGTTTAATTGGGTAAATGAAATCTTAGAATATAATTCATATTATTCTTTAACACATCTCTTCAAGTGAAAGTTATTAAAACTTGAAACTTGTAAAGATTCATACTACCTTGTACTTAATTTTTATCAAATAAAATGAGAATGATGAAAAAGCTTGAGCAGTTAAGTGAATATTCTCTAGCATAACATTAAACATTATATATGAAAAGTAATGTTGTAGAGTCGTTAAGAATAAGCAGGACAAATATCTCACCTGAATACCCAAATCCTCAATCCACTAGCAAGCATTTCTCTGTAAATTGGGAGAACTGAAACATCCGTGTCGTTCCAGTTACGATTTAGGACTTCACTGTAAGAACAAACAAAAAAATCAGTTTAGTTCTTGAAGTAAATTTATGGATTCCCTTGATTTTTTTTGTCAGTGTAGTTGCCTAGTGCTCTGGTAATTCACCTGCAAGCAGTCCACTTGTATGGAATTTTCGTCACATTGGCATGAAGTTCTTTCTGCACATCTGGCCTGTTGTAATAAATCTCAGCATGTTTTTCAGTGCAAGGATCATAGCCGGATAATTTTCGGAAAACCTGATAGTTGTAGAAAAAATAAGAGATACCAATCATTTTGTACCCAATGATGTATCATGCTGTGTTTCTTTCCGACAGAATCTACTCAGAAACATTAGTCTTATCAGTACTGCTTGCTAAAACTTGATATATATATATATATATATATATATATATATATATATATATATATATGTATGTATGTATGTATGTATATGTACCTTGTGGGGATGGTGAGGCAATCGAATAGAGTGACGAGTGGAGGTGCTACCATCGGAGTTGTTACAAGGGGGTGAATAAATGTTGTACTGATCGATGTTGCCAAATTCTTGATCCATGGCATAACTATATAATGATTCACATTCGTCTGATTCCTTCTGCCTTCGAAAATCACAAGTGTTGACGAGCTGCTGGTATGTTTTATCAGAGATCATTGCATGGCTCCACCAGTATGTCACTGTTCCAAGGTTGTCATAATAGTTGTCCGTAACTGCATTCCCAACCTGGAATCCATTTCATAATAATTTACAGATTAAACAAATGCAACATGCTGGGGGAGAAAGCTACAACCAGTTAATCAGTTTTTAATTTATAGAATTGAAATCCCTTTAACGTTTTACAAAACCAGGTGCAGCAATATTTCTAATTGTCTGATGAATGGGACCTGGAAATGGTAATCTTAATCAGCATGGAAAACCATTTTCCAGGAACCCATGATTTCGTCTGGCTGTGATTGTTCATAACACACAACTGAAAACAAAGCAATATGCAAATGGATCTATCAGATAGTAAGGGGATAAAAAAGTTTACCATAAACCCTTTGAGATTTATTGGATGCTTGGACCTTTTATTGTACATTATAATTGCTCTAGCCAGCTGAGGAACATAGTGGCCGGCATAACTCTCGCCGGTAAGGTATACTTCTCGGTTCTTGTATCTCGGGAAGCGATTCATCCACCCAACCAGGAATTCCAGTGAGTCCGTGGCTGATCATCATCACAAATTAGACTGAAATTACAATAAATACAATTGCAAAGACTGAAGCATGCTTATCATATAATTGTATAATTTCCTATTTCAGATATTCATGAAGTGCACCAGGACGTCGAATGGCTAACAAAAAGGGCTCACATCAGATTTCAATTATGTACAACCAGATCGATTTGGTTAGATATTGTAAACACTGAATTAGAGTTCAATCACAGACAATACACAAACTATAGCACTCCTGCAAGAATTACAATCCTATAACAAAAAATTCCCCTGCAAGAATTATACATGGGGCGTATTCACAGTGATAAGACCTGTCCCAAGACCCAGTAATCGAATGGATTGACCCGGGTCAACCCAAGTTTTTTTATTTTCTTCGTAATTTTTTTCACTAACCCTTGTGTAGGCCAGATCGACGATCACCAAGTTGACCCGTTGAGCTGTCGGATTCATATAATTATGGGCATATCATGTTAGGTATGATCACTTGTACAAATCATAATCATAAAGCAGTGATTAACTTGCTAAATCCAAGCCGGTCAAAGAAATTACTTTAGTACCGATGATAAGCACTAGGATCATATAATATTGTAAAGGTGCTGGCTAGTTTTTCAGATCATTTGCTTAAGGAACCACCTATATGCACACTTTCTTTTGCAAGCAAACATAGCAATAACTTATCTAACGCCGGCAAAAAATGACTCCTACCAGTGCGAATATCGCCGGTATCAAACAAATCAGAGGACCGGTTGCTGTAAGAGAAGCCAACACCGGTCCAGGAACAAGAGGTTGGCCACAGAGTTCCATGAAAACTTGTTGAGGTATAATCCTGAGGCAGTCTTGTTGATTCTAAACGGGCCAATCTCCTCAGAAGCGCCATATGCCACAGAAGAGCAACCGGGACCTGCTTATAATTTACAAGATCAAGGAAAAGAAATCAAAACCATGACGTAGAAGAGATGGGTCCCAAAAACACGCCAGATCATGCGGACTCGATCCAATATTCAGAGTGATTTAAGTTGCTGGTTTAGTTAACGCATTGATGGTGCACCTGCACAAGCTGACAAAGATGACTGAATGAAGTCGTAATTGCTGTAACCTAATAATGAGGCCTCTTTTTGGTTGCTTTCAAGCAATTATCTTTCCGGTCACTCCATGCAGACAAAGAGACTCAAAGGGTTCGGAGATGTTAATTAATTAGTGTATATATATATATATATATTCAGGTTAAACTGGAATCCTGTACATGTATTTAGACGCGTACGTAGGTATTTATTACTCTATTTCTTGGAGTCTTGTGTGCATTTTTGTAGCCTTTTCAAGATTTTTATATCTTCTCAGTGGTAGTTAACAAGGGTGAGAGTGCGCCTAGTCATTCTACTATCATTTATTAGTAGTTGGGGTCATCATTTTTTGGCCACCGGTAGGCCATTCATGTGGGCACTGATGACCACAGCGCTTCCTTTTCGTTTTCTTTTATCTTCTCACTAGCTATAGTTTCTGCCTGCTGCATAAAAATGAAAGGTATCTCATGGCAAATTAACCAGAGAAAACTAAATGGATCCGTCTTATGCTCCAAACAAAACAACGAAAAAGAAAAGAAGGGTTTGAAAAGATGAAATAGAAGACTCTGAAAATCCTGTACCAAATACAAGAATATGCATGCTGGCACAAAGTATATCCCACTGATGTTTTCTTCAACACGATTTTAATGGCCAATATAACAGTGACAGAAGATCGAACCAGTGATGCAAGGAGACCTGCAGCAGAGAAAGAGGAGAAGGGGCGAGGGGGGGCTAACCTCCATTGAGCCATACAACCAAGGGTTTAGACAAGGGGTCATGGACAGCCTCAGTGAGCCAGTAAAAGAGAGCTCTACCAACAGCTTTGTTAACGGTAACATAGCCGGAGAATTGTTGAAAAGAGACGTTGGGCTGGCCAGGAAGTGAAGATATCCTGTCTGCTTCTTCATCTTCTTCATTTCCTGCATGGTGATGGCTAGCACTAGAAAAGACAACTAAAAGCAAAACAAAGACAGTGGAAACAAAGATCTGTTTTTCAGCCATGGCCATGGCCGATCAGTCGGTGGAAGAAGAACCAGGAGTGAAGCCAACAAATGGGCTTGTCACTTTCTAGTGTGTGAAGCTGTGTAGGAGATGTCACTCAGATTGGATTAAATAGGAGAGAGAGGAGGGGGGGAGGCATGATCTATGAATATCATCACCCAACAGCGCAACAATTTGGCCATTTGGGTACCCATTATATTTGATTTTCTACAGTGGAGGCAAATTTTGAAAAGACAACACTATCCCCAATTTTGTTTCTGTTTTAACAAATATTGACTCAATATAATAAAACCCATAAATATAATTTATTTATTTTTGGAAAATGGCTATCTTAATACACATGAAACACCCCCTTTAATCCTCCATTAATCCCTCTTGTATTCATGTATGAGACTTTGACCAGTATTTTGCCTTATTGCCCTCGTCGCTTCATCCATTACTACCACCTCCTTTTATGCTTCTCGATCTCCTTCTGTTTTTCTATGAGTATTTGCTCTCGATCGGATGAGCTTCAAAAGTAATGGCTTTCGCTGTTCTATCTGTCATAATTAAAGAAAATTGTAGTTTGTCATATACGGTAGCTTGTTGTGTAGAGTATATTACTCTAGTGCGAGGCTAATTTGTTGGGATCTAATTTCGAGCAAGTAAATTATTGTCTTCTTCCAAGAAGACTCGCGAGGTTTAGCTGCCCTAAAAGCTACCTCCATGGCAACAGAAAGTCTTGATTTTCAAACTGGAAAAGGGCCAAAAGGCTATGAAACTTAACAATATTTAGTAAATAACAGCAGTGAGATTCAAACTCATGACCGCTAGATTAACAAGGTTTTGATATCATTTTAAAAAAAATATCTTATTTAAAAACTTAAATTGTTAGGTGAGATTCTAGAAATATAATTTGTATTATTCTCTAACGAACATTATATTTAATTTCAAATGAAAACTCTCATGTGAACCCTAATAATCTCCGCATGAGCAAGAAGGTCGAAGTATGAATTATCCCAAGTAGACCCAACATTTTGTTCATTGCAAATCAAGTTCTCTCTATAATAGCAAGTTGCATTGCGTTGCATTCATGGTATATAGAAGTTTTATTCGAAAATAAATAATCGATAAGTCGAAAACATGTTTTGTAATCAACAAACTAGTTTATTTAATCTAATAAACAGCTTCTTCTTTTTTCTGGCTCTCTTTACGTGCACGCGAGAAGGGTCCTTCTTGAATTCCATAGACAGGATGGTGATGATGGCAGCTTTGGATTTGTATTGCCGGTCAACGTCACCAAGCTCAAAAAAAAAAACCCACTACTTTATTCGTTTCTCTGCTCATCAGCAGTGCCGCTGCTGCTGCTGCTGCTGATAAACAGACGATTATTTTGCTCTCTTCATCGATCTCTTATCTTCCTCTCTCGTCATCTTCGATATATTTCCATGGAGTTCTGCATTGCCTGATTTGGAAATACTTTGAGCAGGGATGGGCTGTGTTTGGCCTTTCGTGTAAGTTTATTTTCATGCGTTTTGGCAACATGCAAGGTTGCTTTAGAAGATTCGTTTCCTCGACCTTCTAATTTTGTCTCAAACAATCTCATGCGAGGATCCGAGTTTGGTTTTCTGAACTTGTAAGGCTGGCAGCATTTACAGAAAGATCCGATGTGAAAGATTTTTTTATTTTTTATTAATTCATGTATCCTAAAATTAATGATCATGTAAATTTTCGATGGTCATTATATTAGCAACCACTTAGCGTGAATTTGAGACCAGAGAAAGTAAATTTCCTAGTTCCAAACTCTTATCACTTTGTCACCTGCTAAATAATTAATATTTCTTTATTTATGTACCAAACATATGGTCGGAATATACAAACCAATGTCTAGAAGAAAATAATATGTATTTATCCACAAATTTGAATCCGAGAATGTTTGGCTATATATTAAAACTATTTCGAGCAATACATGTGAAATTAACCTTTTGTTTTTATGCAAAAAAAGATTTCTTTTTTATACAAAATTAATAGTTTTATACATTTAAATTAAAAATATCACATTTTACAACATAATCATCGATTTTAACAAGATAATTAGCAAAGGTGTGTGTGTGTGTGTGTGTGTGTGTGTATAAGGTTTGTGAAAATAAAATAAAATCTCTTTATTTTTGAAAGATATAATTTATCAATCTTATAATATATAAGATCAGATGATAAATTTATCATTTAAGTAATTAATTTAAACTTTTAATAAGGTTACTAGGTGCTACAATAAAATAACATAACCTCCAGTGGTATATATTATTAATAAAAGTTAATTGGGAAGAGAAAAAACATTGTTCATTGCGAGAGGAGTTAGTCATTGAAAAAAATATAATAATTATTTTACCTTTTTAAAAAAAAATCAATGAATTAGCTATTGTGGATAAGACATTCTTTCTGCGATATCTACTAGTCATTATCAGGTTAATCAGGGACAAGTCTTTTTGTATTTTTATTTTATAAAGATGAAATGATTAATTTCCTTTGAAACCGTATTTTTGTTTAATTTGATTCAAAGGGATTTTTTGTATTTTATTTATAATCAAGTTGACTAAGAAAAGTTTGGTGTTTTAATAAATATAAAATATAATTTAAAAAATCAAAACTGGATAATGTATGCATTGTATCTAATAGCATGTTCGTCACTTTGCTCAGAAATACATTAAAATGATCTAAAAACAATAAAAAAAAATTAATTTTAAGTAAAAAATAAAAATAATTTTTTTTTCAAAAACATTTTTGAAACTCAAGCAATTTATAAGGTAGATTATGAAGGCAAAAAATATTGTTTTTTTTTAATATTTTTGAATTATCAAAACTAACCCTCCCTCCCTCCTCAGGTCTCAGGTATTACATGTAGCTTATCACCCTTTGATTTGATGCTAAGGAAAAAAATCATCTTTTTATTTTTTCTCTATACCTTAATTCCCATGTTTAACCTGCTAATTTTTCAGAGCAACCCTTTATTTTATTTTATTTATCTTTTAGATTTGATTTCTATTCTTTTAATCCTTATTTTTTTTATTTAAAATAAAAATAAATTGATTTTTTTCCAATTTAATCCTTCAATTTTCTTATATTTCATATATTAGTCCCCATTACTTTGATTGTTATTTATTTTATTAGAAATATTTTTTTTAATGATTTTATCATCCTTCAATTTTGTTTTTCCAATTAGATTTGATGCGTTGTTCTTTTGAAAGTTTGCTTTTTCTTTTCTTTTTTAATTAAACTTGAGTCTAGAATTTCACAGATTACGAGTTTAAAAGTTAACTGAGATTTATAAGATTTATTGGGTTTGCTTTTATTTATTTTTCTTCATTTTCAACCTTATTTTTTCAGTTTCATTGTTCAGTATTTATTTAATTGGAGATTGAGTTCTATTGTTTTTATTAAAAAAAACATTTTAGGAGTTTTATTTGTCAATATTGAAAAATTAACTAAGTTATCTAAAGTCTTTTTATTTGTCATTCTTTTTTAAATTCATTTTTTCAAAGAGATTTTGTTTTTGAATTTAAATTAAATTGATTGAGTTCTATAGTGGGTTTTTTTTTTTTATAAAATTAACTGAGCATCTTTACAACAGCAAATATATATATTGGTAATGTCCATTAATCGCGAAAAGAAATAACGTATAAATACAGTGGTAAAGTGGGTGTACAAGATTTAGAAGCAGTAGTGATGGTATTTATGAGCCGTACAGTAGAGAGTAGAAAGCAAAGGTGAGAGTAATGGGGGGCAAGTGCTTACAAGTGAAGGCCTCTGTATGTAGGCCCCCCACACTTCACACTGTCCCTGCCTTTCGTATTCATGAAACTGAGACGAGATTATTATATTGTTGATGTTATTTTTTAAAATATTTTTTGTTCAGAAATATATTAAAATAATATTTTTTTTATTTTTTGAAATTATTTTTGACATGAACGAATAAAAATAATCTAACACCAAAAAAATTTAATTTAAAATAAAAAATAAAATTTAATTTTTACAAAAACACTTTTGAAATACTGTGCAAAAAGCGTATACGTTTTTAGTGGAGGACTTGGGCGATGGGCACTCATTAGCTTCCTGGAAGAAAACTCGGGATGGGAAATGACACTCAAAAAGCTTGGTCGTATCTCCGTCACTGTTGAGGAGGTCCTGGCACGCGCCGTCGTCGGAGTGGCGTGAAAGACCCACCAGGGCCACCTCTGTCTTGCAGTGGCAGAGAGTATAACGTGGCAGGCAGTTCGTCCATGTTAATAAAATATTTTATTTTAAAAAATAAAATTTTGTAATATAACTTATGTTATTTTTTAATATATCTCATAATGTGAGTTTAAGTCTTTTTGATTTTGAAACTTTCATACATGCTCATATTATCTTGTACTTTGATTTTTTATCAAATTAAATGAGGATGGTGAGATCTGAGCTCTTGACCAGTCGAGTCAATAAAATTCTAATATCATATTAAGAAATTATCTCACCTTAAAATTTAAGTTGTTAAGTGAGATACCATAATATAATTTATATTATTCTTTATCTATTTAAACACACACGTGCCATTGACATGACCTCCAATTATACTATCCAATCAGAGTTGGATAAGCTGCGAATCTATTGGTCAAAGCCTCATTTCGATGGTCTTCTCACTTCTGCATGCCCTCCTTTTGGCTTTGGATTGCGTCGTATTTACACCCATGCTTATATTCAATGGAGACGGTCAATATTCATCACGCGGTTTAATGAATCTTAAATTGCATTTTAAGTATTACTTTAATTTCCTTATTTTTTTTATAAAAAAAAACCCATCAAATTAGCTTACAAGAATCCGTTAATGATGATATAATAAAGTCCAAAATGTTTATGAGTAAATCTTTATGAAATAATATTTTAGAAATATAGGCTTTGGTAGCTTGAACTCATGAAACTTAGTGACTGCTCGAGAGTGGTTGATGTTGTTTTGAAAATAATTTTTATTTAAAAATATATTAAAATAATATTTTTTTTATTTTTTGAAATTATTTTTGACATCAACACATGAAAATAATTTAAAAACATCAAAAATATTTAATTTTCAAAACACAATGATAAATATATTTTTTAATGGTAGGTGGCTCAAGCTAAATCCAAGTTATAGGAGGATGGAGGGGGTGCAATGCATAAAACTTAGCAGTGGCTGGCTCGAGTGAGTTAAATACAAGATGTATACGAGGATGTTTTTTTAGGCATGTTAAATTTGGATCTATTAATGAATTTTTACAATGTATTATTTAATCCCGGCAAGAACTGAGGAGTTAAAAATAAATATCCGAAGAAGATGATTAGGTTAAGGACGAATTATTTCATAAGAGCACAGCAATGCGAAGATGATTGAGATGATGGTGATGGTTGATCTATCAATTTAGACTCTTGCACGGCTGGAATTCTAATCCAGTCTCGTAACTTAGGATGTTACATGCTGTGATTTAACTTCTCTCTCTCTCTCAAATATAAATAAATAAATAAATAAATAAATAAATAAATCCTACGTGAAATATGTCAAAAATGGCATCCTCAGCTTTCATCTTGCCGACAAATTCGATTCACGAGCAGGCCATTTAGAGCCTGTTCGGCTTTGCGTTTTAACCGGTGTTTTGTCAAAATTTGATTATTTTTTTTTCATTTTAAATAAATAGGTTTTAATGTTTTTAGATTATTTCGATGTGCTGATGTCAAAAATGATTTTAAAAAATAAATAAAAAATATTATTTTGATGTATTTCGACATGAAAAACACTTTGAAAAGCTACCGCAACCGTACTCTCAAACATTATGATTAACCAAAAGCAGCTATTTCACACGTGCATTCTTGACATTCACACATGTATATATATATGTATTAAAGTTGTGGCTAAGATTTATGTCTCTTGTGTAGTATTGAGGTGGGCAATTCTTCCGTGATAGCCTGCGAGTTAGAATATTTTTTAAGAAGTGTGTTATTAATGAAATTTTTATTTCCAAGTAATGAAATTATGAGTTTAATAAGAAGTGTCTAATATTCACTTAGTGATTGCAAATTTGAATCTTATCACTTTTATTTTATTTGATAAAAATTAAGTACAATATTGTATGAGCCTGTTTACAAATTTAAAGGACCAAAATATTTTTCATTTGAGGAGATTTGTTAAAAAATAATATAAATTGTTAAGGAATCATTTCACCTAAAAGCTTAAGCTATTAGATGAGACCTCAAAAAATGATTTATATAATTCTCTAACACCTCTCTCAAGTGAAAAGCTGTATGGGCTTGAAACTTGCACAGAAACTCACACTACCTTGTGCTTGATTTGTATAAAATAGAACGAGGGATGGTGAAATTGAACTCATGACCGCTGGTCAACAAGGCTCTTTACCATTATAAAGAACCATCTCACTTGAAAAGCTTAAACTGTGAGGTAAAATTTTATAATATATTTTATATTATTCTCCAACAATAAACAATTCTACCCGTAACCACCATTTCTACGTTTCAAGATGATCAATAATTGCGTAAACATTATTGTTTGCTAAATTAAAAGTAAATGACAACAAATATTTGGTTGATTCGGCACTTACTAGACCTGACCAATCCATTCAACAACATATTCGAGACCTGACCCCCATCAAATTATTGAAAAAAATCTTATTTCCCCCAAATAATTAATTCATCCATTCAACCTATATATTTCCATATCAAATCTTATAAACATGCCTGCACACATTGTCAAAGCTCCATTGACAGTCGATTTGATCAACAGTAGATCTCGACATGCACCATTATTTTACTTCGAGCCCTTTTCATTTCCATGTAGCTGATGTAGTAGAATTTAAAAAAGGGAAGAAAACAATAATGAAAAACTAGTATGAAACAACAGATTTCCAGTCGTATTTGAAGAGAATTGTGCCATTAAAAGTGAAAAAGTCAATTGAAATGATGTAGAATCGTAGAAGTTGACAGACTAATTTAGCCTGTAACGATTAACCATCATTAGAAAGATATTAAATTCGAAATTCAATTGATCAGACCCCCAGAAGATGTTGTCGAGATCGAAAGATAACAGGGATGGAAAAGATTAACGAAAAAGACAAGGCTCAGATGAGGGCGATGTGGAGTTATCTCTACCAGCAATTGTTGATTGCCATTATGAAAAATATTTTAAAAAATAACTATAATTATATTTTTAAACAGATATCGATTATAAGAGGGTGTATTCATGCGGTGAGATCTTGATCTATGCAAGCAAGAACACAAGTTAAATTATTGCTTTCAAAGTTTTTTTTGAATAAATATTTTCTAGATATTTTTCATGATTTTCCACTATGCTCTTAGTAACCATCAAAAGAAAACGATTCCATCACTTGAAATTGCTTCCCAACCCTACGATTATGATATGTATATATCAATTTTCTTGATGTTTTGCCATCAATTCTTCAAAAACGAAATCTAAAACCAAAACCTCTCACATTATATATGAAACTCTTCAACAATTGTATTCTTTTAAGGCTTCGGTCGTTTTATATTGATGAAAATCATAGCATATCAAATGTGTTTTGATATTCAGTACGACAGAAATGTTTGATAAGATCGTAGCAATGTTTGATATTACCATATTCACATAAATATATATTTATTATTAATAAGAGCTTCAATTATTTTTTAATATTCATATAATATTAGATTAATAAATCTAATAATTGATTTATAAATATAGAGTAAAGAAAAAGTTCATGGGATAAAAATGTTCTATGAAGAAATTTTTTTAGTTTTTTTACTTATGAGTTTTTATTGCATCACTAAAATATTCAAATAATTCCAATAAAAAACGAAGATTGTTTAAATAATTATATTGTAAGTCTAATGGTTCACGTCTTCAATCATTGAATAAAAATATAGGATCAGTTCAAGTCTTTTTCCTCCGCTGGTCTATTTATATGATCAGTTAAATAAAATATATTTAATTAAATTTCTTAAATAAGAGTCAATTTTGAGCTCAAACTTTGATTACGAAGCAGGAGATTCTGCCTGCAAAATTAGCTATTAATTAATATTTGTTTTAAGATGACAACTATATCTTAACCGTCAAAGAATTTAAAATTTATTAATCACAATATAAAATTCATTTGCTTCAGAAAATAATTTATAACATTTATTATTTCAAATGTGATTTTTTTTCACTTGAAAGACTAGTCGGTGTTTGACACTATATTTTAAAAATATTTTTGAAAAAAATTATTTTTTTAATATTTTAAGTTAAAAAATTTATGTGTTTTTAGATCATTTTCATGTACTGATGTCTGAAATAATAATAAAAATATCATTTTGATGTATTTCTGAATGAAAAATACTTTAAAAAAATAATTTCAATCACACTTCCAAACACCGACGTAGTCTTTATAGTTAATTTACATGTTTTGTTTTTCATATCCATTTTAATAGGAAATAAATTCATTTCCTTATAGAAAAAGATTTTGAATTATTTATGTCCTTAATAGTTAGTCACTTTGATTTTCAACTACATTTATATTATTTAACCGAAATCAAGAAAATGATTATAGATATATTGGTTCACCCTTGAATTTCAAAGGAAATCAAAAGATGCAATATATTAATTGCTAAACTGAATATTAAATCTATTAATTTTAAAATCTAAGTTCAATTATTTGCTAAGTTGCTTACACAAAAAGTAAATAGGTATTACAAAGAAGCTAGTTTTAACATTAATTTTTTTATTATTAGTGTAGTAAATTAGAGGAGTTGGTATCTAGTTTGGACCCTATAGTTGTTAATATGATTACCGTTATAGGCTTGCATGGTCGTTAACTTCAGGATCCATGGAATTAGTCGAGATATACACAAACTAATTCGGACACTCATGTTAATAAAAAAAAATAGAGTACAGTCATAGGATGATAGCATATTTGAGCTCCACCTAAAATTTGCGTGTGTATATGTGTGTGTGTATTGAACATAGATTCATTGTATATAATAAAAATGAGTCTTAACTTTAGATTATCATAGAATCTAAGTTTGCAATTATATATATATAGCAAAGTTTCGATATTAGATTTGCCATATATATATATTAGTTTTGAGATCACAGGATAGCAAACCCCTGAGTCCCAAGCTGCGTGCATCTCGACTAATCTCACGGGTCTTGAAGTTAATAATCATGTAACCTTGAAACAGTCATCATATTAGCAGTCACAAGACTCGAACTTCATATCACATGGGAACAAACTCCCGAGTCTCAAACTTGTACCATTGGGTCATACATGGCTTTTCTGAGTTAATTTGTCCTGACAGTAGCTTGTTGTTCTATTAAAAAAAATTAATTTTTTTTAAAAATACTTTTGAAATACAACGTTAAACAATAACATAAAGATAATAATGAGGTTAAGAGCGTGGAAATCATGAGCACAGTGGAATTAAATAATTGGCAGAGAAGAAAGTAACGACAGCAGGGTTTCAGATAAACATTAGCCGGGCTAGT
Organism: Salix viminalis; assembly: GCA_029228465.1. NCBI lineage: Eukaryota > Viridiplantae > Streptophyta > Magnoliopsida > Malpighiales > Salicaceae > Salix > Salix viminalis. The sequence goes on from CM055442.1 coordinate 8,551,907, forward strand.
TACAGGCTGGGGTGATATTGTCATTGCCTCGTTCCAAGACGACATTAGTTACTAATTTGGATTATTGGATCATTATTACCCGATAGAAGACACCACTTGAACCGATCTAGAAAAAGTTAGCCAAACCCTAATAATGGCAGATCCAACGGTCATGCATGCTGTCAAACTGTATCGCCCCCAGAAAAGACCGTCACTGCAATCGTGGCCATGAAAACAAGGAGAGCTCTCAGGATTGAGATTCCAGTCTCGAGCCGAGACAAGAACTCAATTATCAAGCGATCTGGTGATGAAGCCTTCTCATTAAACTCACACACGTGTGCTGCAGAGTTATTCTCTCTCGGGATTATATGTGCAGGGTTTTGGCAACGAGACAAGATCAATGGATCATCTGCTTCAACTGATGGGGTCTCCTTGATTTGGTAGAATCTCTGGACTGTTTCTCTAATGGAGTTTTGACCAGCCATCTTGTCATAATCTAAGGGAGCCTTTGATTATGGTCCACTGGCTTCTGAAATCACAGTCCATTCGAATGAGCTGTTTGGTATCTCTGATCGTTCATCCCCCCTGTAAACAGCTGTGTTTAGTGAACAGTTTTTTTTCTTTTTGAAATCATATAATACAAGTATATCGTGTATAATCCATGGTTGGAAGTACTGTTTCGGCTGGTGTTTTGTTTTTTTCAATTGAAAATGAAATGTTTTGGTTTTGAAGTGTTTCTGCACACTATTTTGAGGTTGTACTTTTTATGTATATATATATAATTAAATATATTAATTCAAAAATAGTTCAAATCCAAAAATAAAATTATTTAGAATTGTTCAATTTAATCTAAAAAAAGATACAATAAAATAATTTTTCTGAACAAAATTATGAATATATATAATATTACAAGACTGTTATCATCAATCTCGCAAGGTCATTATATTCTCTGATTGCTCTGAAATTTTAATATAATATATATATAAATATGTCAAGAGACTCCTCGTAAAATTTTATCTTCATCTAACGGTCGGATTAAGAAATATGATTGATATTGTATTTTTTTATTTTAAATAAAATACTATTTGACCGAAACAAAATAGATAGAACAAAACTGGAATGTTTTGGCCAGTATTTAGCAAAAAAAATATGGAACGGACCAAAATTTAAACTGAGATAAAAACAATGCCGTTTTATCTCATTTTTTTTAATTGGTACAAAAAACAGTCAAATCAAAACAAAAAATACAAACCCTTATAAAAACTATGATTTATAACTTTATTAATTCATGCTCCTTTTCTATTTATCAGGTTGATAACACCCAATGACCTCAATATAATCTCTCATTAAAGATCAACTAATCATTAAGGTTTTTCTCTAACTTTGTGCAAGTTGGGCACTCACAATAATGTAAACAACCATGAGATTTAGAGGGTGTTTGATATTGTGTTATAAAAGTGCTTTTGATTTTTTTTTTTTAACTTTAAATTATAAAAAAAATTAGTAGTTTTTAGATCATTTTGATGTGCTATGTCAAAAATAATTTTTTTTATAAAAAAAAACATCATTTTGATACATTTCTCTAAACGAAAAACATTTCTAAAAACAATAGTAACCATAATCTCAAACAAATACTTAAAGATTTGGAACTTCATCTTCTTCAGCTTTTTTCTTCACTACTAACACAAAATTATGCAACACACCACACTACCTTTTCAAACTAGTTTCTCATTATTTTCCTTATTAATTTATACATCAAAGGATACACAACCTTTCAAGTTGACTTGTTTTATATGAATTCTATCACAATACATGATAAAGATTTGAACATGCAGATTTTTCAGCATGTTTTTTTACATTAAAAAAATAATAAATGTAAATCGAGAAACTAATGCATGCATCAAATTAAAGAAATTTTGAGCCATTTTGTAAATAAATTTTACAAAAAAACTTTAATAAATAAATAAATATGTAATTGAAATTTTTTGAGAAACCAATGTAAGTCAAGATATTTAATATTACAACACAAGTTATTTATTTGGTTGTTCCTAATACCTTGTTTGTTAATAGAAATCATCAGATATAAAGTTTATTGAATAAAAAGAAAAAAGAAAAAACATACAATGCAAGGTTGCATATATTAAAAGTTGTGTGACAGAATTCATAATGAATCTATATAAAATATATATATAAAAAACACACATTACGCATGAATTATACTAAACTTTTTTAAAAAATAAAACACCTAATATAATTAAGCAATAATCACTATTTCAAAAGGGTTGAATAAGACAAACAGATCATAGAAAAGAGGAATTAATTAAAACAAAGATTTAGAAATATTTAAAAAATATATATACATAGAAACATTATAATAAAATAATTTAAAAAAAAAAGAAAAATGAATAAGACTCTACTAGGCCTAGAAAGCTAGGTTGAGCATCTGGCCATACCATAAGGGGCTCACATGTAGATCTTTATGTTTTTTATTAATTAATTGGGCTGATGATTTATTGTTTACTCTAATTCTCTCTCTATATAAAAAAACAATTATGATAACACCGTCTATAGGTGTTCTAAATATGACTATTGGTGTGGCTGGAAATATATATATATATATATATATTCTATTTTAACTTATTTTTACTCAAGATTTTAAAAAAAAATCATAAGAAGCTTATTAAAAAAACCAACATCAAACATGCCATAAAGCGGCTGAATCTGATTTAGGGCACATCTAGTAGACCAACTATTTGGTCCGTTGAGGTGCCTAAAAATTAAAATTGGGAACCGCTCAATTCCAATTTGTCTTATAGGGTAGAAATAGAATAGAATAGAAAATTTGAACGTTACCACCTCTACCTTTCGAATCTCAACGGTTACTTCTCTCCTGACAGAGCCCTAATTTGTACCGTTGAAAACCCATATATGCATTGTTACTTTGTTTCCCCATTTTCAAATCCTTCTTCAGATTCTTCAACATCCCTGACCATCTCTCTCAACTGGGCTTGTTCCTTCTCAACAAACTCTGTCGTAAATTCGGTTTCTTCAGCCTTACTTCTTTTTCATTTTATCAAACAAGAGTGGGTTTTCTCAGTGCTCCAGAGCTGACCTATGGAGAAAATACTCAGTGCAGTGGAGAATATGCAAGAAACACCAATTAAGATCCTGATTCAATCAAAACCCAACAATTTGGAATGCATAACACCATCAAAGGAAGATCAAGAGATGGATAAAAAATCTGAAAATTCAGGCAAAGATTTGCGCAAAAGTGGCACCCCAGATCCTCTCAAAGTTCCCAAGGCATTTAAGTACCCTGAAAGGTACAGAAGCCCGACTGATCTTATGATCTCACCCATTACAAAGGGCATTCTTGCGAGAAACAAAAAGGGCGGTGCGCTCTTGCCACCAAGTTGGAATCAGCCTAAGGTATGAATAAATTCCGTTGCTGGTTTTTTTGATTTCTTGATTAACTAATCATGGGATTATTCAAAATATATGATACTAGATGCCAGTTCTTAGTGTAGAAATTCCTTTATTTCTGTTATATGAAGTTCTGTCTTCCTCTTGATTTTTGTCAATGCTGCAGGTTCAAGATGTAGAAATTCAGGAAGTGGTGCCTTTCAAAATTGAGTTATAGACGTTGGCAAATAGAAAGCTAAATCAGATGGTTTGGTTTCTTTTAATCAGATGGATTCTTCAGCTTTATGAATTTGTCTGGATAAATCGTCTTCCATTTCATTGCAATGATTTCAATTTGTTTGTAATAACTCTATTTAATACTTACGTTCATGAGTTGGATCGGTTCCTCTATTTGAAGGTAAGATCATTAAGCAGATGAGATAAGATTCAATATGATTTGCCTCCTTTTGGAATGTAGAAAATAATTCATGTGAGGACTGATTCCTCACACGAATTCCTCTATAGGAGCTTTCACAACAATAGAAGCCATGTTCATCATAAAAAAAACCATGGTAATTTTCTTGAAATGGGGAAGCTTTTAACATCATACAATGTGTTCACCCAGTAAGGTATTCTTGATTTGGATAATGTTCCACAAAATGCTACACATCAAATTCAAAATGAAATTTTACATGTTTTTGCTAGAAATGTTCAGTCTTCAATTCATCATGAGAATATGATACAAATTTTTGTTTAATTGTTAATAAAATTTAAAATGAATGTAGAAGAGATTAAATGACCTCTTGTTATTAAGTTTGTTGATAGAAGTGGATTTATATGAGAATTTGTTTTTTTTTATATAGTGCATGTTAAAGGTACAATTGCTTTTGCTCTTAAGGAATATTATTCTCTGTTTTATTTCATGATAATCTTGATATTCAAAATATTTGAGGTTAACAATATGAAAATGGTGATAATAAATGTAGGTGGAAAGTGGGAATGGATTGCAAATTGATAAATATAATGTGTTTCTTGTTTAGCCCATAATTGCAATTGGCTCTTATTGTTATAACTAGTGAAGTGTTTGATGTTCACACTTTCTTTTAGAATTTGATTAATCAAGAAGCTAACAAAGTTGGTGATTTCTAACAATATGGAGATAGTAGATGGAGTTTGCCCTTCAAATCAATTTGCAGTGTGATAAAAATAGCTCTTATAGGGCAACCTGATTTGTTCTTTAGAAAATTGCTTCAAATAGTTTTACATTTTCTCAACATGGTGATGTGATTTCATTTTAAGCTGTTAATGTCATTTAATTTTGCTGTCATCTTACATGTAATAAAAAAATATCATAGGGATCGGTATATGTTTTGCCAAGCCTTGCAACAAAATTCAAAGACATTTTAAATGTTGTGCATTTGATATGTCTACTATAAAGATGTTGATTTAGAAATTGAAGTTTCTAATATGCTTGTTTTTCTAATATGAGATAACCTTATCATTTCAAAGTTATAACATATAACTTCGTAAGGAAAAAAATTGTCTTTTAATAAATAATAGGAGGATACTTTTGAAACGCTTTAAACTATAAAAATTTTGTTGTTGTCAATGATGAATCATTTGTCCTCAATGTTTTATTACTTTTCATTAGTGCAACTAGAATGTTTATGTTATATCTTACAAGATTCCAGCAACACCATGTTAGTTTAGATGCATTTCTAAACAATATATTTGAACCAAAAAAAATATAAAAACCAAATATCTCTCAACAAGGTGAACATGCGCTCTAGATTTAGATAAAAAATAAAACTTAAAATGAGAAGAAAATACTAAAATATGAGATGAGGAAGAGCATGTTAAAATCTAAATAAATCAAATTAGAAACTCTTCATTCATCTCTTATATTATGGTGAATTTTAAAAAATAAAAGGTTGAAGAACTAATTTTCACTCAGAAAAATCAAATTCTTAATGTAGCTCAGATTCATCTTCTTATACTTTGAGCATTGAATTCTGTAACACAAATAATTAATACTAAGTGCATGTTATAGAGATAACATTTTAAACCTAATATTTATTTCTTATATATGTTATCCTCAACTTTTCATTATATCTACATACCTACCCCGCATAAGTTCTTTTTCTTCACTGTTACAATATTAACTATCAAGTGAAGACAAATTAGTTTTCATGTTTGGAAACTAAATCTTATATGTCAGAATTTAAGCATATCTACTCATACTTTCCTTACCACCTCTTTAGAACTTGAACCTTGAAAAGCAAGGTGGGTGAACCTAGTTAGCACATGAACGATACAAACACCCTTGTTATGTGAAATAATCAATTTGAACATTAGAAGAAATTTTACATGAACGATACAAATACCTACCCTACATAGGTTCTTCTTTTTCTTCACTGTTACAATGTTAACTATCAAGTGAAGACAAACTAGTTTTGATGTTCGAAAACTAAATCTTATATGTCAGAGTTTAAGCATATATACTCATACTTTCCCTACCACCTCTGTAGAACTTGAACCTTGAAAAGGAAGGTGGGTGAACCTAGTTAGCACATGAATGATACAAACACTTTGAAACATTAGAAGAAATTTTGCATGAATTAACTTCCAAACATAATAATCATAAAACACGGGTTACATCTGATTTTCTCAAAATAGAAAAACCTAGTTGAGCATCTCAACCTACAAGGTTTTAGGCAAATCAATGGGCTTCTGTATCCAGAATGAAATTCTTTTAACTTAAGCTTAAATCAATATTAATTTTAATCTAAATTGAGATATATTCTTAAAAAAATTATGAAATCTTAGAAGTATATTTTAAGTCTTAAGAAGATGACATCAAATGTTTTTAATTCCTTAACTTCTTAGATTTAAGTCCTTAGTATATAATTTAGAAAAAATTATTAAAATCATAAATGTATACATATTAAAATGATTGAAAAAAGATATTTAGTCTTGATTTCTAAAAACACCTTTAGGGATCAAATAAAAAAAAATACAATACAAACATTAATTACACTCAATAATATTATAGGAAAAGATCTCCAAACCTTCCTTAAAAAAACTTAACTTTAGATGGACCCATCTAGATTGATCATTGACCCGAACCAATATAAAAATAATAATTTATATTATAGTTTTATAATACAATTTTGGAGTCATTTCGAGTAAGACCCAGATTACAATGCGAGTTTACCGTTAACTAGAGTCAACATAAGGATAGAAGGGGCTGTTACCATTAAAGTTTTAAATTCTAAATAGAGGGTTGGCCCGAGGTAAGCTATATCACAGGTTGGGTTGACTATTGACTCATATCAATGTAAAGATAAAAATAATTATTATCATAGTTTCAACCCCAACTTGAGGGTCAATCCGGGATAAAGCCTAGGTCACGAGTTGAGATGATTAACTCGGGTTGAACCAAAACAACGTAAAAATATAAAAATTTATTATTGTAATTTTAAGATCCCATCTTCAGGGTTAACTCTGGAAAAACCTAAGTCACCAGTTATGAATCAGACTAGGTTGACCTAATTCAACGTATGGATAAAGATAGTTATTATAATAGTTTAAAACTCAACTTGATGGTCGATTTGAGACAAGGTCTAGGTCACGGGTCAAGAGGGCCAACCAAGGTTGACCCAATTCAATATATAAATAAAAATAATTATTATTATAGTTTTATAACCTAAATCGAGGGTCAAATTAGGAAAAAAACAAGGACATGGGTCAGCAAGGTTAACTTGAGTTAAACCGAGCTTTTATAAAGAAAAAAACAGCAACCTAGTTTTGACATGAAAAAATAAAATAAAAAAGTTAACAAATATTTTACATGTGTTTTATCGCAGGGTCAATTAGATCATAAGTCGACCGGAGTTTATGATCAAGTCTTGTTATATCAATCATTCTTCTATTTTTTTTTTAAACTTAAACCTTTTTAGTTTCTAGATTGGATGGGTCCCATTTGTATCTCTCAAACACAAAGTAAAACAAATTATTCACCGCACTACAAAACATAACAAATATAATATAAGAGAGTTATTTATCCATTCTTATCAACTCCATGATGTTAAATCTATTCAAACACTGCCTAAAGGTACAAATTCAGTTAGTTAACAACCTCGAAGTACATGTTGTCATAACCACCTTTTGTCTTCCAGCTGATGATATGGTTACTCTCTAAAATGACGACAACAAAATCAGTTAATTACCGAAATCTTCTCCCATCCTTCCTTTCTGTCCTTTTACACGCGTAAACCCTGCACTTTCCCATATATCCCTGTCTCAACTCTTTCTCGATCCTTTTCTATCTTAAATCAATTCTTTTCTGAGAGGCATTTCAAGCTTTTGGGTTATCATATCACATTGTGATCGATAGATTCAAGTAAGTTTTTCTTTTTCTTTTTTCTCTTTTAGTTTGATGTATATGTTTGTGTTTGTTCTGTTTTTCATTTTATTTTTTAAAATGTTTTTTAACAGAACCTCGTTGTTCAATATGGAATACTTGTGAGAGCTCGGAATTGACACGGAACAGATTTCTTCTGCTTTGAAAACAAAAATTTTCTAGGAAGCTTTAGGAGAAGAAAGATCATTTTTTTTTAATTTACTGTGCTTGACAAAGCTGAAACTGCAGGTATATTTAGTGATCAAGACGTTTTACATTGTTAATGCAGCAAAGTTCTAATTTTATAGCCCATTGATTTGTGTTAAAGCTCTTAGGGATTATACTGAATTTTTCTATTATTGTCCTTTTATACTGTTACATTGGCTGATTATATATAATATAAAGGGACTAGTTCTAACACAGCATCTGTTTATACATTCACCTTAATTCTGAAACTGGAAATTACTCCCTGTGCTGCCTAGGAATAGGAATTCAAGCTGTAAATCCTTATGATTGACGACAAAGATCTTCTTAATCTCGAAAGATCACGTTCTTCTGCATCCGATTCTTCATCAAGATCTAGTGAAGAAGATTTTGGGTCAGCACAAGGACCAATATTTCCAACAGAAGTTTCCAGCCACAACCCTGTTATCAGCACACAAGTATTGCCCCCACCATCACTTCAACGGCACGTGATGGGACAACCTGGAGCGTACGATCCCAATAGGATCCCATCATCTATTTTCTCCAAGCCTAGTAATCCTGCAGAATGGAGCGTTGCCTCTAAATGAATCATTGTTCAGTATTTACATGGGGAATGGTAGCTTCTCAAGAGATCATGTTTTCATGCTGTATAAATCGGGAGAACTCCCCAGGTTTGACGAGACAGGCAATTCTTCAACAAGTTTGAGCCCTGTCGATGAAGTAGAGAACAATGGTAGAGAGAATGAAGATATATCAATGGACATAGATGTGAAGGGAGAAGAATCAACTGATTCTGAAGAAGAGGAACCTGAATTAACAGCTGAGATCAGACCGACAAAGGATGCAACAGAGAGAATTAGTTGTCAGGAAAAGATGCATCCTGTTGAGGAGGTTCAAGTTTCCTTCTCCAGCAGTAACAGATCATTTCACTTCCCGGTGTAAGTTTCCTGACAATCTATCCCTGCAGAATAAAATGGTTTTTGTTTGAAGAATCTATCAGTGCAGGAATGGGTACTCAAACGCATGCATATCACCACTATGTGTCCGTAAAGGGTGTGGCGTGATGACAAAGAGCTTGTGATTTGCACAGCAGGTCTCGAGTTTGAGTCAGAGCGTGCACCCTTTATAAAAACCTGGGACAACCAGAGTTTTATTTGCTCGACTGGGCCCACAAAATGTATTTTCAGGGGGTGGAGTTTCCTGGCATAAAAAAAAATATCACCACTATGTCCCTAATGTTCCAACTTGAATTTTGATTTGATTGCTTGCTTGTGCTGTTATGAGACCTTGATTATCATTCTTTTTTGCGGGGAATACACCTCCAATTCTTATAGGCTTGCATAGTGAGATTGTTGTTTAGCTAAATTTCTCTATAACATACCATCTTATGTTGAATTTTGACATAAATTGTGCGTTTCATTCCCCCCCTGACAGTGATCCACCATGCAAGACTAGTAAGAAAGGTTACATTTTTTTCACATAAATTTGGAATTCTGGATTTCTACATGTACAATATACCCTTTTCCTATCATGCATTATTAGGCCATTTTGATTTCTTAGTTCTTCTGCGTGCTAAGTCAGCCAATGTCTGCGTGTGTTTTATTGGATAGGTAGCTGAAGCTAACAATAAACTTCATTTCAGATTGGACGCTACCTCAGGAACAACTTCTTCTCTTAACGAGGTGATGAGGAAGCATTCCTCGGAGAAGCACTTAGAACAGCAGTCACAGCCTGCAGAAACCCCTGGAACAACCCAAAAAGCTGCGGGGAACAGTTGGTTTGCATGCTTCTCCTGCTGCTCACTTGGCTGCTGAGAGAGAGTTCTGCAAAAATATTCTCTGCAGTCATTGTTTCTAGCTTTGGTGAGTCTTCTCCCATTGCAGAACCTTAGAGCTTATAGTTAAGGTATACATCAGCATCTAAACTCAGTCTTCATTCAATTCTGTGGGAGAAGTTTGGCTTTAAACTTTGAGAAAAAAAGTCAGAATCAGAATTATCTACAAAGATGTATTGATTTAGAAATTTCCAAGGGACAAACAACTTAGGTTTGATTCTTACTTTAGATTAATTGTGACTGATATCTTGACAGCATTTCTTTAGTTTGTATGTCTTTTGTCCAAGGTGCCAGTGTCAGTCTCAAATAGAAAAAGAGAGGGTGAAACAAGTGCTTTTGTAGCCGTTGATCAATTGATGATCCTTGAGTTTCTCTGTATTGATTATTTGTAGTGCAATTTTTACTCAATGGATTTATGGAAAGGGAAATCAGGCTGCTTATAAACTCTTTATTCATTTGTGAAATTTTGTAATTTAGTTGCCATGAAATGTTTAGATTTCATTTCATTTTTGAAAACAATAATTATATATATCAGAAACTTGAGAATGACTTGTCAACCGTGGTGCACTTGCGAGAAACTTCTTGCCGAGAACCTGTGCATCCTCGGGATTAGTCGGGTCGGCCCGGATACCTAGTGCTAAATCCAAAAAAAAAAAAAGACTTGTCAAAATATGATCAATCTGAACAAATTCAAGCCAAGTAATATATAGCAGCTTTTTTTTCTTCTTCTTCTTCTTCCAGAGAGATCAGCCATGCAATAGTTTTGTCAATAAAGTAAACTGCAAAAATGACAAATGATGATTTTTTTCTTTAGAGGAATTTAGAGGTTATGGTCCTGTTTGTTTTTGTGTTTGAAAAGCGTTTTTGAAAAAAAATAAATTTTTTATTAACTTTAAATTAAACAAAATGATATTTTTAGATCATTTTCATGTGCTGATGTTAAAAATGATTTTTTAAAAAATAAAAAAACTTTCAAAAACAACTCCAACCATATTCTCAAACGAGCACTATTTGTAGTTCAACATATCTTGTTTAAATTCTTTTTGCACATAAATTATTTCGTGTTTGAAATCGAAACTTATAGAAAAGTATAGACAATGACACACCTAAATTCTCGTCTTAAAGGTTATGAGTATAACACCCTTTGGAATTCTTCAAGTCGATATACAAATCATGCTAAAATCCTAATTATGAGATGATTCATGGTGACTAAATATTCTTTATAATTATTTCGAAAAGTAAATTCACAACCTTACAACCCTTTTATAAATATCCAAAAATCATCAAGTATGGAAGATAAATCATATGTTAAAACTACTGGTTTACAGTTTTAAAGTGTAGACATCTAATGTTAAAACTAGTTTTCACAAAATATCCATCTAATCTTGTTTTTGTAAAAGACATTTGAAGAAATAAGATGAAGGTAATAAGAGCAATAAAGAAAACAAAATTAATTGAATTTTATTTTTTTTCCATACATGTGAATTCAATTTATTTATCAATTGAATTCAAATAAAATACATTCAATTAAGTAAGAATTAAGATTAAGAAAACAACTATGTAGATCAAATATCATTAAAAAAGAAAAAAAAAATGTAAAAACAGAGGGAAAATT
>CM055442.1:8568342-8877840 GCA_029228465.1 Salix viminalis
TAGGGTTTTCGAAAACAGAGAAAAAAAGAAAAACCTCTCTGTTCATTCACTTCAACAACTGAAGGAGAGGGGTTTTAATTGTTTTAGAGACCTTTTTGAGGGTTCTAAAATGGGTTCCTCTTATTTTCTTTCTTCAGTTATCAAGTGGCAATCTTTCACAAAACTGAAGCTTTTCTCTGCCTTCTGTGTCTTATCTCTGTCACTGAACGGTGTCGCTTCATTTGATTCTGACAAATCTGTGCTGTTACAGTTCAAGAGCTCAGTCTCTGATCCTTCAGGGCTTATCTCCGGCTGGAATCTGATCGACACCAACCACTGTCACTGGAACGGCGTGTCGTGTGATGCTAATTCGCGTGTTGTTTCGCTTAATATCACTGGAAATGGAAGCTACAGAGGTAAGAAAAGTGGAGGTGCTATTTTGTGCTCTGCTGATTCTTTTGAGCTTTCACTGTACGGGTTTGGGATTAGGAGAGATTGTAAAGGTAGTAAGGGAGTTTTAATGGGAAAGTTGATGCCTTTGATTGCTAGGTTAAGTGAACTCAGGGTTCTATCATTGCCCTTTAATGGGTTTCTCGGGTCGATACCGAGTGAAATATGGGGCATGGAGAAGTTAGAGGTTCTTGATCTGGAGGGTAATTTGGTATCTGGGTCGTTGCCGGTTTCATTTTCCGGGTTAAGGAACTTGAGGGTTTTGAATTTAGGGTTTAACATGATAGAAGGAGAGATACCAGAATCCCTTTCTCGCTGTGATGGTTTGGAGATCTTGAATTTAGCTGGTAATCGTATAAATGGGACAATTCCAGGGTTTGCTGGTGGGTTTAAGGGTGTGTATTTGTCGTTGAATCAGCTTGGTGGCTCTCTTCCTGAGGAGTTCGGATATAATTGTGAGAAACTTGAGCATTTAGATATATCTGGAAATTTCTTGGTTGGAGGCATTCCTAGTAATTTAGGGAATTGTGGGAATTTGAGGACATTGTTGCTGTATTCAAATATGTTTGAAGAAATTATTCCACATAATCTCGGTAAGCTTGGGAAGCTAGAAGTTTTGGATGTGTCAAGGAATAGTCTTAGTGGGTCAGTACCCCCTGAGCTTGGAAATTGCTCTGCATTGTCTGTGCTTGTGCTTTCGAATATGTTTGATCCGTATCAGGATGCTAATGGTATGAAAGGGGATGGTTTGTTGGATCATTTGAGCTCTGTGAATGAAGATTTCAATTTTTTTCAAGGGGATATTCCTACCAATATCGTGACTCTTCCGAAACTGAGGATGCTGTGGGCACCAAGTGCAACCCTTGAGGGCATGTTGCTGAGCAACTGGGATTCCTGTGATAGCTTGGAAATGATCAATTTGTCTCACAACTTCTTCAAAGGAGAAATCCCTCATGGGTTCAGTCACTGCAATAAGTTGTGGTATCTGGATTTGAGCTCCAATAGGCTCTATGGTGAACTACTCGAGGAGTTTCCAGTTCCTTGTATGACCGTTTTTGATGTTAGTGGAAATGCATTGTCAGGTTCCATTCCCAGTTTCTATAGCAGCAGTTGCCCTCCTGTTCCTTCCACAAATGAGTATCCCTTAAATATTTATGACCCAACATCTGCCTATTTATCATTTTTTGCATGTAAAGCTAAGGCAGGAAGTCGTACTATGTCACTTGTAGGAAATGGTGAATTCTCAGTTTTTCATAACTTTGGGGACAACAACTTTACTGGTACTCTCCAGTCCATTCCCATTTCCCCAGTAAGATTGGGAAAGCAAACTGCTTACTCTTTTTTGGCCGGAGATAACAAGCTCAGTGGGCCATTTCCAGGGAACTTGTTTGAGAATTGTGACGGATTGAACATGATGATTGTTAATGTTAGCAATAATAGAATGTCTGGTCAGATTCCAGCAAATATAGGACCAATGTGCAGATCTCTCAAGCTTCTGGATGCATCTAAGAATCAGATTACTGGGACCATCCCACCAAGTGTCGGCGAACTAGTTTCTCTTGTTTCTCTTGACATGAGTTGGAACCTTTTGCAAGGCCAGATACCATCAAGTTTGAGCCAAATAAGTGGTTTGAAATATCTGTCTTTGGCTGGTAATAGAATAAATGGTTCAATTCCTTCTAGCATAGGGAAGCTGCAAACTTTAGAGGTTCTGGATCTCTCTTCTAACTTGCTCTCCGGGGAGATACCAAATGATCTTGTGAAGTTGAGAAATCTGACTGCTGTTATGCTCAATAACAATAAACTATCTGGGCAGATTCCTTCGGGTTTGGCAAATGTCACTTTGCTCTCATTCTTTAATGTCTCCTTCAACAACTTGTCTGGGCCTCTGCCATCAAGTAACAATTTGATGAAATGTAGCAGTGTTCTTGGAAACCCGTATCTACAACCTTGCCGTGTTTTCTCTCTAGCAGTGCCATCTCCAGACTCTCCAGGAAGGGCTTCCGAGGCACAAAGCTATACTTCTCCATCAGATCAAAGTCAGAAGAACCGTAGTGGTGGCTTCACATCAATTGAGATAGCATCAATAGCCTCTGCATCAGCCATTTTTTCTGTTCTTCTAGCTCTTATTTTCCTATTCATATACACCAGAAAGTGGAGTGCGAAGTCCAAAATAATGGGATCTGCTAGAAAGGAAGTAACAATCTTCACAGATATTGGGGTTCCCCTGACGTTTGAGAATGTGGTGCGGGCTACTGGGAGTTTCAATGCAAGTAATTGCATCGGCAATGGGGGTTTTGGGGCCACTTACAAGGCAGAGATCTCTCCAGGTGTTCTGGTGGCAATTAAAAGGCTTGCAGTTGGACGATTCCAGGGAATTCAACAGTTCCATGCAGAGATCAAAACCCTTGGAAGACTCCACCATCCAAATCTTGTCACTTTGATTGGTTATCATGCCAGTGAAACGCAAATGTTCCTCATATATAACTATTTGCCAGGTGGTAATTTGGAAAAGTTTATCCAGGAAAGGTCCACAAGGGCTGTGGATTGGAGGATACTTCACAAAATTGCTCTAGACATAGCTCGTGCCCTTGCCTACCTTCATGACCAGTGTGTACCGCGTGTACTCCATCGAGATGTTAAGCCCAGTAATATTCTGTTAGATGATGATTTCAATGCCTATCTATCTGACTTTGGTTTGGCCAGGCTCTTGGGAACCTCTGAAACCCATGCTACAACAGGTGTGGCTGGGACTTTTGGGTATGTTGCCCCAGAGTATGCAATGACTTGCCGTGTTTCGGACAAGGCTGATGTTTATAGTTATGGGGTGGTGCTTCTTGAATTACTTTCAGACAAGAAAGCTTTGGATCCTTCATTTTCATCATACGGGAATGGTTTCAACATTGTTGCTTGGGCATGTATGCTCCTGCGGCAGGGCAGAGCCAAGGAGTTCTTCACAGCAGGGCTATGGGATGCAGGTCCGCACGATGATTTGGTAGAAGTCTTACACATGGCAGTTGTGTGCACGGTTGACTCACTCTCTACCAGGCCAACAATGAAGCAGGTTGTACGACGGTTGAAACAACTGCAGCCGCCTTCATGCTAGTTGCTTGATAATGTTTATGTTTGATTAACAAAGGGATTTTTAGGGGGTAAAAGGCCCATTGTATTTATGCTTTCTTGGTCCTAATTAAGGGCTGCCCGTAGTTAGAGCTAAACTGTAACCATTCCCACCTGTGAATTGTAATATAGGTTTGCCCCCATTTGTCCAAGTTCTTTCCTCACTTGTGGGATCACTGGTGAATTTGCAAAAGAATGCAGATATTCATTCGCCAAGTTGTATACATCTTTCTCAGTCTCCATTTGTTTAATAGAGTCATAGAATCTAGATAGTTGCTGGGAATATGTTTGTGCTCGCTTTTAGCAGCAAAAGTTGATCCACGCCTTGCATTCTTGATCAAATCACAACCTTCGCCACGACCAATTCCTCAACCTAGAAAGATTAGGTTTAGGCCCTTGAGAGTTGCAGTTGGCAAAGAGTGGAACGTGGTTTTCACTCTCCTACACACCAATTTTTGAAGCATTCCAATACACGCATGGTATTTTGTTAGCGATCAATTGGGTATAAACTTCAGATCAGGAATTCATCTGCTGTCATATAGGAAAGAAAATAAGCAGGCCAGAGGCACACTTCACCAGGTTGGCCTGCTTTACATTAGAAAAAATAATCTTGCATCACGCTACACGACCGAAAATGGTTTAGATTTGCGGCAACAGAAGCTAGTTAGTGACTGGGGAAAAATGGAGATTCAAAAGAAAACTTCATTAGCCTTGACCTAGATGGTTCCTTTTCCTCGAAGTCTTTTTAGCACGAGAATTTTCATTAAAAAAAGGGAGATGGGTGAACCACTATATGCTTAAGTGGTTGTTCTACATCACCATCACCACCACCACCACCACCACCACCTGCATGCTTGACAAACTCAGCTGGTGAGAGAAAGCTTCCATGGCAAACGCATACTATCCTCACCTCCTCGCCTTTCCTATACTGGTAGAGAAAACCTTCTATGTGTTTCCCGTTGGGACCATCTCCTTTTGTGGACACATATGGCATATCCTCCAGCACATCCCTCACCACCTCCTTAGTTCCATTCTCAGCGACTGTAAGTTTGTTAGATCCATTCTTTTCCACTGCAACTCCGGCAGGGCAACTTGGTTTCTCAGCTAGTGCCAGTCCAGGAGCAGTGATTAATCTCTGCTCGCAATCTGACAGGGACTGGACACTGACAGGGCTTCTTGACTCGGTGCATTTGTTCATTCCTGTATTGCAACAAACAGAATAGAAGAATAAGAGGTTGGATTAAAGAAACTAAGCTCTTATTCAGATATAAACGGAAATTATTGAAGTTAAGGTGATATTTAAATAATCCAAGACGATGCTCAAATTAAGTGAGATAAACTGGAGCTCAAATTATTGTTGCGAGAATGGTGATTATCTCAAAGGTGGATAGATACATTCAAGGCAACAATAAAAAAAAACCATCATTTTCAGGTGTCATACAAGACTGGCACCCACAGCATTCACTAGCATGTGCATGTTCATCAACATTACCTGAAATTCAATGGAAACACTTAATTTGAAAGCCAGAGAGGACGAATTTAGTGGGTTTTAAGCTCAAATTTAATTTTCATTAGGGTTTTACGATTTATTTGTAATTTTTTACATTACATTGATGAAAAAAAGTTACATGATTTGGTTTTCCTCCCCTAATATTTCGCAGTTCCTTTCGTTCTCTTATTCAGCTCCTTTTCTTCTCATTCTTAGTTTTATCTCTTTAAATCTTTGTCACGCATCAGAAAGGTGTTCGAAAGGCCAGCTTGTTGCGAGCTGGAAAAGCTAATGAAAATAACCACAGTACACATAATTATTATAATTTCTCCAACAACGTGGATGCCAAAAAGTTTCTAATAGGTCTACTTTCAGAGATTAATCAGGGGGAAATTCTGAATAAGCCGGTTTCAAGCTCGAACAACATTCATACTTATGGCAACTTAATGATAATAAAAGCAATGAAATTTGAAGTAAGCATCAAAGTAACCACAGAAGCAGCAAATGTTTAAAGGAAAGGGAAAAAAAAAAGACATTTTTGTTACCTTGAAGTGGCTGGCTCTCAAATTCTGTAATCCCAGATGATCCAGTCCCTTGTGATTCATGCGTTAATGGCAGTGGTGGTGCTGCTTCTGCTTGTGCTGACAGCCCTTCTACACCAACACCAAAGAAAACATTGAAACCCTTACGAAACTCTTTTTGATGGTGATCACCATTTGTGCCATTTTCTCTCTTATCTTCCTCATCGCTAGTTTCATCCTTCACTGTTTTCGAATTCTTTTGCTTCTCTGTTCTCTTCCTTTTAGCCTCCATTCTCCGAAGTGTCTGCGTCTCTTTCCTCTTCCTCCAGTACTCCTCTGTTGTCTCTGTTGGCGAAGAACAGGTCCTTGAAAGATAATTACTTTCCATATTAGATACCCCAAAAGCGCTTCCATTTTCTGTTGCTGGGTTAATAAAATCTGATGCTATAGAAGATGATCTGGTATTGTTCTTGGCTTTTGGGTCCACGCCAAATCTACCATTCAATGAAAGTCCAAGACTCAGCTCAACATCTTCTTCTCCTTCTTCTCCATTGAGTTTGTGATTATAATGATTCCCAGATATAAATCTTTGCAACAACTCCTTGGGAAAATTGTTGCTCATAGAAATGTTATTTTGCTGTTGGCCGGCTTCAATGCTCTGAAGTTTCTCTGTTTGTGCCATTAATTTGATAATCAAAAAAAAGAAAAGTAATGAAGTTAAAAAGATTTTGAAAGAAAACTACAACCACCCAAATTTTGAAATTTGATTAGGAGCTGAAATCCCATAACTAAGGCAATTTTCAAGAACCAACAACTTCAAATCCCATCATGAACAAACCATACATTTTGAGCTAACATTTGTCATTTTCTCCATTGCAAAACACAAAACTGCTCTCATTACAAACACCAAAAAACGTTCTTTACTTCAAAACCCAGAATTTGCCAAGAAACCAAAATGAAATCATTGAAACAGACAAATTTAAAAGCTATGGAAAAAGATAATCTGACACGAAGGGCAATCAAGAAATAAACAAAAAAGAAAATTTGCAGTAACGTTTCTGCCTCCTGGATGATGATACCAGGTTGTGATGGACCGAATGATAATACCCTTGAGATGGTGAGACTTCTACACGTGGAAGGCATGAAAGCGGGTATACAGCCAGAACCCGCCACGTGGGTGGCGAGAAGAAGTAGCAGATTCCGAGGAGACGCCAATGTAGCGTCGTCACCAGCTCTTTTGCTGTATTTGTCTCTTTTTGCGATATTTCTTTTTTTTTATCTGTAAGGAAATATGGTCATAACAGTACACGTGTCGACATTTAGAACGTGGAGCTTGTTCCCTCCACCACGTGTCTCTCTAAAATCACGGCCTCGTAATGCCGCAAGTTTTCCTCGGGAAGTCTTGGGAGTCAAATTACGGTCTCTCTCTCTCTTTTTTCTTTTTTTTTTCTTCTTAACTGTTGCATAGGATAATATATATAAATAATAAGAGTCACTTGAGAAGAAAGTATATCATTATTTTTTAAAATAAAATCATATAATATTTATTTTGAAATAATTAATTTATTACAACAATCTAATATACGATAAAACACTATTTTGTCTTCTCATGAGTTCTTTATTATTTTATTTATTTTATAATTATTTTAAACAAAGTCCCTTGCTATCTCTCTTCTATTCTCTCTGTAATTTGAACCTTTTTTAGGGTTTTGTTGCGTGCTGCCACATGGTGTTGTCACTGGTGACAAGGCTTCTTCTTCTTATTATTATTTATTTTTATACCTTATTTAGTGTTTTTTTTCTCTCTTTTATTTGTCATCTTGCCTTTTAGAGGTATGTTTGAACCCTTCAATCAAAAACGTGTATGAAGTGAAAGCTCATGGTATTAAAGCTATTGATGGATTACTAAAAACAGAAAAGTGCAAGTTGCTCGTCCACTCGTAGAAAAATATTTACGGATTTTGGATTTTTAGTTCTTTTATAAAAAAAAATTTATTATATGATTGTTTTGTAGTATGGTTAATGTTGTTGTTTTTTTTTTGTTCGGAAATGTATTGAAATAATAATAGTTTTTGATTTTTTTTTAAATTATTTTTTATATTAACACATGAAAATAATATAAAAACATAAAAAAAAATTAATTTAAATTAAAAAATAAAAATATTTTTGAAACGCAACAATCTATATGTTTTATTTGAACATCCTAGTAATGGAATGTTAGTTCGTTTTATCTACCATATATAAAATTCAATTGCATTTAAATTGGTTTTAAATTTAGATTTTATAACATTACTTGATTTCAATCTAGTAAAATATCTAGTGGAAACAACAAAATGATTTCAGTTATCTTAGAAAAAAAAAGGAATGTTGATAAGAATTTGCTATGCTTGAGAATTATGAAAACAAAGAAAGTTACTAAAAATGCATTATTTTTTTGGATGCAAGAAAATTTCATTCCCTAGAAAGTGCTTTTTTGTGACCCAGATGAACAAGTAAAATCCTAGTTATTTCAGGTTTTTATAAGGAGTGTACCCTGGCTCGAACTTGAAACTTGCTATATAGATCGCAAGTCCTCTATTATCATGTGTCTCTTGCGAACAAAAGAACGATAAAATGTTGTTGTACTTTTTTTACCTAACTGATGAAAACATCTTATGGTCGAAAAGAAAAGTGATGGTGTCCAATGTTAAAATATTGAAGGAGCAAGAACCATAGTATATGAGCTTTCTTTTTTAAAATAACAGTGTAAAAAATAGTAATTTTTTATTGACAAGCAAAAAGATTTTAAAAAATAACATAGATTCATATGTTTGCCACTGTTTGGCACAGTGTTTCAAAAAGACTTTTGAAAAAAAATTAAGAAACAATTATTTTAATTTTAAATTAATTTTTTTGTGTTCTTACATCATTTTCATGTGTTAATGTCAAAAATAATTTTAAAAAATAAAAAAAAAATAGCATCATTTTAAATGTATTTCTAAATAAAAAATATTTTCAAAACCAATTTCAACTACACTCTCAAATCAATAGTAAATTTTGGACATCACTTGTTAAGAAAAGAAAGTGACTCGCACCCAATAAATCACAACTCACTTACTTTTCTTATTTATTTTTTAATGAAATATTAAAAAGATATTATAATTATTTTTGTATCACAATTGATTTATTGAGTCAATCATGTGAATTGAGTCTTGATCAAGTTTAATTAGATCAGTTTTTTGTTGGTTTAATTTTTAAATTTGGTGATTAGATCTCGAGTTGCTAAATCTATTTTAAATTTTATTTATTTATTTATTAAAATTAAGGAAATTACACAACCTTCACAAGATGAATGTCCAAAATTGGACATTCAAATATTTCTCAAAACCACAAGTTTCATAATTTTTCTTCTTTTTAGGTTACATTGATGGAAATAACAATACTCCAAAATATTCAGCAGGTTAACTATTTCAACAACACAACCTATAAACTTGTACTATTTTCTCAAATGTGGTGCTAATTTGATAACAAAAAATAGTAATAGTTTTACATTGCTATTTTTAAGAGAGAAAAACTCTAATAAGATATTGTTCATAAATATAAGTTTGATTGTTTGGATTTTGACACTTGTAAAACCCATTGTGATTTGCTTTTCAAGATTTCTATTGAACACCTTTTAAGATAGTGTGTGGTTATTGTCCAAGAACAAAAAAGACAGAAAAAAAAATAAGATAGAAAAAAGAAGACAAACATAAATGTGTATGATAGTGGGGTACATGATAAAATCATTGTCTTTGTATCCTATTTAGTTATGATAGATAAGATAAAAATAAAATATGAAAAAGTTTATCTTACATTTAATATGTATTGCTATAAAACTTATATATTTTTAAATATAATTATATATTTTTATTTATTTATTTTAGTTTATATTAGGTGTTGAAATTAAAAATATTATAATAATTATAATTATTAAAAAAAAAATACTAGCATGGCGAGGTGACCCAAAACTGGATTTACCTAGGTTGTGGATTGTTCAAATTTTACAAAAACTAGAGCAAAGAATTGACTCAACCTAATCCGATGAAAAAAAAACCCTGAGTTAACCTAGACTTAAAACACAACCAAAAAAAATTCTATTGACTTCTTGAAAAAATCTTTTGGTCAAAACAAGGTTACTTTGAATATTTTCTTAAAAAAATGGTCAACCAGGTAAATCCTTTCAACTAGTGGGAATCTTGTCTCAAGTCAACTCTCGAATAGAATTTTAAAACTATAATAATAATTATTTTTAACTTTAGTTGAGGTTGTCTTCCAATCAAATTTCTAAAACTATGTTAATAACTATTTTTTAACATCATCCTATTTATGACCTCAGGCCTTGCCATATAACAACCTCCAAATTGAGTTTTAAAAATGTGATAATAATTAATTTTTATATTTATTTAGGTCAACCTAACCTGTAACATGGGCCTTAACTAGTAACCCGAGCTTTGTCTTAGATCAGCCTTCATGTTAGGTTTTAAATTTATGAGAATAATCATTTTCATCATTACATATCTTAGTTGGATAATCTTGGAATTGAGAGTTCTTACAAAGATATTTTAGAAATAACAAATTAAAAATATTATCTCTAGAGATAAATTTCTTTTATACCTCTCTCTGTTTTGGAAGTGCAAGAATTCACTCCAAAATTGTGATTTTGCATGGTACGAGATCACTTTTGAATTTTATTTATTTAATTGTATAATAATTAAAATAGATATTTATAAAACATGCAACGATTAAGATTATATATATATATACTATATTTTTGGGCAATGCTTCGAGGTGAGCTAGTAAAGCAAAATTTGATGTAAAAATATTATGACTAAAAAATATAGCAATAATAAATAAACTAAAAATATAACAACAAGAAAATGGTAAAGAAAAAAAAAACTCATTTAAAGCTTTTCTATATTATCAAATAGCTCAATATTAAAGCATGAAATTGAAAATGTATAAAAACAATTATACTAGGTTAGCTCATAAACTTCTCGACTATAGACATAAGATTGAGATAATGTAATAGAAAAAAACCCAAAGATAAAATTTGAAAATCAATTCAGAATAAATTAAATAAAAATATGATAACTCTAAGGAACTAAAAATGAAAAGAATATAGTTGGAGATGATTTTCTAGTAAATAGAATGTTTAAAGACAAAACAAATATGAAAAACTATATTAAAATAGTTCAAAAAACTCGATCTGAGACCACCGAGTCAAGATATAAAATCTCTAACCTAGTTGTGATACCAAGTTGACCATATTCAAAAGCAAATTGAATAAAATCATGAAGATTGGTTACTAAACAATTCAATGTGAGAAAGAAAGAAAAAAATAATTTTAAAAAAGAAAAGGAAAATTATATTAGTCAACTCTAGTTTCCCCCAAAAATTAAGTTAATTTCTATTCAGAGGTGTTTAGGAAGTATTTTAAAAATTAATTGTTTTGAAAAAAAATGTTTTGTTTTATTTTAATAAAATTTATTAGTATTTTTAGATTATTTTGATATGCAAATATCAAAAATAATTATTTAAAAATATATTTTTAAATAAAAAATATTATTTTAATATATTTTTAAAATTGAAAAATAGTTTTGAAACCAACCACCACTTATGTCGGATAATAGATTGAAAAATAAAAATAATTTAAAGTAAAGCAAGATATAGCATCCATATAAAAAGGGATAGACAAAACCCTAAAGGAACATGCATAGAAGACGCAAAAAAATCAGGTTGTGGAGCCCACGAGGAGCAAGTTGGCAGCTTTTACTTTTCAGAGGGTCTGGGTTTGAGTGATGTGGGTTACTGCCACGTATCAAAAGTGCATCGAAAAGGCTATAAAAAACGTTGGTGATGTGATTGCGTCCTGTCACTATGCTGAATTTTATGGAAAAAAGATCCTGCTGTTTCATTATGCTGTCTGCACGCGTCCTGCCAGAAGAAGGCTACTTTTACCGACTTTTCTTTCTTTGTTGTAATCGAAAACAATTTGAAAATATATTTTATTTTCTTACGAAATTATAACGAATTTTCTTTTTGATAAAATAGTACAATTTGATCGAATTACGTTTTAAAAGCTGTATATTTAATATATATTGCTATTAGAGAGTGCAATGCAGTTAAATGTTATGTTTATGAAACACGATAAATTATGATATTATGTTTTTAATGAATAATACAATTAATTTTTTTTTAAAAAAAAATAAAAAATATATATTACATTACTATGAATTTGTGTTTGATATGGTTGAAATGAGATAATTATTTAGATTGAATTTAGAGTTTATTGTGAATTTATGATTTGTTGAATTAATGTTAGTGTAGCTAAGAATATCATAAATTAGTGTTGATTTGATATAGTTGAACATGGATGTTTAAACTTTGTGTTAGATTTCATATCAAATAAATAATATATGTATCCTATCAATTATTATAATTGTTTAAGGATTTTGGATGTCTATATCTAATCCAGTATATATATATATATATATATTACAAAACAATGCATATATACAACACACACTTGTATGAATTGAAATAGATATCAGCTGAAACATTATAATGTAAATTCTATTCATGTTTTTATGAAAATAATAACACACAAGATAAAATGGTTTAATTTAAATAAAAAAAAACATTTTGGATGTAATTGAACTTTACTAAATTGTTGGCACATGAAGGGGGTGTTGGGGATTTCATTTGAGAAATGTTTTTGAAAAAAAATGAAATTTTTTATTTTTTATTTTAAATTTTAAAAAATTGTTAATTTCATATCATTTTTGCATTTTTGTGTTCAGATGTTAAAAATAATTTAAAAAAAAATAAAAAAAAACATCATTTTAATGGATTTTTTAACAAAAAAAAATATTTTTTTTAAAAAAAGAAAAACAAAACATATGCCGCGTCGCCATTATCCAATCACCAACCCGTGCTCGAGGAAAAATCCCAGTTACAGCAAATAAAGAAAATAGAGAGCTTGCTTCCTAATCCGACAAGTGATAAAAAATTATGTACCACCATTTTTCTTTTTTTCGAAAAAAAGAGATTAGAGAATCTCTTCTTATAATTGCGTTGTAGGTACTTGAGAGAGATCTTAGTCTTAAATAATTATAATAATAATTAATAAAAAAACTTAAACTTTTATGATGTTTTTTAGAAATATTTTTCATTTAAAATATTTATTTTTTAATTTTTTAAAGTTTATTTTTCATATCACATCAAAGCAATCAAAACAATCTAGGAACAAAAACAAAAAATTAAACAAGAAAAATATAAACTTTTTAAAGTTTTTCATTAATATTGTTGAAATGCAAAAAAACCAACTAATTCTTTCAAAACCTTGGGCGTGACACCAATCATGTCCATGTGAAAAAGATCCAAAAGGTATTCTTCTAACTTGGCCAAACCATTGAAATAGTTTTGGTCATTACAAACTACCAAATACTATTACTGTATTGTGCATCTTCCAATAGAGCTAACATCAAAAGTTTCTAGAACATTTGAGATTGATTTTCTCATCCTTAAACTTGCATGCTACCTGGGGGGAATTCTTGTCCCTGCACCTAATAATCATCAACGAGACTCTCTACACTATGACAAATGCTTAATTGTACTCCTACCAGAATCCACCGTTCATTTCCTTACAAGCTAGTAAAATAAAACCAGACTTTGAAATTTCTTTAACTACCAGGCACTGACCTTGAAACTCGACCACTTCGGGACTCCGGGGGCCCTGATCGGTGTTGCAAAGCATCGACCACACCGAAAGTATGCCGCCAATATCAATAGAAAGCGTATTATGAGGAATTAGCATTATTATTTACTCCACTTGAACGCCCACCCCTCCCTATTCCTTGCTGATAACCTTCACCTTGACCCCTTGAACTCCTTCCCCAACTAGAAAACTCACCCCAACTTCTATCATTTCTACCGAAAGCCCTGCCACCACCATAGTTCCCATGACCCCTGAAGCTGTCATTTCGAAACCCTGCCCTGCCAGATGAGAAACCTCCTCTTCCGCTGCCAACTGCAAGATCAATAGCATCCAAACATTTGTAAGATACAAGTTTGAGTCCATGATAATTGATAAACGAGAACGCAGGGAGGGCAAAAGTTTGATGTTCCAAAAGTCCTGGCAGGTAGTAGTTATCGACATACTAATATCATTGGATCAAGATAGAAAATTGAAAAGTTTAACTAAGCAAATGAAGGAGCAGAATAAAACTTCCAGCTTACCTCGTGTACTGGTTCTCTTCATCTCAACAACTATTTGATGCCCCCCAATAGTCAGAGGTGAAGCCTGAATAATAATTTCCATTATTTTCATTAAGGAAACACAAAATCTAATTATCATTTTGAAACAAAACATGGTTGAATATTTACTGCTCACTGAAGTTCCTAACAATTATACGTATTAACTGAAGTTTTCACAGTACAAACAGGATGATCTTAGTAGTAATAAAAGTTCATCTGAATGTCTTAATAAGTTTAAGTAACATATCAAACTTAAAACGTTCAATGCAACTAAATGACCACCTTGACATTCAAGAATCAAGAACTGGTATTGATTCATACATGTATACTTGAGATTGAAGCTATGCTATAAACTGGAGAAATAAGAACTGATTGATTGATACATATATACTTGAGAGTTAAACTATGCTATAACAGGAGAAATAAAGGTCACTTTTGCAAATGCCAAGTGGACAATCAGAGAGGTCAGGTGAGTCAAGCATACTATCTAAAGAATGCGGTGCTACAGTCACGCACAACCAATCTTTGTTTTTTTATGAAATTGACCGAACAATTGCACATAAAAGTTACTGATTATACGAATTAATCATTACAGCTATGTGGAGGTCCCTACCCTCTGATTTGAAAGAACATAGAAACATGTAGTAACCTTTGATAGCTTGGTTATTTGAAAGAGATTAAACTTGGGACCTGTCTTTTGGTTATGCCTCGGCCACAAGAAATCCACCAGTTACTTACGCAGAAAAAACTGTTTTATTTCCTCAACAATAAACATCAACTTGTCACTTGATTTCACCCTTGCCCTTGAGTAACATTGTTTGCCCTTCAGTAACTTACCTTGATTAGGAAAAATGTTTTATTCCATCAGCAATAAGCACCAACTTGTTACCTAATTCCACCCTTGTCCTTCAGCAACATTTTTTGCCCTTCAGTAAACCTTGATTAGGAAACACACTAATTATCCTCAATCCTTTCCAGCATAAAGCTGCAACTTAGAATCCCCAAAACCATTCTGGTTCCAGCTTATTAATTATTGAAAACCTCTTTTGTATGTTCTTTTTTCACCAAGTAATATAAAAGCCTACCCCAGGAATCATTTTATAAGACTGCTGTTTTTCTTAATTGTTTTTGAACCTCAACCAGTTCAAAGTCTGAACTGTATTCAAAGGAACACAACCGATATATTTAATAATACAATCACCAACGTTCGTATCTTTAAGTGTCTCACACCTTAGCTAACCATGCAATCCCAGCAAACAGGCTTACTGAATCTTTTCTGCATCAAAAAATAAAATGAATGCTCGTATCCTAGTCAATACCCAGTATTTCCCTCTAGCAGCTATTCAAGTGCAGACCACAATGAACAACAGCTTAACTTCATCTAAATATTCCTTGCATTGCTTCAAAAAAGTGAAGAGAAAGCACATTGACAAGGCTTAAACATTTCTGGCTCTCTGGCTCAGAGGCATGAAGACTGCATGATTCTCAGAGCCCATTGGTCGAATTACTAATAGTATTTTAAGATAAGGAACAAAACCTCATGCCAAATTGTTCTCTAAACAGTAAGCACCTTTTCTGCAGATGAACTCTACCTTAAAGTTAGTGACTCCATTGCACTAGACCTATAGGTTTTGAACATGTTTACTCCAATTTAAGATTCCCAACCATGCTACAAGTGTATTATAATGTGAAAGATCATACAGCTCCAAACTCTTTATCTATAGGCTTGATGGTAACCAGCTACCGCTATGTCCATTAATAATTCCCATTTCTATACCCCAAAATATTTGTGTATTTTCTTGTTTTCACTGAACTATGTAACATAGAATATTGTGTTCTGTTAACCATGACCAGAGCTAATCCTTTTCAAGGCCAAAGCAACCTTATATTACTTTTACCTTTTTATCTGAGCTTAAATGCTGTTGCACAAGTCAAGTGAGAAAGGGCTATAGGTAATGCAAGCAAACAAGACACGAAATACAAAACAACACCAGAAAACACTGTACACGAGAGTAATAAAGGGCAAAAGAAACCAGATTTTTGTAACACAAGACCCTTGATAAAGTGTATGAGTTGAAGAAAAATATGTTGGCATGAGATTATTAGGAGAGAAAAAATACCACAAGAATGAAAACAATTCCCATGCAACATCTAATAATAACAGAAATATTCCAAAAACTAAAAATAACTTTGACGTAGAATGGACAAACCTCAATTGCACTATTCATGGAGTTTAGGGATTGAAATTCAACAAAACCAAAACAGTATCCCTGTTGCTGTATAGACAGAACAAATATATTAGCAGAGAGCCAACATGTCATTTTTAGGCAAGTAGAACCAAGCAGAAGACAATGGGTCTGCAATGTGATTAGAACCAACCCTATTATATCTGATTTGGACGCCTCCTTCCTTGATTGGTCCAAACTTCTCAAACTCTGCCTCAAGTTGAGAAACCGTGAAGTTAAAGGGCAAGTTTCGAATATAAATGGAGTACCCTTCAGCTGTAAGTGGAAAGTGGTTACTTGAGAATACCCTTAAAAAACAAATGCTTGGCATACAACAAAGACTTAATCCCAAATTCCATGATACGTCATTATCTCAGCTACATACCTTCCTCGTGAGCACTACTACTCTCAGTGGCATCATTGCTGTTTGGCACTGATGTTTCAGGCTCAAGGACAGGTGCCACTGACTTTTCTGACTGGTTCTCAGTTCTCTTAGGAACCATTTTTGTAGTATTGGCAGGTAAATTAGCTTTTGTTGGCAGTGAGTTCTCTTTCACCACTTTAACCTACAACAAGAATTATCAAACATACTATTCTCTCTAATTTTCAAAACCTTGAAAATCTGTGGCTATAAACTTACAATTAATGCATAAGATTTCTTTGGAGCATCCTCTTGGATCATTGACGGAGCTGATTCAACTATAGAATTATGCTCATTTGAAATATCTTCCACATTGATCTCTCTGTCATTAACTAATTGTTTCTCATGGTCTGATGATTCATTAGCTTTCTCAGCAATTTTTTTATCCTCTTCCACAACAGAAGGTGATAGGTCAGGTGCGGAAGGATCAGGAACATGAGCGGGCACTGAAAAAAAAAACTTATGATGTGAGAAAGTTCATATTAAAACAGAAAAATAAATCAAAGAACAATAACAGCTAATGCAAAATTGAGCGAACACTAAATCTTACCTTGATCTGGGACTGAGGGGACAATTGGGTTGCTATCAATGCCATGACCAGGATGACTTTCCAATGATTCATTTCCATCCACATACCTGAAAACATCATTTAGGACAAAATAACCATTGTCTTGTGGTGCGAGAAAAAATGACTGAGCAAATTTCCTTTTCACGTTGTCCTTGCCCGTGAAGCATCCAGTTACTAGCACAGTAACCCCATCTTTATAAGATAACTGAGCATCTGCTGTTTTGATTTCTGCCTTACAGCCCTTGAAATCCAAGGAAAGTATCTTCTCATTTATATCCTATTCCAAGGAAAATAATCTCTTTTCAGATAAAGCTGTTACTTTTTCAAGAAGTAAAAAATTCAGATATTTTTCATCAATACATTCTTAGAAAAAGAATACAATAGATCAGTTAAAAATAAATTACAAGCAACGATTGTGAGATTAGATGAATCTGACAATATGAAAAAAGAAACAAACTCCAATCCACCACTATTGCACAGCTGACTCCTTATGGGTCTCATCACATTTCAGACAAAAACTTTTACAGGTCATATACGAAGTGACAATCATCTAACCAAATGAAATCTTGAAAGTGCCTGTGTATTACAATTGTGCAATAGCTGAAGATTGCAAACAAAGAAATCTGTTAGAATCCAACCAATGTAAAAGTTCATTTTTTTCTCATAGCAATTAATACCGGCAACGTCATTGCAAGTTATCAGCAGATCAGATGTAACTTTGCAATTTATCAGAACATCAGGTGTAACTTTACATGTGTGATAGAAATAAGAAGCAACCTAAACATATAGCAATTACGACAGATTTGAGGCTGACAGCAGACACAAATAATCAAGAAATACATCAATCTTCTTGTGTCTGCCTAATCATTGCAATTTACATGTATGATACTGGCAACATCATTGCAATTTATCAGCAGATCAGATGTAACTTTACATGTATGATAGAAATAAGAAGCAACGTAAGCATATAGCAAATTAGACGGATTTGAGGCTGACAGTAGATACAGATAATCAAGAGATGCATCAATCTTCTTGTGTCTGTCAAAGCACTTTTTGTAAAATCATTTTAAACCATTTGTTAGCCCTCAAATAGCCGCCTTGATATGAGATGAAGATCATGTACATTGTGGATCATTAACAGCAGAAAAGTATCAGCAGCAAATCTATGAGGATATGCATCTGCAAATGGAAACATTACAACAAGAAACTTACTTGCATTGTTGTCACTGACATCACTACACCATTAGCATCTGGCCGGCTTAGCACACTTGAATCCTGATAGAATCTATGGACCAATTCCGGTGAGGTGAGGAGAATATAGTAATACTGCTCAACAAAAGCATTTCCAACCACTTGGGCACTGGGACTAATTGGGTTGCTTGCTGTTTGTGATGCCATTCTGATGGATAGCAAAAGAGAATGCAACAATGTCAATGAAACAGCATTTCTATACCTAAACGACCATGATTAAAAGGTTTAAATATCCAAGTTTTATAAGTACTGGAGCAAAGGAAATGAATAATTTCCTGATATTCTCTGAAAGTAAGAAAACAATTCAAACAAAGCGTGTAGTCCACAGCATGGAATTGACAGTTTCCATTGTACAACTACTGGGAAAATTCTCTCATGACCAAAGAGAAAAGAACATAAAAACAAAACAAACATGCGCTTGGTATGTAATGCACCCACATTCTAACGAAAATAACCACAACAACATTGCCAGAGAGACTCTGTTGCTTAATGGGTCGTCAACAAGAACTGAAATGAATTCTAAAATTTTTCAAAAACGAATTGAAAAAATTGAATATTTAAAGCAAATGCACTACATTCATCAGATCCAAATATCATAACCCAAAAGTAATAAACCCTAAACCCACCCATTAAAACACATAACTGAAATTCCCCATTGCAGAAATTCAACAAAATATTACTTAATCAACCAACATTGACATCAATAATAATAACAATAATATCCCATATTTTTTTCTAAAAAAAAAAGCACAAACCAAAATCATCACATTTCACCAGTGATTCAACATTATTAAAAAGTAGCAACCACCCATTATAATGCCTGATAAAAAGCACAGCAATAAAATACTCAAAACCTTAAAAATAAAATAACACCACAAAGCAAACATTAAAAAAGAAGACGATTTCTTAACTAAACAAAATGTACTGCACAGAAGGGAAAAAAAACAAAAGAAGGTATAATCCAAAAACAAAGAAGGGGCCAAAGACAACCTGAACTGTAACGTTAAAACTCGAAAGCGAGAGAGAGGTTTGATAAGGTGAACCGGTACAGTGTACGGGTTCAAAGCGTTGAGGGGGAGTGAAAAGAGAAGAGAACGGGGAGCAGAAAAACACGAAGAGACAGAAAGTTTCGTGCGAACTGTGAAGCCTTGTATCCCTATGTAATGTTGGGCTACAACTTTTGTTGGTCCGATTCCCTTTTGTTACAGTTTGGGTGTTCATCCATGGGTTCGAATAGAGTCGTTCTGGGTGAGTCTTATTCGGGTTAACCTCAAAAATCAATTGAACCGAACCCAAAATAGTTTGGTTTTGAATTAAGTGCCTGTTTGGGAGTATGATTACAGTTATTTTTTAAAGTATTTTAAATATATCAGAATGATTTTTTTTATTTTTTAAAAATTATTTTTAATATCAATACATAAAAATAATCTAAAAACATCAAAAAAATTAATTTAAAGTAAAAAATAAAAATATTAAATATTAATTGTTTTTCATAAGTACTTTTAAAACGCAACGTGAAACACATCTAAATTTTCATATAAAAATATGATCTAATTTTTTCAATTTTTTTTATTAACATGAATATTTGAGCTGTATTTAACACGCTTATTATTATTCAATCTCAAGGGTTTAGGTTTGCTTTCTTCAAGGAACACGCTTACTTTCTATTAGCATTGGCTCTTTGCCTTTGCTTTAGGTTTGCTTTAATGCACATCACTAACCCTAGGTTCTCTCTTTCTTCAAGGAAGTGTTATCTATTTAAATTTTTAATAATCATTATATTAATAATCATAAAATTTGAAAAATCATCAATGAAATTAATTTTTTTTTACCACTAGATAATTGAGTCTAAATTTTATCCAAACAGAATTTAAATGTATATATACATAAATAAATAATAAATAATAAATAAACCTTACTTTCCCCCTTCGTTACCCGACCCTACAACACAAAAAACAAACAACAGATCAGCCCGCCAATGACCTTACCCCCAGCAGCCGCAACATTGAAATCATTTGGCTTGGATTAAAAAAATTATAGGTGGGCTCTCGTTCCTTCTGTTATGATAATTTACTTTTCTTATTTTAGTTTTGAAGGAAGGGGGTGTTTGTGAAGCACCGTAAAAAATATTTTTTTTGAAAAAAAATGTTTTAAATAGAATTTTTTAATAATTTTTAGATTATTTAATGTGATGATATCAAAAATAATTTTTTAAAAATATTTTAATTTATTTTTAAGTAAAAAACATTTCAAAAGAATCAACTACAATCGTACTCTCAAACACCTTATTAACCTTGAAAGACCCTTGATACTTGAATACTAACTTCATATCCTTGTAATTCTAATTCCTTTCATTTTTCTTATATGCTTGTGATTTTCATAGATCTTCTATAATATTTTAGTCTTGCTTCTTAGATGTGTTTTAATTTTATTTTAATTTTTTGTGTGATGCTAGAAAAAAATATGATTAATATATAACTTTAAAAGGTATAGATTTAGGGATGTATGGTAGCAATATTATACCATAATTCTATCATAGCAAACCACTTAGACTATTCTCTAGATTGCCACCTGCAAAATAACAAAGACACCCTTCTAGGGTTTTATTAGTGATTTTTGTTTGTCTAATCTATTTTAGGGGTGGTAGTTATGGCTAAATGTAACTAGACTTCCTAAGCTCTAAATAATTTCTTCCAAAATTGAGTAGTGAATGAAGGATATCAAAGTAGAAACCATTGGATTGATTTTTTTTATTCAATTTGAACTCAAACAAAATAAATTTAATTATACCCACATTTAATAAATTTAATTTATTTTGGATCATGGATTAAACTTGTACATAATGCATGTTTTCAGTCTTTTTCTGTCTTATTCCTCTCTTCGCACCTGTTTGTCTATTCACGAATACAGTTAAAATTGTATTTTAAATTTTTTTTATTTAGAAATGCATCAAAAATATTTTTTATTTTTAAAGAATTGTTTTTAATACTAGCATATTAAAATAATTAAATATATATATATATATAATATAAAAATATAGAATTTAATTTTTTTTAATAGTAATTTCGGAAACTCATGAAACGTGCACATTTATGGAAAGCAGACACGGATATCAAAATACAGCTACATAATAGTGACAGCACTAGGAAAATAAACTCAGTAGCGGATGGTAAA
Organism: Salix viminalis; assembly: GCA_029228465.1. Lineage (NCBI taxonomy): Eukaryota > Viridiplantae > Streptophyta > Magnoliopsida > Malpighiales > Salicaceae > Salix > Salix viminalis. The sequence continues at coordinate 8,589,818 of CM055442.1, forward strand.
TAATTTAGCACCGCTGATTTTTAGTGGCGCCGACAGTAAAAGTGGTGGCTGGCAACCCTGCCCAAAGCGCTGCAGTAGTGTCTTCAATTAATGATTCTTGAGGCCATCAACAAATAAAGAAGTGAATTTCTCCATCTCGTTCTTCTCCAAAACTAAACCAATCTCAACTCCACCCTTTCCATCTTTGCTCTCCGCCATAGAAATAGCTCCTGTTCGGTCTATGGAAGTTGTCTCCACCTTCTCTGGTTTCCCCCACCCAAAATCAGTTCCATAAACCTGGAAATCGAGCTGACCCTGCAACCCCAATCATAAGTCCACATGCTGCCGCCATAGTCATGTACCTTTCCATCTTCGTTTTCGATCCATCAAGGACTCCATTCTCTAATCCTCTGATGAACTCGCTAAGCCTTTCCACTGCGCGCAAATACCCGTTCTCCTCTGAAAGAGATCCTGCTTCTGTATGCCAACCACATGGTGTGACACAGTTACCAAAATAGTTTTCATGTATTGGAGGGTCTAAACGGGTTCTGCAATCTGCTGCAAATGCCAGAAGAACCATCCTCTCACTTTCCAGCCTTTTTGACCTAACTATACATACAGATGCGTGCGCAAAAACAAGCACGAAAGTAGATAAATGGGCTGGCTTTGCTTGTGAATCTTGCTTTGCTAACTGGGCAGACACCCTCGCTCTGAGTTTCTTTATATCTTCATCAGATAGCTCGAACGTTGCCCGAACTGGGCTAGATAGAACTACTGAAGCTGGCAAAAGTTTCAAGCTTCTAGGGTTAGGATCCAAGCCTGGCCATTTGTGCTCTGACCAGTTGTTCAAATACGCCATCTCCAACCCTTCAGGGTCTTGTATATCTGTTCGATCAAAAAAAGGTGTTAGTTCCGGCAAAAGATCTGGATGTTGTTGTTTCTCTCTACCACTAAGTTTGCACATGTGAGCCCACGCTTTGATAAACATGGTTGAGCTTTTTCCATCCATGATTGCATGGTGGGAAGAGATGCCGATGCAAAAGCCTTGCTTAGGAAATAAGGTTATTTTCAAAGCTATAACGGATGCCTTTGAGTCAGTCACAGGCAACTCGGGTATGCATAGACGAGACGCTAAAGCTTCACGGACACCATTGCCTGAGAGATGATGGAAGTCGGCATTGGACTCAGCAACTGTGAGTTCAACACCATCGTTTGGTGTGTACAGGAGGATGGGTTTGGTGGCTTGCGGAGGCCAAGTAAGGTTGCCAGCAAGAGGGAGGAAGTGAAGGAGAGCGTGGGAAAGAGAGTGCTTGAGATTGGGAAGGATCACTGAGTTGAAGAAAGATGGAGACAACTCCGTGAGTTTGTAGAAGAATATGCGCTCAACAGGAGGAAATTTCAACCAGATGATGTCAAAGAAGGTGAGTGGAAGAGATAATTCGGTGGCTGACTCGGAGGCAGGAGTAACCTGGCATACATCCATGATCTTCATTTGGTTTTCGGATTCCATGAGAGACGATAGGACAGGAAGATATATCTTTTGTGAGTTTTTATTGTTTTGAAACGGCCTCAGCTATAAAACATAAAGGAGATATTCAAAATATAATTTTTTTAATTTATATGGCCTTAAGAAATGTGCACACGCATCATGTTTTTCTTTTTATTAAAAATATAAAATGATATGTCACGTTTTTATAATGTTTATATTATTTTATGTATATTTTAAAATATTAATTCAATAAACACAATTTCAATTTAGATTCGAAAATAAATAAATTTAAAAATTATAAAATTCATGTTTTAAATACGAATTAAAAAATAAAAGTTGAACTGATATAACTTAATTGACTCGATGAGTCTAAAGACAACTTGGACGACTGATAAAGTATAAACTGAATTAAAAAAAATAATATGATATTTAAAATAAATAAATTATTTAGACATCAAAATATTGGCTCAACCTTGATAAATCTTCTAAAATTGTCACCCAGATCATGAAACTATAATAACTCCAAATAAGACAAATCAAAATAAAATATGAAGCTTAATTATCATTAAATCTATTATTAAAAAATAAAATTAGAATAAAAGTTCAATATAGAAAAATAGAAATAAAAAATAACATTTCTAAATAAAATTATGAATTTGATTGAAATTACAAAAACACCATTGACGATATTGCAAGACCTTTTTTAAAAATCATATTACTCTAAAATCTTAACCTAAGATATAACAATGTGTTAGGAGACTCTTTTTAATACTTTAGTCTGGTCCAACGGTCAGATTAAGAGATAATTTACATTGTAAAACTAGATAATATATATATATATATATATATATATATATATATATATATATATATATATATATATATATTATTTGGCCATAAAAAAACGAGAGGAATGGACTAAAATGTTATGGTTTGAATTTGGATGAAATTCATGGAACGAGTTGAGATTATGAGCGAGATGAATTTTATTCTAGTTTGTTATATTTTTTAAAACTAGAATGAGACATGCCACTTATTTTGAATGGAACAAAATGGAATTGACAAATATTTGCAAGTCAAAAATATCAAAAAACCTTTGTCATGTCTATATTAGTTTTTTCATCTATTATTTGATTGACTGATATAACTCTGATTCATTCGCATCACATTCATAATCATATTTCTATAAAGATTAATATTGTCATTTATAATTTATGCAGTTTGCTATAACTAGAAGATGACTTAACCATTATTTCTACCATGATATTGTGAGAAACATGTGATTCTACATGTGCAAACTGATACATGTATCTCTTTGTAAACTATTTTTATAGAAGATGCATCATTATAACATTTAGATTAAGAATTTTTTTACCGTTACACCTCTTACATGATCATCTAATATTGCCTCCACTAAAATTTCTTGGATTAAATAATGCATAATTAATAAAACCCTGAACCTCATTATAATAATCCATCATATGCAACTCTTTAGGTGAATCTTTATAAATTCATGAATGATCATCTATTACTTATGTCAAACCTATATAGAATATTGATGACAACTCTTTATAATAATCCATCATATGCAACCCGTTAAGTGAATCTCTATACATTCATGAATGATCATCTATTACTTATGTAAAACATATATAGAATATTGATGACAACATATATTAATTAATTACATGACCAAAATAAATTATAAAATATTGGTTTAAACTCAAACTTATTCAAACTATTAAAATAGTAGTACTAATTCATTATCAATTATCTATATAAATTCAAATTTCTATACAATTACAAAAAAACTTCACTCAACAATAATATTGATGAAATATAAAATAGACCTGTTAAATAAGCCATTATTTATTTGATCACAAAACACCTAAGTTAGAAATTCAACTTAAATCTCATCAATTTACAAACAAATACAATTTTATAAAATCTCAAACAAGCCCTAATATGTACAAATCATATATTTATTCAATAAATTTATAGGAAAAAGGTATAAAGCAAGTAAACACCCAAATAAAATACATATATTTTAAAACACATACAATAGAAATTGACATTTTTAAATTGAGGTCAAATTAAAATTGGGTGGGAAATCCTAAATAAAATTTGAATAGGAATAAGGATGCTGACAAACTAAGTGTTAGGGTGGCTAAATTTATAGTGAGAGGTTGATTTAAGAAAAAAATTAAGGGGGGGGGGGGTTGTGGTGTTTGTTGTAAAGAAAAATGGAGAGAGAAAAAAATGAGGGAGAGAGAGAGAGAGAATGGTCACTCTTTAGGTCATAAATTAAATATTACATATATATTTACCGATGAATTTACATCCGTCGGTTATTCATTTGTAAAAATGACACATCATCATATTTTTGGTTTTGTTTTTTTATTTCTTCTTTTTTTCCACTGTAATTACCTTGGTATATATTGAAGGAATATTCTTATAGGTGTTTACAGATGGATAATGCGAGGGCATATTCAGTAGCAACAATCACCATAATCTATCAATGAAAATACTATGTCGGTGTGTCCGTTTGTATTTGCTAATTTTCTAATAATAAATGGTATTGCTAGCTTGATAAATACTGTGTGGTGTAAAAACAAATCAACTTAGGCAATCCTCAATATGAATATTTGGTTAGCTTTTGAAAATATTTAGGAAGAGACCAAATGTTACATGGAATATATTATTCATCGTTATTGTAAATGTTTTTTTCCTCAAATTATTTTAATATAAAATATTGTAGTTCTCATAATATATTATGATATCAATGCTGATATATTTATTGATTTACATATTAAATGAAATTCTTATTTTATCAAAAAGATTACTTTTACATGACATTACCTTCAGCCTATTAAAATTGGATTTCATTCAAGGTTTGGACTTATACAAAGCTCTAATGAATGTCATTTAATTTATGACTATCAATTCAGCTTATTTTTTAAAATAAAAGGCTAAAAATGACTTTATGATTTTTTTCTTGAACAAGAAGTTAATTTGACCAAATTAGATTAGTTATGTTGAGTCAACCAATTTATAAGATTCTAATCAAATCAATATTTGATAGATTCAATTTCTTATTTGGATTAATTATAGATATGTTGTAATTAAATTTCATATCATCAAATTTTTAAGTACACATGTCATGTTAGGCTGTGTTGGAAGTTTATGACGAAGAAAATATCATATAATAGGTAGACTTTGTATACGGATGATAATGAATACCCATGAGTGATGTTTTAAACTATTCATACTTGGATTCAAATCTAAATAATTATCCAAACCTAATTTGGAAATGATAGGTGTTACGACGATGTTTTCTCTCACGACTATCCCTAAAGATGGAGGGTGGGTGAAAAAGTTTTTTTTATAATAATAAAATTATAAGGAGTCACCACGTAGTATTAAGGTTACTAGAAAACTTAATGATTTGCAAGAGTCTGGATAAGGAGATTTATTGTGCAAGAAAAAGACACATCACCCCTACTACACCCTCTATAAACCTAAGACTTTCGATGATTTTCAATTAAGCCCTTGACAAACTCCAATGGCAACCCCAAATTACACACCTTGTCATTTTAGTTATTGGTCTCAGATTTATGCAATTTGACCCTCAATTGATTCTTAAACTTTGATTTTCTTTTAATTTCACCCCTGATTTGGCCCAATTGAATCCCTATAGCTCAACGCCTTCTACAAAAATGGTCCTTTACTATGCATTTCTTCAATTTGGTCTCCCATCGACCCCAAAACATTGATGTTATTGAAAGTTTACCCTAATTTCAACTTCTTAACTTGTTATAAGTTAAATTTGGTCTCCAAAATTCTAATCTTCTCAATTTAGCCTAAATCAGACTCCTAAATTTAATTTTAAACTAATTAAGCCCAAATAAAATTAGTTTGACCAATTTAAAGTATAATTAAGTCCTAGCACTTAATTAAGTACTTCAAGTGGAACGTAATTTAATTTCTAAACATAATTAAACTTTAATTTTCATATAATTAAATCAAATTGGCCTATTAAAAATCTAATTATGTCTTTAGACTTAATTTTATACAAATTTGTCCAATAATTATTTATTTTAATCTTGAATCTGCATTTTCTTTTATATTTGAGCACAATAAAGATATGATTGGTCTCTCGAATCCATCCAAAATTCTCAATTTGCATTTTTCACCATGTCAACCTATTTTTTTTTTTTTTTTTGTTTTAGGAATAACTCAAAAATGAGTTATGTCAATGAGATTGAGATTTCGATACCCAATCAAATTTTAAATTTTGATACATCGAACTAGCTTGTTCATATTTTGAAGATCTATAACTTGAACTTCAATTGATTTGTTTTTTTTGTTTTGTTTTAGGAATAACTCAAAAATGAGTTATGTCAATGCGATTGAGATTTCGATACCCAATCAGATTTTAAATTTTGATACATCGAACTAGCTTGTTCATATTTTGAAGATCTATAACTTGAACTTCAATTGATTTGTTTTTTTGTTTTGTTTTAGGAATAACTCAAAAATGAGTTATGTCAATGCGATTGAGATTTCGATACCCAATCAGATTTTAAATTTTGATACATCGAACTAGCTTTATAACTTGAACTTCAATTGATCCCAAAACTCGAGCTTGAATTTTGTAAACGGGCTATACAAGCAGGTTATATTAATACAACTACTTAGTATATAATTATTTTAATATACATTTTTTTTTCAAATTAGAAAGTTATTTATTTAGTCCAATTCAAGTTGGGATTTAGGTTTAAGTAGAATAGAATAGACCAGTATCCATGCACAATCTAAAACCTAATTTTTACATTGAAGTCTGTATAAACCTTACCCAAACCCAATCAATTCTTAAAATTTTCTAATAATTCGAGTCATATAAATCATGTTCTAGTGAAATTGTCAATCCATAATTTTTATATATGAAGCAAGGTGCAATTTGCTGGCCTCTATTATGAGAGTAGCAATCGGTGGGCCTCAATTATGAGGCTCATAATTATACACCTACATGCCTTGCCTGACACAAGTGAAACACACACACCAATGCAAAAGTGCATTTCGGTCCTAAAAGCTTAAAGTATGTGATGGAGTTTTTAATATATATATTCTTAATCAATATCACATTTTTTACATTACATATTCAACTTTAATTCTGTTAAGTCTGGGTGACTGGGGGGAAGAAGATGAATTTATTTTTATTTTTTTGTGTTTTTGTCTCATTTTTAGCACATTTTCGTCTCTTTCACTTTTTTTTTCTCTTAAACTTTTTCGGGTATGCTTTAATTATTAATAGGGTTTCTTTAACAATAAGAGAAAAAAAACATTTAAAAAATTATGAAATGAGCGCTTAAATGTACTCGAAACACATTTTTCTAAATTTATTTTGTTTTTGTTACATTTTTTTAAAAATATTTTGAAAATGAGAGTCAAAAGTCAGGTTATGTCATCTATTAATAACAAAATTGCACAGAAATAAACTTTATAAAAAAGGTGAAAAAAGTTCTTATCTAAATATCCAATAAATCGTGATGCACGGTACATCTTTTTCAATGAATATATTATTATTATTATTTATTCTTTTGCTGGACCTAGCCACGTGATGCACGGGGACAAGCATCTTGTTTGGCCGATCACTTTTATAAATAATTAAGTAGTGGAAATGGTTGATATATCAGGTTATCTGAGCCAACTCAGTACTTCATGCGACTCTCTCTCAATACTTCATGGCATCACCCAACTCAGTGAAAATATTAGAGATATTTAAGGTCACTCGGGCATTCGACTCAGTGGACGCATCAACAGAATTCTCACTTCCTCTCACCTATTTTGACATCACATGGCTGAAATTCCCTCCAGCCGAGTGTCTATATTTCTTTAAACTCAACGAGTCATCGAGTAGACCCAGCATATTTCACTCAGAAATCTTACCTGCACTTAAACTCTCACTCTCACTCACCCTCGGCCACTTCGTTCCTCTCGCTGGTCACCTCACTTGGCCAGCTAACTCTTCCAAACCCATAATTGTTTATGCTCTAAATGATGCTCTATCACTTACTGTTGCTGAGTCTAATGCTAATTTTGATCGCTTCATCAGAAATGAAATCCGTGAAGCTGCTGAGTCACACCTTTACATACCCGAGTTGCATGTAACAAGCACGATTGCTTCATTACTCGCCCTGCAAATAACTTTCTTCCCCTGTAAGGGTTTCTCCATTGGCATGGCCATACACCGTGCCGTGCTTGATGGAAAAAGCGTATCTATGTTCCTCAATGCGTGGGCTTATTTATGTAAGCACAACCAGAACGAAAAGAGTCTCCTTTTATTGCCTGAATTAAGGCCATCTTTTGACAGGACTGGTGTCCAGGACTCGTTCGGGCTCGAGTCGGTATACTTGAACCAGTGGGAAGCCACGATCATTCCAGGTTCGGAACTGAACTCACGAAGCATGAAATTGATGCCAAATCTTCAAGTGTCAAGAAACTTGCTTCGTGCAACCTTTAGTTTGTCCCGTGAAGCTATTAATGAGCTTAAAGAAAGTGTATTGCGCTACCACCAAGCAGGATCAAGCCCTAAAAAGAAGCTTCATCTGACAACGTACGTGCTTACATGTGCTTATGTATCAGTTTGTCTGGTGAGAGCAAGAGGAGGAGATAGTCGCAGGAAGGTTTATCAAGTGTTTTCAGTGGATTGTAGAGGCCGTGTGGAACCTCCACTCCCACCAAATTATTTTGGTAATTGTGTTGCCGTCCATCACATGGTTGCAGAAGCAGAGGCTTTCATGGAGGAAAACGGGGTTGCGATTATAGCAGAGAAGCTTAGTGAGGTGATAAATGGCTTGGAGAATGGACTTTTTCAAGGCGCAAAGGAGAGGCTTGTCATGCTGAGAGGATTGGGACAAGAAGTGCAGAAGTTCGGGGTTGCTGGATCAACCCGGATTGGATTTTACGGGTTGGATTTTGGGTGGGGAAATGTTGAGAAGGTGGAGATCACATCCATAGATAGAACCTCAGGTTTCTCAGTGATGGAGTTTGGAGATGTATCAAGTGGAGGGATTGAAATTGGAGTTGTTTTGGTGAGGCAAGAAATGGAACGTTTTGCCGATCTGTTTGCCAATGGCCTCAAAGTTCTTCAATCCAGACTGTAATAACTAAGTTCAACGAAGATATGAAAGCTTGAATTGATCTGTACGATTGTTTTTTATTTTTTTTGCAATTTTAACTCGAGTTCGTGGATCTTTAATGTCACATCACAACCTTTTGATCATGACTAGACAGCAGACAATTTTATGTGATCAGGAAATGATAGATGACATATGATGAAATGAATCAGAATCATATTTAATGAGTTTGCTTGTGTCATTGATAATTGTCAGTAACATTTATGACATAAATATTTATTATGAGTTTTATAATTTTGTATATTTTACAGGTATTTTTCTGTAGAAGATCACAAATCCTCATGAAGCATTATCCAGTTATTTTTTTTATATCTCCCTCTCTTGCCTCACCAAAATCTCCCACCAGAACTCTCTCTCAGCCAGCTCCATCACCCAAACCACCGTCCCGTCCCCTCAGCCACACCTGCAAAACGACCGTTCCCCCTCCCTCAGCTTCAACACCCACATATGTTGATATGATGGAGGAGAAAACACCCGAGCAAAGGAACGATGAACACCCACCTGCATGTCAAGATATGGCTCCCTTGATTGCTCCCATCTCTTTCTCATTTTCTCTCCACCTACCCAGCAGCACAAGAACAAGAGCACTCTCTCTCTCTGCCTTGATTGTGTGGTCTGAAATCAAATAATAGAAAATGACAGCAAAAGGAAGCAATATAAGTTTAGATATAAAAAAAACACACGAAATTAAACACACCATCACAACAATATTTTATTATATAATTATTAAATCTACAAAATTAAAAAAAAACAATATATTTATATATTTATTTAATATATAAATATATATATTGTTTTTTCAATTTTGTAGATTTTATATATATATATATACTTTAAATTAATTTCACAAGTTGACAACAATATGAAAAGCATGGTAACCAAACACAATAAACTGCTTTTCATTAAACTCAATCTCAACCACAGTTTTAACCAAACACTTAAATTTTAGTTACGAACCGCAGCTAAAAGCGCTTTTCATAAAACTGTTTTTTTCAACCTCAACCACAACAACAACAGCTGTGCCAAACACGCCCCATATGTGTGTAATTCAGTAAATTATTTGAATATGAAAGGCATGACTAAGTGCCTGTTTGGGACGGCGTTTCAAACGCTGTTTTAAAAAAAATAATTTTACTTATTTATTTTTTAATTTTAAATGAATATGTTTTAGTGTTTTTAGATCATTTTCATATGCTGATGTCAAAAATAATTTTTAAAAAAATAAAAAAAATATCATTTTGATGTATTTCGGCATGAAAAAACACTTAATAAAAGCTACCGCAACAGCTCTCCCAAAGAGACCCTAGTGGATATTATATATCTTATGATAATATAAACTAGAAGTGGAACAATTATACTTGTGACCGCCTAAAGATGTAACTATGGAAAATAGTGTGATACTTAATTATCATCAAGAGAGTAACTAAAGAAAACAATACTTGGTTGTCATGTCTTCCATAACTAAGAAAAAGAGATGTTAAATAGGTGGTTGTGGGATCATTAATTAAGAAAATAAATTATTAATTTGTTGATCATAAGGTACAATATATGTCTTATGGACTAGAAGTTAAGTCATAATCAATACAGAGAGATATATCTCTCCACCATTATCATTTACGATGCCAAATTTTAGGTCATCTAATAAAGCTAAGAATTTAAGTGGATCTCAATCTATAGTACCATCAAGAGTGTCATAACCCAATTTCTGGGTTATTTCTCAAAATCTATTAAAAATAACAAAAATAAAATAAAAAGAGCTGGTGTTGGCAAAAAAATCAATATGAAAATTTTGGAAGTTTTTGAGAGCTCGATCATACCTATTTTATGCCTAAAAATAAAGAAAAATACAAATTCAAGGCTAAAATAATTTATTATTGGATAAATTTGCGTAAAAGTTAAGCCAAAAAATATAATTATATTTTTTATAAGCCAATTTTGATTTAATCATGGGCCAATTTACAGTATCATTATGTTTATAAATTAATTTAGAGTCCAATTGAAGGATTTTATACTTTAAATTGGTCAAATTAATTTTATTAAGGACTTAATCAATGAAAAATCAACTTCTTGAGCTTAATTCGGGTTCAATTGAGAATATTGGAATTTTCGGAGACTGAATTGATTTTTTTTCCAAACGTTCATCATGTGAGGTCAGGGGCGAAATTGAAGAAAATTAAGAGTTTAATGGTCAATTGAGGGTCAAATTGCATAAATTCGAAACCAAGGACACAAATAAAAAGGTGTGCAAGTTAAGGTTGCTTTTGAAATTTTTACGAGGATACAATTACACAAATTTACAAGTTTAAAGTCAATTGGGTGTGTAATTAGAACAATTACAAATTAAATGACCAAAATACAATTATACCGGGTCCCAAAACGTGCTGCAGCTATGCCGCCGCAAGCACGCCACTGCAGGAGGCATCATGCCGCTGCAGGCACGCTGTTAAGAAGGCAACCATGCCACTGTAGCATGCCGCTGGAGGATGTAACTCAACGTTGGGTAGCTGTATCTTGCTACTGTAAAAAGTAACTCATCACTGCACGCAGCTGTAGTATGGCGTGGAAGGGTTACCTCCTCAGCTTATAAATAGCACTAGGATAGAACACAGAAGAGGACACAAAGAGGGGAGATGAGAAACTTTGCAGAAAAAACAAAGGAGCGACGAGGGAAAGAACAGAGAAAAAACTTAGACATGGGGGAAATTTGCAAACAAATATAACAAAGAGATATATAGATGAGAGGAGGGACAATCAAATTCATAGACAATCACGTGAAAACACAATAAATGGTCACTCCTCTTTCTCGGCGCTAGCAGCTGCAGTTCTCCCTCCCCCTCTCGGTCAACAACTCTCTATCTAAAATCAGTCATGTCGGCATCCCTCTCTCTCCTTTAGCAGCAGCTGGTCGACCACCTAGCACCACCCCCTACATCACTAGAAGCTTCTCCTCCACAGAAGCAACCCAGCCGTGGCCTCCAGCAATGGAGCAGTAGCAACGACGTGAACCAGTCAGCTTCTGACAGCTCTCTCGGCTACCATAGGCCACCATTTCCAATGCTACCACCAGAGAAAGAACCACCTCAACCTTCTCTATATAGTGACAATGGCAAGTACATCGGCTACCCTTCACCAACCACCATTTAACTTTTCACCATTTTGGTGAATAGTGGGGGAGTGAATTAATTAACTCCTGCCCACTGTTCTGCATGTGAACAGTGGGACTTACATCTCACTATTCACATGCATAATAGTGGTTGGTCGAGATGAGCTTAGTGTCTAGCCCGACCTCCTAGATAATTATAGTGGTAATTTTTACGACCATAAAATACACCCTTTTCACTGCGTGTCGTTCTCTCCTATAGAGATGGCGGGGCATGAAGCGCGAAAAAAAATGTTGTCGCGACAAAAGAACACGCATGTCATTTGTGGTTCCTACTTATTTGGAGCATATTGTAAGTGTGGTGGTGTTTGATATTAAAAAAGTGGTAGAGGCAACACACAGGGACAATATTTATACCTTAGTAATAGTATGAGATAGTTGACTTATATGCTTTTTTTGGGAGATATTATTTTGGCTTAATTAGGAAATCTTAGGTTAAAGATTATTCCTAACAACACTCAAGGAGCAAGGAATATGATTTTTTTTAAGGCTTAAACAACGAGATATGATAATAATAGATTATGAGAGATGGTTTTAGTAACCTCTCAACCTTTGCTTCTACCCTGATTCTAACTAAAAAACTATCAAATTAATTAGCACCCCACCAACACGTTCTCTGTCAAGAAATCATCTCACCTAAAAGTTTAAGCTGTTAGGAGATGGTCCAAGATATAATTTGTATTATGCTCTAATAAGCCTCCTCAAATAAAAGTCCTTTGAGCTTGAAACTTGCATACAATTCCACACTATCTTGTGCTTACTTTTTATTAAATAGAATGAGGGTGGTGAGATTCGAACTTGTGACAGCTGGGTCAATAAGACTCTAATACCATATCAAGAATATACAATTTTCAAGCTCAAAGGGTTTTTATTTGAGGTTGTGTGTTAGAGAATAATATAAATCATATTATATGGTCTCACGTAACAACTTAAGCTTTTAGGTGAAATGGTTCTTTGACATGATATAAGAGCCTTGTTCACCCAACTGTCACGAGTTCGATCTCACCACCCTCATTCTATTTGATAAAAAAATCAAGCACAAAGTAGTGTAAGTCTGTATATAAGTTTCAAGAAGGGAGTATATTAAAGAATAATATAAATCATATTCTAGTGTGTTAGAGAATAATATAAATTATATTCTAGAGCTTTATCGAAAAATTTAAACTTGTAGGTGAGATGATTCGTTGACACTCTCTGTCTTGTGTGTCCACTAATGAATGACACGACCAAACCAACCAGGGAGGGAGATCAATGGTGCAGAAGCTCGGCTTAGCCCATGTGGTTTCTTTGCTTTTCACCACTAACGACGATGGTGTAAATAAATGGTGGGGCAAAGGAGAAACGACAAATGGTTTTACTGTCAACAAGAAGATCAGAAAAGGAGATGTTGTTTATGCTTAGGTGTGGCACAATCCATTATTAACAGCAAAACTTCTTCAATCTGTGTAGATGAAGTTAAAGGAGAAAATAGCAAAATCTTAGGTTTCTTTTGTTGAACTTTCAATACTTTATTTCAAAGTACATATCATACTTTTAATTAAGCCAACAAAGAGCCTTTAAGCCTTGCCTCTATATTGGTATTAATTGTTTTCAAATCTATCAACTTTTTATCTTTCCCCTCATGTATTGCCTCTATTACTATCTAGTTCTTATGACTAGGGGCATCAATAACAATATTTGCTTTTGTAGTGATCTATAACACAATCAAAATCTTTAATCAATTCTACCCAGTTTATTTATAGTATGTTTAATTTTTTTTTATTATCAAAGACCTCAAATTTTTATGATCCATGGAGATTTGAACTTGAGATCCATATAAGTAGTGCCTCCTAAAGTTTTATGGAGAAGTTAATGGAGTATATATGATAAGATGGTTTAATGGCTGTTTTTATTTCCTGAAAGCTTTTGTTTTTTTGGCCATGGAAATAACCGATAAACATGTGAAAATAAAGGAAATCAAAGTGGTATTTATTTAAGAGCTCCCCACAAACAGTATCACTAATAAGGTTCAAGGAAAACATCAAAATATTTAACACTTTCCATATATTGTAATGGGCTAATGTGTTGAAAATGAACTACTAGACTTATAAATTATTTGGGGTTATAACTTCTAATAGCTAGTGTTGAACGATTGGAAAGAAAATAAAAACCATTATTATCTGGGCATGCATCCACTAAGAATGGACATCCCTGATGTTATTTTGTGGGCTTCAAATGTGTTGCCTTGCTGGGCTTGAAGTAGACTCTAAATCAATTATTTCTGGGTATGCAAGTGTCAAAGACTAGATCTTTGCCCAGATCATCTACTAAGATCTCTGTGAATCACATACCAGTTAGAGATAGTTATCTGTGTAAGAGCTGAAACAAAAGAACCTATGTGTAATCATTTTTTTTTTTTATGATTTCTTTCTTTTATCCAACAATTTTATAATGTGATTTAATTAGGCCCGTTAGATTTATACGCGGCTTTTTGATGTTTACAATTCAAGTCCATTTTTTTTTCTTTTGTTGAGAAGCAAGAAAAGATTTTTAGAGTTTTTTTTTGACAGGATTTTTGGAGTCAAGCCATATGATAGAGGATAGAAAATGGGAATTTCGTTTTTTGATATTTTTCTACTTTCAGCTGGTAGTCCTTTTCGAGGGTTGATAAATTTGACTTTATTTATTCAATTTTTGAGGCGTTCAGGGTTATGAGCCCTAGATTTTCTCCTTTTGTGGAAAGAGGTCTAAATCAAGAGACAGATCGATGAACGTTTGCAATAAAATTGATTTTTTCCCGATATTTCGAGGAAAGTAACATTAAGCTTTTCTGAAATGAGGAGAAATACCATTATAGATACATGTTATTCGCACATTTACCTCCTATGTAGTGATATATCTAACCATAGAGGCAATTTTATGTACTATGTGCCTGTTTAGAAGTGTAGTTGGGGCTGTTTTTTAAAGTATTTTTTGTTCAAAAATATATTAAAATGATTTTTTTTAACATCAACATATCATAATGGTTAAAAAACACCAAAAAAAATTAAATTTAAAGTTAAAAAAAAATCAATTTTTTTTCAAAATTGTTTTCCAAAAATATTCTCAAACACTCTATAGTATTGTGCAAGGAATGTTTTTACCAATGTTCGATCAAAAGGTTTTTACTAATATTAGATGTTAAAATCTATTATAAAATGTCTTTAATAATCATAAATGCCATGAAATTGAACGATGTTTAAGGTTACAATACGTTACAATAGCATTTGTTAAGTAGAATGTGTGTGCTCTTTAACAAGCCCTTCATATAAATGCATAATTATCTTGTATTTTCACTTCTTCGATTGTTATTTACACTCTATAATTCAAGTTTTTTTTTCAAATTCAAATATTCGAAGTTTAAAAAATACAAATTAAATTTAATATTAAATTCAAATAATTAATTAGTGAAACACAAAAGCTGGCATTTTAGGGTTTCCCGTCACTCTTCAATGCTTCCACAAAATATAAAATACTGAAATTGATAGGAATCTTTCTTAATCCATGCTCACATAATACATATTAAGACGGTTTGCTCATATGCGAGACTCCATTATTGTCTGGCCTTAATTTTCTTCATTTTTTAAAACGTTTTTCAGGATTCATGAGAAAGTAGCCCTCTACACAAGGAGGCTGAAAGAAGCATGTGATGCTGTAGATTTCACGGGTCGTCACTGATAAATTGATAGCCACTCGTTCTTGAAACAAAAGTCCACAGTCAACAAATACATTACATGTCCTTTCCGGCTAGGGTTTTGAAACTGGCCTCCAAAATTCCGCAGTATTGAAGACGGTGAAATTAAAAAGAACGCATGCCCTTGTATCCCTTTCAAAGAAAGAAAAAAACGAAACTAGAATACGTTTCTATTTCCTGCAAGTCGGTTTCTGTCCATTGAAAGAGAGTTTCTATTGCAGTGTTGTTAGGTTTTAAAGTTTATCCTGAGTGCTCCCATGTAGTACCTCCCAGAGAGTGTTAGACCCTTTGTGCCTTTTAGGTTTCATTCCAGGTCCTCTCAAATAGTTGATGCCTCTCGCACATGCTGTTTTTTTTCCTTTCTCCTGTCTCCTCTCGGCCTCCCAAGGAAAGTTTTACTGGCATTACTTCGGTGGTTATCGCGAATTCATGAACTTTACGTTCTCGACGGTTGTATTCGCTGAGTTTCATTTACCCAGCTTTCATTTCATCTGATGAGGTGATACCTATCGCTTTTTGAGGTATCGAACTTTCGTTTATCGATATACGCTAAAGAAACGCTTAACAAACGGCGAGCCTTCTTGTTGCCTGTTGCTTTTGGTAACATGAGCGCATTATAGTTATTGTAGACCCGCGAACTTCCAGCAATAGTTACATCTTCCGTAACTTTGGCGCACATTCTTTCAAAACAATAATAAGGGTCGCCTGCGATCACCGCTGCTCGAAAGCCCAATCTCGCCCTATCTCGCCGTAGCTGATAAAAACGTCATGTTGATACACGGTAAAGTTTCAAAGTCAAAAACGGCCTGAAGAGCATTAAACACAGAGGCGGCGATATTCACGTCCAACAGCAGCGGCGAGCGCGACGTCCGTCATGCCGCGAAATTTCACCAGCCACCGCTGATGCGATGATTCTTAATATGGGGTATCAGAACCCTGGCGTTCAGGATCAGTCATATTACGCCAAATTTCTGATACAGGCAGCCAGTGCCAGGTATCGGTTAGGCTTTGGTTTTCGTTTGAAGTCGGCTGGCGATGCAGCCCAACTGGGCCAAAGAAGGTTGGTTTATTCCAGTAGCTGGCGTCACCATTCACGCATTTGGTCCGGTGCTGGATTAAATTCACTCCAGCGACCATGCAGATAAAGAATCGAAACCCTTCTTTGAAGCTGCCGATGCTGTTCTCACCTGCCAATAGCCTAGCCGCAAACATATCCCCGGTTCACTTTGAACATTTGCCAAGACATATGACAATTCGCATACCCCAGCCTAAACCTCAGCTCGAATTCAAATTGACACACCAAAATCTCAACTTAGCCGAGGAAATCTGCAAGCCCTAATGATCGTTCATTGAGACAATGATTGCTCAACATGCGTGAAAAAATGAAATGATAAGATTTGGACTAGCACATTCATTTGACCGATGGTGAAATGTGACATGTGGCACCATCTGTACCATTGCTTTATCTTTAAGTCTTCCTTGGAGCATGGTCGGTTGAATTCCGGCATCTTCCTAGCTTTCTCATCAAATGGCTTACCTTCTCCAATATGTTTATTCTCTGTGATCAAAACAAAATTGTTCATCCTCCAAAAATAACATGTTCAGATTTCCTAGCTACCATTTGTCCATCAGACACAGACAGACTTGCTGCAGAACTCATTGCCTTTCTCTTTAATTCCACTGTAAGTGCAATTAACCCTAACTTTATATGCATGCCTAGCTACAGCTAGCTAAAACCCTTCCTTCAAAATCACCTTTTTATTCATTTATTGAAAGCAAATTTATTTGTAAGATATTTACTGGTAATTACTTGTTTTGATCAGCTGTGGATTACCTCTTTGATAAGCATAAATATATATTATTAATTGTTTTCTCTTCACAATTGAAACTGATCTCTCTATATATTCAGCCCGAACTTGGTTAATTAGTTGAGAGTTTTAGCAAACGAATTTGACACATGTGATTCACAAATCCAACGTTAATTCTCATACAATATTACTGATATTGACTATGCTTTTGTTCTATACTTTTCTTCGAATTTGTTTCTACTTGTGCATCTTGAAACCGCGGTTTGGATAGATCATTTTCACTTATAATTAGATGATGTGAGTTCATCTGATTCCTCACTTTCTTCTTTTTCAAGATCTGAATCAGAGTGAGAAGCTATCTGCACAAAGAAAATTTATGCAGCAAGGTTTCTTTTGACTTAACAAGGAGTTTCACATCGTTCAACTAGATCTCTCGTTCACTTTCCTGTGCACCGATCGATGATGAGAGGCATAAGATGATTACTGGTTCGAAAGAGGTGGATTGTCCACCGAAAAAGGAGGATGATACAAAAGATGGTAAGATTTCTAAGGCTTCATCCAGCTCGGCTCCATGGTTAAGACTGAAGGATCCAAGAATTGTGCGGGTGTCTCGAGCTTTCGGAGGAAAAGACAGGCATAGCAAGGTTTGCACCATTAGAGGGTTGAGAGATAGGAGAGTTAGGCTTTCTGTAGCCACTGCTATTCAATTGTATGATCTTCAAGATAGGCTTGGACTTAATCAACCTAGTAAGGTTGTTGATTGGCTGCTTAATGCAGCTAAGCAAGATATTGATGAACTCCCTCCGCTCCCAGTGATGCCAGGGACCTTTTCCCTGAATCATCAAGCAATGCTAGGCTCTTCTCATGAACTCGGCGCCTCACAGTCTGGAAAAGAATTGTTTAAGATGAATAGCAGCATCAATTGGGAAGATCCGAATGCATTTCCTAGACCGAATTCATGGAATTCTGATGCATTTTGGAGGGCTAAGTCGAAAGAGGTGGTAATGGATCAACTGAATGAAAAAGAATATTGGAAAAAAAGAAACGAAGAAGACACGCAGGATAGCAATATTGAAGGGAATGGTACTGCACAAGTTTCATCTAGCAATTTCTTTCACAGAGATAGTCATTCTTCCTTGCCGAGTTTGATGAATAATGGCATGCCATATGGTTCTTTCTTTCATTTAGAACCTCCAAATTTCCCATTATCTCATATGGGAAACCATGGATTCTCAACACATACAGGAGATATACACAACCTGAATGCTGTGCCGTTGTCATCAGCCTTGTCTTTATCATCTGGCTCTCAATTTTTTGTCTGTCAGCCTGGTACAACACAGTCTTATTTTCCTTCACATGTCACAGCTTCCATGGAGAATGATCCGAGACAAATCAACCACTTTCAAGTGTTGACCCCGAGCACTCAAAATCTCTTTCCAAATTCCCTTACCCCGAGTCCATACCACACAAGCCAATCCATGAAACCTTCCCAATATTTCAGTGCCACTCCTCCTAGTCTCCTCCGATCTGATCAGAATAGCGAAAGTCCCACCTGATCACAAGGTCGACTCGGGATTTCCTGTTTAATTACATTAAAGAAAAGCCAGGATTCGTAAAGAAGAATAGAAGCTTCAATTTGATTTAGTGTTCCAGGTAAGAGGAAAAGGTATTTTTCTCTTAAGAACTTACACTACAACACTTCTACTTGTCCTGTGTGTTAATTAGTTTGCAGACAGTTTTTCCTATTAATGGTACTCACAGCTATAATCTCATGTTTGATTTCACATTTTTGCATTTTTCGTGTCTGTTTATCAATCCTAAGAGAGTGCTGTATGTTTGACAAATGGTTCATACCTGTGAGACAACCATAGAATATTAATGATTTGGTTTTCAGCCGAGTGATCAAATTGATAGCAATTTGTACAGGCCATGTTGGCCCTAAGAAATACGAGTGTTATATTTGATGTTGCCTCTTGATATCAGTTAATAAAAAAGCTTGTAAATGTTGAGCAAATCACTCCTGAGAGGATTTCAAAGGGAGTAGAAGATATTATTTGGACCTTAAGCTTATATTATTCAACTTTTTTTGTATGCCATAGCCATGAACATTCTTTGCTTCAACAAAAAAAGTTTCTACCCGTTCAAGCTTGCACTCTCATTACATTTACTAAACCAAACAAACTTTTTAAACCCTAGAAGATCAGTGTATGTAGGACGCCAAGCTATATACAGAAGTCTGATATGAGCAGCACTGCAAGGAATAGAGAGAGGGTCCAACCTAAAATAGGGTTTGAAGGCTGTATTTCTGATAGAAAAAAAGGTTCAAGAAATAAAGAAATGTGAGTTGGTTGCGTGTATAAGTGAGTGAGACATAATTAATATGCTAGCTTAAGTACTGTCAGCTTTGCACAAGATCCAACAAGATAATGGAAGGAGCAGCAGCTTTAGATGATCAAAGGAGCTCGTGAAAGTTGCATATATCCAATGAATAGAAAAGATCACCAGTGGTCCTGGAAATTTGGGGGAGACAAGGAGAAGAAAAAAGATTTTGGAAGTAGTCCCGTTTATTTGTGTGAGGAGGGGTCCAAACTCCATTTTTTATTTTTATTTTTATTTTTAGTCGGGGCGGTCCCAGTGTATTTTCTCTTTCAACACTAAAACTAAGACTCTAATAATTCAAATCACCATTATATTGATTTTTCTTTACTTAGTTTTTAGGCCTAGCTTGCTCTCCTAGGACTAGGGCATGTTCAAGGTTTCTAGCTTGAGAATTGGTTTACATAGATGAAATTCTCAGTTCCGAATTGGAATTGGGGTATGGAATGTGCCAAGCATTCATGCATGAAGATCCATCACAATCCCACAAAAAATTGAACAGTTGGTACATTTAGTGTCAAGAAACCATTTCATCTAAAAAATTAAGATGTTAGGTGAGCTCCATAATATGATTTATATTATTCTCTAACACACACCCCTCAAGTAAAAGTTCTTTGAGCTTGAAATTTGCACAAACTCACACTATCTTGTGCTTTTGATTTTTTTTTATAAAAAATAGAATGAGGATAGTGAGATTCAAACTCGTGACCGCTAGGTCAACAAGGCTCTGATACCAGTCAATGAACTATTTTATCTAAAAACTTACGTTGTTAAATGAGATTTTAAAATATGATTTATACTATTCTCTAACAGTTAACAGTTAATGTCAGTTCCTTCCTAAGTGATGAGGGGAAAGTGTTATTTTTACACAAAAAGCTTTCTATAACCATCAAAACACTGCTTTGGGAAAGAGCTGTGAAATAGTTGTCTGCATTTCCCGGAAAACAACATAGTTTTTTTTTGTAATCAAGCAGATAATTAGCTTGTGGTGTCGACCGATGCCAAAAAAAAAGAACCTATTAAAACTGAATGAATGAATTCCATACAATACGATATAAAATGAGGAGCAGAAATTGATTATTGCTGTGAAATGAGAAGAATATCAACTGGGAGTCGTTCCCTTGCTTTCTTTCCATTTCAGTAGGAACAAGTTGATTTCTGGATTGCTTTCCTGTTTTGATACCAAAAGCTGCAATGGATGCGCTTGTTATGTGACAGTTTTCCTAGCATCACATGGATTAATTAGTTAATTAAGGCTGAATTGGTAGTCGATGATTCGATAATATCATGAAAAAAATAATCATCTAATCAAGCTTTTAGGTGAGGTTAGTGTCCAAATCACTATGAAACATTCTATGAAGCTAGGTATATATAGCCCTATAGAGGTAGCTTCTGTGATTAACGTATGTATTTCGTATTCATGCATCACAATATCATATAAATTTAAAATTATTATTAGTTTTTTTCTTTTCTTTTTCTTTTTCTTTTTTTAACCCACAGAATAGAAATGAATAATGAGAAACTTTTTTGCCAAGATAAATATTATTATGTAATCG
The DNA here is from genome assembly GCA_029228465.1 of Salix viminalis. Classification (NCBI taxonomy): domain Eukaryota; kingdom Viridiplantae; phylum Streptophyta; class Magnoliopsida; order Malpighiales; family Salicaceae; genus Salix; species Salix viminalis. Next base: position 8,611,097 of record CM055442.1, read on the forward strand.
ACCACGCTACCATTAGGTTAATGCTGAAGAAAAAAGTCAGTCCACTATGGTATATATAGCTAAGGGTACGTACTAATGATACAATGATAGGAAGTTTGTGCTTCTTGAACATTTAAAATTTATAATTCTAAAATATAAAACAAGAAGTTGGAGTTTCTTGGGTTTTAAGATTATAGTATGTAAATTGTAAGGAAAAGTTTAAACTTTAAAGTTTTGAATCATGTTTTTTTTTAATAATCAATCTATTTTATGATAAACTAGGTATCTCTATTTATACTAGTTTTACATTTTAAATGTTCATGTTTGGGAGTGTGGTTGGAGTTTTTTTTTAAAGTATTTTTTGTTCAGAAATGCATCAAAGTGATATTTTTTATTTTAAAAAAAAATTATTGTTGATATCATCATATGAAAATGACCTAAAAACACCAAAACAAATTTAATTTAAAGTAAAAAATAAAAATAAATTAATTTTATTTTTTTTCGAAAACACTTTTGAAAATGCAATGTCAAACAAAACCAAATTCTTATAAAAAAGAAATCCAATAAGTTTCTAAATAAAATCCAATACTATGAAAAACACATATCTAAATAAAATTTAACTAGAATTAAAATTTATAAATTATAGAAGAAAAGGAAACTAAAGAAATAACAAGTTCTAGCTTAATTTGTACATGAAAAAACTTTATCTAGTTACTACCAGCTAAAATTTTATAGAACAAATTTTTTGAAAAGTGTTAGATAAAACTTTTCTAACCTTATTTAAACTTTAATACATATTTTATATTAATCTCTTTTACTTGAGAAAAAAACTCATCATCAAGTTCACAATCATGAATTAAACTCATCTATTTTAGCAAAGATATCCTCATCTATAATTTCCAAACCCAAGTAAAACTTCTCATGTCAAAAAAAACAAAGTAATTTAAGCCACCTTTCGGAACGATGGCAGCTTTGAATTACACTTCTGGTTATTAGGATATGTTTGATAGAAAGGAAACGATGGAACAAGGAGGGAGGATGAATAATTACTCAATTCTAATTTTGTTTGTGTAATAATTAGGGAAGAAAACGATGGATACCAAACTTCCTTTGCTTGGTTGGGAAAAAAATAACATTTATGGTAACCTTTATTTATTTTATTGTACGCAATTCCGTAGATATAATAACACTCCCCAATTTAGCTTATCATGCATTATTCTAAAAGAAATTGATTTCATTCCTTACCAATCCTTTTTTAATTTTTCTCTAGAAATATGACCCATTCTTATACCATAAGTAAGTAAGATGTTCTTTTACTAAACCATATTTAGTATCAACATTAAGATGCAAGGTCATAAGAGTTCAGAAAAAAAAAGTTATCAAAGTTTAACTTGTAAATCCTAAGAGGGTGTGACTCAACTTGTCAAGCCCTGGGTTTGCTTTCTAGAGATTATCAGTTCGAATTTCACATCAGTCGAAGCCATTAAAGGTTTTAACTCGTCATTAATTTTCGAGCCCGTGAGATTAGTTAAGGTATGCATAAGCTTGACTCGGACACCCACATTCCAAAAAATGGTTTAACTTGTATAAATCATCAAAAGAATACTTGAACCAATAAGATGATTATGTTTAAACAAATTAAAACATTTATTCCTAGATCTAGAAAATTATCCACCTTGTTTCTAGCTTTATCAAGTTGGATAAAGAACCTAAATTTCAAGAGATTGATGGCACAAAAAGAGTTTAAAACAAGTCCAAATGATATCTTGTATCTAAGATAAAACAATAAATTCTAATGGCTTCAACTAGAACTCTGACTTTGTGTCATATATAGAAAAACTTTTCATTTGGATTTGCGTTTTGGATGGAAAGAAATCCCTGCATCGTATTAGAAACATGAGTTATGCATCTTAAATCAATCCATTAAGTATCATAAAAAAAAATTAGTTAGATTTTATTCAAAAAATACAAAAACACTAAGGTTGCCTTATTCTTGCATCTTGTTTCCTCCCAAACAAGCATATTGCACAATTCATGTGCATTTCATTGTCCTTCATAGTATTATAGTTCATTAACAAAGGACCATACTTAAAAAAATAACAAGTTGATAATAAACACTAGAACATTCGCATCCACATTCATTACCTATAACTTAATTCTTGTTACAATATTTTTCATTTCAATAACATACTCATGCATGGTATGAGAATCATTAAATTTTATGGAGTTTAAATACTTATTACTTTTCAGCAAGTGACTTATTAGTAGTTTGGGAACACTCTTCCATAAATATCATAAATTTCTTAGCACTCTTTAGTCTTTAGAAGGATTAGACTTAATATTATTAATTATACTCATTTGCATAAATATTAGGCTAGATGTGTTTGACTCTTTCCAAGATTTATGGAAAGAGTTTTTCTTCAACACTACTAATATCAATTGGGTTTATCAAATTGAAATCCTTAATTAGGATTTTAAAACACATTTATTGAAATTAGACTTGTTCACATCGATCAGAGAAATTAAGCTCATTGAGTATTGAGCATTGGAACTCACAAAGTGTGTGGATGAGAGGAAACAAAAATAGATACTACAAAGATTCAGTAAAATACTTGAGCATTAATTCTCTGAGCTAAAACTTAAATATGTTATATAGATCGAGAAATATTATTCATATGAACAATAAATATATATCAATGATCTTCACTGTTTATACATAAACAAAAAAACCATAATGATGCTAATAAAATTTAACTTTATACGATGATTATATATGTTCTAATCAAATACATATATAATTTTTTGGATATATAAACATAACTAATAGCATATATTGATTACCAATATTTATTTTCATTAATTATAACAATTAATGATCCTAATTATAACAATGAACTTCATTTTACCCATAAATATTTAGACATTTATAAGCATCAAAATTCACGGGTAATTGAAAAAAAAAATATTATACAATTTGAAACTTATTTGTCTTAAGGATTTGACTACTTTGGTGATTAACAAATCATTCATAATATAAATTTCAAATTGCAAATATAATACTCAAACATAAATATTAGAAAATAAGTTAAGCATGAAAAGTGATTCTTTTTTATTTGAAGCTATATCTAAAGATGGTATATCTTTCACACAATCTAATAAAAGACAATCTTATGATTGTGTACCTAAATGATAGAACCTACCTCTTTTTTTTTTTCTTTTTTTTTCAAATGAGTGAAGGTCAATTAAACGTTTGAGCTCCAAGATTCATAATGTAATGGGATTTGATTTGCACATAATAATAATAAATAATAATAATAATAATATTATTATTATTATTATTATATATTATTATTATTATTATTATTATTATTATTATTGTCTCCTAGTACATAGATTTTATCCTCTACCCAATGGCACATCCATGTCATTTCCATCTTGTTATTTATTTTTTTATGTTATAAGCCTATTTGTTTTTATCTTTTAGAGATGTTTTTAAAAAAATATAATTTTTTTCTTTGCTTCATATTAATGTTTCTGTGTGTTTTCAAATATTTTTTACTTACTGATGTCAACAATATTTTTAAAAAAAAATATTTCAATATATTTTCAAATAAAAGTATTTAAAAAAAACAAATGGGCTTTAATAATATCAAATGGGCTTTAATTGTGTTTAGTAAACCAACTAAATAGAGTAGACATGACAGGATAACACAAGAACTTTTGTTTCAATCCTCGAAAATAAAAACAGTTTCAGTAATGAAATATTTTTCATAGTGTGATTTTAAAAAAAAACTCGAGGATAGAGAATTGCATCTAGATGTATTTAATATTTTTCAATTAGGTGTCTGACGTTTTAAAATCTAAAATCAAGTGGTGAATTTAGATGTCTGTTAAATACTTATAAAAACATAAAAAATATTATTTAAGAAATCTAATTAAAAGTAAATTCTTAATAAATAGAAAAGTATTCATACAAATAATAAAGAATTTGCTAATTGTAGTTCTCATTTTCCAAATAAGTGGAAAGCACAACAACCATATCAATCCAATAAACTTAAACACATATTTGTATGAAATTATTTCTCAATCATAAGAATTCCCACCATCAATTAATTATCATCCCTAAATTCTCTCATTTAAAAGGAGACATAAAAAAAGTCTCTCACTAAACAATAACGTAATACCTTTTAAAAAGAAAAGAAAAGAAAAGAAAAGAAAAGATAAATTACACTCATCTTCATTTCCTCTTTTCTTATGGTAAGAAAAAAATCAATATATGTGACATAGACATTAAATTTTTCACATATTCATTATTCAACAATAAATTTATTAAGATTTGAGTTTTATTATTTATTTGATTTGTTTTATTTAGAATTATCATTATCTTATAACTTGAGTTACATATTTGAAAGGTGAACTTAGGTGGATCTAATTCGATTCAATATGTTATCGTCTCAATATTTTTTAAAAAGAAGATGTCGTCTTGAATTGTTTTTAATCAAATTATATTTTTATCATTTATTCAAGTTGTTTTTGAATCTATTGAGTAGATCAGATCATATCAATTCAACTCTCATTTGTTTATTGTGTGTGGAACTACATAATTTCAAGTTAATTTATTTTTCAATTAAAATTAAAATTATATTTGTTAAATTAATATTTTATATATATATATATATATATATATTGTTTTAGTTAATTAATAAAACATAACAACAACCCAAAATAAATCTCACAACATCGAAGTGATACACTTTAGAATAGGTGTAAAAGGACATTAATTGGTGATCGATGATGGCAAACACAAAATAAAAACAATTGTGCTTTAAAAGTACCAAATAGTCACCAAGCCTCTAAGATATTTTTTTCATTGTATTGTTTTTCTATTAACGGATATCGTACAACTAATTTATATATATTTCAATTAATTTTACATGTTTTAATATTAATTATTATATAATTTTATTTTTATAATTATCATATTAACAATCACACCACTCAAATTTAAAATAAATAAAAAATATTAGTTTGAATTTTAATCTGAATCTCTTATCAAATGCAATAAAATAATACCTTCTGGATGACTAGCATTGTTTATAGTTCAAGTGACGGGTTGGGCTGGACCATTGGATCATTTGTCTTACATGACAACATCGTGAGCGCGTGGAGTTACAAAGTTCGAACTTCGAACCCCACAAATTTCTTCCTTTTGTTTTTAAGAAAAAAATAGAGACTGGGATCAATATTTAACACTAACTCGATTAAATATTAATTTTTGAATTGGACCAGCCTGTCTAATCAAGGTTAATACTTTTTAAGATTATTTTTTAAAATTATAATAAATATTATTTTATAAAATACTTTTTATAAGAATTTTTTTTTATATATAATTTACTTTTAATATCTCCACACTTAAAACAATTTAATTTAAAAAAAAAACATGTAACAAACAAACATTGCCTTGGTTGTTCTCGTAGTTGCTGGGAATTGTTTTTAATACTATATATAATAATTAAAACAACAATAATTAAAATAAATAAAACAAAATAATCTTTTTCGTCTATAAAGTTTTTCTCTCACTACACTTCGCTCTCCCTCTCCCTCTCGCTCTCCCCATCTCCCCCTCGATTCAAATCCAAATCGAAGAGGTTTAACCAGGGTTTTTAAAATTAAAATAAAATCCTAAACTTTAAAACCCTAAATACAATCTTAGCATAAAATCATCCTCCTCGCTGCCAAGTGTTTTCATAGATCGATCGATTTCAGTTTGTCTTCTTATTTCACTCCGTGACCTCTTCGACGCTTCATGTATGTCTGGCTCCAAACCCTAAAATTCAACGGTAAGCATTCACTTCATCATTTATCCCAACTCTGTTTCTTCGCTTTTGCTGCAATTACCCTTACATCTTTCTCTAGGGTTTCTTTCAGCGTATCGCTCTCTTTTTGGTTGCTAAGAAAATGAGAGAAAATTGAACTTTCCGTCCTTGATTACTTTTTTTTTTTTTGGTAAAATTATTAGTCCCTTATTTTATTTTATTTAAAAAAAATTGTGTTTTTTTGAAACGTTGATTTATTTTTCAGCAGATAGAGGGAGGAATGAGAAATGAAATGGATGATAAATGGGTAGGAGGATGGATTGTGCTATTGAGTGTTAATATCTAATGTGAAGTGATATGAGGTATTGAATATGAGCCATGGAGGTGGGGAGAGTGGAAGATTGCATGACAAAGCAGGGCATAGTGGTAAGAGAAAGTCACGTGTTAGTGGAGATGAATTTGCTCGAGCGATTGCGAAGATTGCTGTAGCACAATTGTGTGAGACTGTGGGGTATCAGTCCTTTCAGCAGTCTGCACTTGAGAAATTATCTGATGTTACTACTTGGTATATACGGAATATGGGAAAGACTGCACAGCTCTATGCTAATTTAGCTGGTAGGACAGAGGGTAATGTTTTTGATGTTATTCAAGGAATGGAAGAGTTGGGCTTGTCGCAGGGGTTTGCTGGTGCTTCCGATGTTGATCATTGTCTTGCTAGTTCAGGTATTGTTACGGAGATTGTTCAGTATATTGGCAAAGCAGAGGATATCCCATTTGTTTATTCTATTCCACCTTTCCCAGTTGCTAGGGAAAGGAAGCCCGTGCAAAGTTTTTTCCATATTTGCGGGGAATCTCCTGCGGAGCATATCCCGGCTTGGTTACCTGCATTTCCTGATCCCCAGACTTGTGTTCAGCTGTCTGCTGGGAATGAAGGAGATGCTGTTTTTAATGCTGACAAGATTGAGCCTGCAAGGCATCACCTGAAGATGGACATGTCTTCCATGAATTTGCCACAACGTTTTACTACTTGCATTGGTTCTGAAGGACCTTCCTCTGTTACATTTGGTAACAGTGCTAGAGCAACACAAGGGACTGAGAGTAACCCATTTCTTGCTGCTCCTTTGCAATTTGGAGAGAAGGAAGTGACCCACCTTGTTCCTCCAGCTAGGCTTTCTGAAGAAGAAGCTGTGAGATATCCAGTTGAGCAAAACCATATAATGGATAACCATATGTCAGTTCTGGAGACATTTGCTCCTGCCATCGAAGCAATGAAGAGTAGGTTCTGTGATTCTGAGGAGGGACAGAAGAAGGTGCTTTTGAATCAAAGACCTGCTGTGCAATTTAAGATTCGGGTTGGAAAGAACTCTATGGCTGGAGCACCAGATTTGAGCCCTCAGAAAATTGGTATTGAGAATATCAGCGAGTGGTTTGGGAAGGATAGTGAGAATGATGATAAGAAAAGGAGAGCAGAGAAAATTCTAAAGCAATCTATCGAAAACCCAAGTGAACTGGCTCAGTTGTAAATTAGGTTTTATTAGAAATTGTACACTCGCTTAGGAAACTGGCAACAAAAGCTGGTTTCAGAGTAGTTAAGGTCATTGAGATATGGTTATCATCATATGGCTCTAAAGATTGGGAATTACAATCTACAATTGAGAACTGTTCTCACTTAAGCAATTTTTAGAGGTATGTGAATGCCAGTTTGTCATCATATGTGGTTGTTAGTAATTGATTCTTTTTAGTTGAAATACTGTTTCTCCCTCTCTTTTTTTCCTTTTCGATACTAAATTGATGCTTGGATTCTGCTACATCTGGCTGGTGGGTAATTTCTTTCTCAACATAACAAAATGATCATACAAATGAAACATTATATCTATACATATTTGCAACTAACTGGATTTGGAAAGCAATTTCTTTTGAAACCCGTTCTAGCATTAAATTCTTTATCATAGTTTCTTGCTCTTTGGGCAACTAGGTTCTCATTCATGGTGTGATGTGTAAAGCTGCCATACCATTTCAATAATGACCTTGCTGTCTTCTTTTCTCTGCTCTCATTGAGAGCAATGTTTTCAAGCACTCATTGAGGGCATTATTGCTAATTGCTAAGATTTGTTTGAAATACAAAAGGGAACCAATGTTTGGGACATCCCAAAAAATGGATAAAAACTGGGATGGAAGAGGTAGTTACTAGAAACTCTGCCATTTTCAGACATTACCAGACACCACTGCAGGTGTGTTTTGTGGATCCTCAAGTCAATATATTCATGCATAATTTGATTTGAAGGTGTCAAGCTTGATAATCATCCCCTCTTAATCTGAATAACTATCCTAAAGAAATAGAAAACACAATTCATCCTGATATTGTAACCCATACTGAATTAAAACTAAATGGACTTGAATCATCTTAAGAAAAAAAATCCAAGTACAATAACATTTAGCTACTAGATGGTGCGGGGCCAGGTACATTTAGTGAATGATTTTTCTTTGTATATGGTTCTGCTCTTCACACCAAGAGCTTGTTACCCTGTTATAAAATTCTTTTCCTACTATAACGCGGAAAGTTGGTCATGATACTACTTTATATATATCTATATCTATCTATCTATATTAAAACAGTTTTTCAGGAGATAATCTGTCTCAAAAGGATTGTAGAATCAGGACAAAATCATCAAAACAATTGTTTTGTTCCGTGATGACCTGTATGGAATGGGTAACTTCCAGGTTCTCACGTTTGAATTTTTATTTTCTTTGCTTGATGATGACGTCTTCTTGGGCTTCTTGAAATTGTTTTGATAATATTTCCCTTTCAGCAATCTGGAGGTAGGGTCAAGCCTCTCTGGATATAGGGTGCAATATAGGGGGATTGTACTGAATTCTATAGGAACTGTCTCTTTGTTAGCGATTTTATTTTCTTGGATTTTTATATCTCTGATAAGTCAAACCCTTGTCTTCTTCTAGGTGATTTTCAGGTCACGTGTTTTCACTGTGCTGCCTTCTCCACTCTGCTCTTCATTTTTGTTCTTGTTGTCTTTGATCTTAAATCATAAACATGTGTTCACCCATCGAATACACACATAAACAATACAGTCCCTTTTGGAAATTTGGCAGTTTATAGTCTTCCCATCTACTATGAATGTTTTGAGTTTCTTGGACTATTATTAGATTGGTATTTATGTTCCTTGGCTTTTAGATTTGTAATTGAAACATTAACATCATGGTGTTTTGGGCTCATCAGTTCCCCTAAACTATTTTAGCGTGGCTTGTTATGAGTTCATTGCTGCATTCAATGATAACTTATTGCTTGATGTGTAATCTCTCTCTCTCTCTCCCCCGCCTACTTTTTTCTCTCCTCAGTGATATTGAGATATCTCTGTAGTGCTAGACTAGTATTTGTATTGACTTATGCTAGGACTCTGTCATGCTAGATTGTTATATTATTGCCTTATGCTGTGATTCTCCCTTCCCTCCCTCTGAAGCTATACGAGCTTGATGATAGTTCTTTGTTTTTGTTTCCTTTCCTTATTAAACTGAAGTTGCACAGGTAGTCAATAAGCAAAACTGCAATGAAGTTAACAAGCTAATTGCTAGAAAGAACGCACTATTTTAGGAATTCAAAACTATCATATATTGAAATTATTGACAAATTTCAATTTCTCATTTAAGTTATTGAATATGTTGCAATTGCAAGTGCATTCTTGCTGAATGACGGGTTTTAGATTCAGAAATTGTCTTGTTCTTCTATGAGTCAGTGTTGCAAGTTTGTCAGTCTGAAAATTTAAGATGTAAGAGAGCATTGCTGAAAACCTTGCAATGATGTTGGAAATTATGACATTTTGATGGGTATGTTGTAATTTAATCTGCTGATCCAAGCTCTTCTTTATTCATTGGTTGAACAGTCAAAACCAACTTGAATGTCATCACTGTGCTGTATATCAACAGCTAAATTCTTCTTATATGTCATATTCTACATGTCTTTTTGACTTTGTGATTATTGCTACTTTTGAATTTCCAAATTTCTCAACTGAGCATTTGTTTCGCAACTTGTTCCTAGAAAAAATAAATATCACACAGCATTTGTTTGCAACCATTTTAATGTATCTGTCCTTGGGAAAAAAGTTCTCGAGGATGCATGTTCTAAATTTCAAGCAAATAAAATTTGTCAATAAGTTGGCTCGTTTAGTACATTCAAAATGAACTATACTATAAACAATTATTTTGAAGGTGTCTTGTCAAAGAAGACTACCTATCTTAGAAGCTAGGCAGGTATTAGGATTCATGTGTGCGGCTTAAACTTGAGTGATCCAGTGATCGCCGTATTTGTATTTGCATTTGCAGAAAGTAATTATAGAAACAATTTTGTGTGCATGTGTCTGTATATGTGGGTTCTTACTGAAAAGATATGCAACTGGTTAGCTCCAATCATTATATTCATTCATGGAAAATAGCAATGTGTGCTATGTTGAATTAATAGAGAATAGCTGGGTTTGACGCTCAAACGAGTATGGATACTTGCATTTACAGTGACGGTAATTTATATATATATGAAGCTTCTTTTAAAGATTTACATGCTACTGTAAAGTTAATTTATACTTGATGAATTATTTTGGTTTTACTTAAAAAGTAAGCTAGACCCACAAATTTAAACACCAGTTGGGAGGGACTACTAACAAATGATGTTGAAACAGTTCTGCCAAAAATAATATTATTTTGGAAACAGTTGCCTGCGGTGACCAGCTAACCTTCCTTGTCGACCAATCATCTCACTGTTTATAACCTCAGTTATCAAGTCTTTGAAGATCAGACGCTCTACAGCCAGAACTATTCCTTGAATTTCATCATGGCAAGCGGTCCAGTGAATTGATTCATGCATCAAATCTTCCCATTGGACGCTTCTTGAATTGTCATCCTCCTCGTCTAAAAGATACTGCAGACATTGCAGCCTATCTATCTCTGAGCACAAATCTCCCGAGTAGTTTCTGTCCTTTCTGTCCTTTCCCAGCCAGCATCTTTGACGAGAGCCACTGTTTGGAAGAATTTTCAGATAGTAATTTGTGGGCTAATATTTCATTCACAACATCGAACAGAAGTTTCCTTTGGATTTTGGCATGCGTTTCTGATAGGGATATCTTTTTACCGTAGTGATCATCATTGAAGTGCCCAGAGCTTGCTTTGGCTTGTTCTAGGCCATGGAATATATCAGGGTTGATAGGGGTGCCTGTTGGATGGAGGTTAATGGTTCCTAAACCAGATTCAAAATCTTTATGGAGACCTGATGCTAAATATATTTGTGAAATGTACTGATGGTCTGGATTTGCGTGGTTGTAGAAAGGTGTGGTTTCATCAGTGATGTATTCCTCGTGAGTAGATAACATCTCCTTAAGATTCTGAATTAAGGGCTTGGGGTTCTTCCCGTTCTTCTGATTGAACATTGAGTTCATGCTGTGAAATGAGTAATTTTCATCTATAGGAGGAATCCACTCCACCCCATCAGACTTTAGAGCCTCATCATCTGTAGTGAGAAAACTGAATGAGTATTCATAAAGAAACGAAAGTATGCAGTCATTCTCATATATATATACACATACATCTGTGTGTCAAATTGCTCACAAACATGCGTGCAGAGTGATTTCAAATTCATAAATATGATCTCTGTATGTGCTTTACTGTGTTTTATCTTCTAGTTTCTGTATTTCATGCTCTGCGCAAATATCGATGATCAAATAGTTGTGTCAATCACCAGTGTCATTCTAATCTCCTCCCCTCCAATTAAGTGAATCATTTTGTTTTATCTGCTTAATGGTGATCTAAAATTAATAGCAGGCCTATTCTACTTTTAAACAGTGAAGCCTGAATCTAAACACATAACTCTCACCTTTAAAGGCAATTGATATTTTCTTAATGGGGGATGGCAATTCATCGCCAAAGAATGCAGCATCAAGAACAGAAACGGGACTTGGTTGTTCCGAAGAAGCTGGTCTTGGTTCTGGAATTGATGTGTCCTTGGTTGACCTTTCAACCAGGTTCTGAATGAGACAATGAAGCTGTCAGAAATGTTGTAAAAGTTATATATGGATGAACTAAGAGGAAAAAGGCACATACCCTTTGTCTCAAGTGTGCTTGCTGGATGGAAGTCTTATTGATCTTGTTAGATCTGTCAATGCTCAAGACTTCATCATCATACTGTGAGGCCAAGCTAATGTTGCTCTCAGAAACAGCATCGCTCTGGTGACTTGAATCTCTTAAATCACTAATATCACTCGATTCATTATCACTTGGCTGCAAGTTGAGGGATTTTGCTCTGGGTTTTTGATGTGGAGAACATGAGTCTGTTGGCTGTTTACCAGGCTGCCTTCTTCTCCTGTTTGATTCCGATGATGCTGTTGCTGGACAAGATTGCTTCTCAAACCCCAGTTTCTTCTGTTGCTGTCTTAGGTTCATGATTTCTGACCTCTTACCTGAGTTGGTCGCCTCTCTAGTTGGGGATCGAATCTCCTTTGAAGGTTGTGCTAATCTGATTATTCTTGCACCAGCATTTTTATCCACGGGATATCGATGAAGAGGTTTATTGGAATGGTCTGTAGGATTTTTGATTCTGGGAGATAAATCTTTAGCAGCTTGTTTGTCAACTGATTCCTTTCTGCCATTTTCAGGGGTTGCAACCCGAAGCCTGTGAATACCTGATGAACTATCCGTTGAGTTCATTGCAGAAACAGGATTAATAGCTTTTCCAATGAATTTAGCTGGTTTCATGATCACAATCGAAGATTTAAAGCTCTTTGGTGAAGTGCTCCCCTTTGTGGGAACAGAAATGGGGCTGTTGCTCTGTAGGTCCTGCAGATTTGCCAACTTTGAGCTCTGACCAAGACTGCTAATAATGCTTGTCCGATTTTCAAAACGTGAATCTTCTTTTCTGGTCTCGAATATCTCCTTTGTCTTCTGCATCGCTTCAAGTATTTGCTTCAGAGCTCTAAGATCCTTTCCAGACTTTTGGAACTGAAGTTGTGCCAACCTCTTCTCAATTTCACCATAAACAGAAAGAGAGGAGCTGGGGACTTTAGCTAGAGTTGCCTGATTCTTCTGAGCTGGTGCTTGAGAACCTCTGCTGCTTCCATCTGGCTGCCTCCATGGAGCTGGCTCCATCGGAAACCTTGAGGTTGCAGTGAGCTTCTTGGCTGTAGCAGCATTTCTCTGGCTGGGTGAGGTGGGTTCCTTGTGCAGATTTCTCGGGGAGCCAGAAACTCGATTTTGTTTGTCCAAATCTGCTGTTCTCGATGAACCCAGGAACTTGTTGTCTTCATCTAGCTGGGTTTTGATCTGCGCTGCTTGGTTCCCACCGGTTGAAACGGGATCCGGCAGAGCTTCCAGCCCCATCAACTTCGCCACCACACTAGAGGGCCGTTTATTGCTTTCCGGCTCCTGCTGGTTGCTTAGTAAACTGTTGGAGTTTACATCATCCCGCCCCAGATCACTTGAAAGAAAATTTGATTTCATTTCAGGGTTGGAACCCCTTACAGAGCCTGCTCTGCTGTCCAATGACAGCCTTGGCAGCTCCTTGAGCTTGATAGTAGATTTCAAAGTGTCTCTCGATGATTCCCTTCCATCATAAGAAAACCTACGAGCATCCTTCAGTCCACCTGCTAAGAAATTACTCTTCCCTTCACTGGATTTGGAAGGTGATTCTCGAAGCTTATGAAGAACTCTAAATGATTCCCTTGGACCTGGATCTTTGGGGCTGACAGAGTTGAGGTAATGTGATGGTCTCGGGGAATCAATGAATTTCAAGGTCTGGCCCCGGGTTTCTCCCGTGGTTGAAGTTTTGACTGATAAGCCTCGTGCTTCTCTGTAGATTGAGTCCTTGACAACATCCCGGAGATCAAGAGATTGTTGGCCTTTTGACTGCGAAGAAGCATTTGGTTTGTACGTGTGTGAGTTACGAGCATGGTTTTCTGGGGCAGCAGATTGACTGAATGAAGATGGTTCCATCTGAGGTGCTCTGCTGCATTCAAGTGATGAGATACTGGACGAACACGAGGAAGATGAAAACGAGGTTCTTGATGATTCAGTGGAGGTTCTATGTTTCTCTTTCAACGCCCTGGCTTTCTTTTCCTGCAATTGGATTTCACAATTGCTTCAACAATGTTCTTGCCAAATAAAGGATTTGATCAAGGATCGAGTGCTTACCGTGGTCTTCTTTTGTGGGGCTCCTTTGGGCTGTACCCCGTTCCCATGGCTGCCATTTTGACCTGGGTAGAAGATCGATATTTAGCTGGTTGTTGGTAAATATTTCTACGAACTCGAAAACTATTTCTCATATTTATATTTCAGCCATTAGCAAATGCATGGTCTAATTTAAAGAATCCTGGCAGGTGTTGCTTTTTGCAGAAGCACCACAATCATTCCAAGACAGATAAAGGGAGTAAAATTCGAGTGGATGGCTCTGTAACGGATGCATTTTCAGGCAACAATAATGAATTCTGAATCACTTGGAACCTATTCCCATGGCTGCTCGGTCAGAGAATAATCTTGTAAATGTGATTTTTTAGCATTTTTCAAAAAGCGTCGAGTTCATCACTGGGTTATTATAAAATTAAGTTAGAAAGTTTAAACATGACACATTGTTAATAACATGGAGGTAATTTGCGTTGTAATTATGAAAAGTACCTGATGGAAGCCTCTTCTGGTTTTGCCTGGCGGTTCGGCGGCTGCCGCCCAGGATATGATGGCGGTCAAACAGTTGAAAGATGCCATTCATGCATCCAATTTGCTTATGCAGATCTGGGTTTTCATCCGACAACCTATACATATACTTCGCAGACATCTTTTCTCAACAGAGCAACTCAAGAAAGACAACTCTCTTAAACACTGTAGACCTCCATTTCTTCACCTTCGAAGCTCTCGACGGCTTCAACAGCTCATCTTTCAAAACATGTTAAGAGAGATGAAAGACAAGAAGAAAATTCGAGTTACAGAATTCAGTACTGAATAATTTAGACGCTTCATCAAATGTTTGCTACCATGGTCTTTAGCTGGTTACAGGTCAGAGAACACCAAAATAATTTGTACCTACTTGTTCTCTCTGAACCAAGAACTTGGAGGGTTAGTTCTTTTAGAATTGTTTTTCGTTTCTTGAAGGGTTGTGACAATTATTGAACAGCAGAAGATAATGAAGGAACAAGATTTAGAGATAAAAAGAGCCTCTCATTATTTCTAACTCACATGAAGGCCAGGCAAGCAATGATTTCTGCCACAGCCTGAACTGAACCAAAAAGAAAATTGCAAGGGACCCAACAAGCGCCCACCTTCTTTGGACAGTGAAGTGAAATAGTGCAGGAAAAACTTGCAGGGGAAAGAAAAAATGGCAGCTTGCTAGAAAGCTAGAGCTTGTATGGAGGGAAGGAAGCTTTTTTATAAGCAAAAAGAGGCTCATGTGAAAATCTTCTTGGAGAGAATGAGAAATGCAGCGCCAACTGCCAACCCTTAGACTTTAGTACCTCATTTACGTAAGAGGATGTTGAATGTGTGGGTCAAATCTGGGCTGTGATGAGAGAGAGAGAGAGAGAGAGAGTTAACTATTAGGCTAAAAAACAAATGTTAATGGTATTATTAGCAATAGATAGATGAATAAACAAAGGTGGAGTGGGATGGTTGTGAAAGTGGGGCAGATCTGATGGGGTCAGTTTCTATCACTTTCATCTCCTGTGGACAAAACAATGTGGTGGTGGTGGACCTTTCTGTTCATGAGCCCTCTAGTCTGGAACCTGTCAGGAAGTGTAACATGCATATAACAAAGTGGATTTATGTACTGGAAAGCCAGCCAGCATGCCCTTCTGTCAACAATTTCTCCTTATGTGAGAAACCTCACCCATAAAGTGTAATCTGTAAGGTCAGTTTAACGATTAAAACTCCAGTTATTTCAGGTTTTTATAAGAAATATACGCATGACTCGAACTCAAAAACTGATATGCAGATCGCAAGCAATCTGTCACTCCTGATATCCAATATGATCTACGCGAGTCAATAGTAAGGATTACTGGTGATCAATAGTGCCCAATTTGTTAGCATTTGGTTAATCATTGATCCAGGTTTTTATAAAAAATGTATATATTAACTCGAACTCAAAAATTAATATGCAGATCTCAAGCAATTTATCTTTCCTGATATCCAATATGATCTACGCGAGTCAATAGTAAGGATTACTGGTGATCAATAGTGCCTAATTTGTTAGCATTTGGTTAATCATTGATCCAGGTTTTTATAAAGAATGTATATATTAACCTGAACTCAAAAATTGATATGCAGATCTCAAGCAATTTATCTTTTCTGATATCCAATATGATCTACGCGAGTCAATAGTAAGGATTAATGGTGATCAATAGTGCCCAATTTGTTAGCATTTGGTTAATCATTGATCCTTGGCCTGATGAAATAAATGTACAGAATATCAGTAAAATGATCTCACGGCACAATCATACATGGCGAAGTTAACACACACACACACAGAGACGCACAGAATGCCAAGGCCCAGCATAACCTTTTCTGAAAAAACGGATGTTATTGATGGCGTTTTACCATTTACAGATTCTGCAATACCTACTGTATACGCGTTATGTCTGCAAGTTAACCCCTTCTATTCTATGGCCTATAGATTTGGTTTATTTTAATATTCTAATTATTCTCATAGGGTTTATTCTACACGACCCTCTTTAATGAAGTGGTTGGGTTGTGAATACCATGTGGCTTGTTTATCTTCTTTCTGACCGGGCATGTGATCCTATTGATCCAATCTGTACTCGGAATTTATTAATAAATTGTTCAAGTTTTTCTTTTTTTTTTCTTTTTTTTTTTGGGTATTGATGAGGCTAACCCCATTTGAGACCACACAGCAAGCTATGCAAAGGACCCCAGCATGGTAGAAAAAATACGAGGGCAGCACCTGAACCTACGTTTATCCTATGTTTTTTGTCAAGTACTAGAATGAGTCCGTACACCATCTAGCCAGAATCCCCAAGCATTTGCTGGACCCTAAACCTTATTAAACAAGATGGGCTCCTCAGGTTTTGAATTCTGGTTTTCTATTTTGTTTTTTAGAATAATTAAAAACTAATTAATAGAGTTTGCTATCCCTTCTGACATGTGGATTTGCTAATTTACTCGACAAAATTCTTGATAATCGTCTGCATTTATATCAGTACTTAGAACATATTTCCCTCTAATTTAATATTTTCTGCATAAATCAACTTCATCTCATCATTCTACTGCAGTACTACTGTCTGAGAAGCTGATGCGATGCATTAGTTGTCATTTATTTATTTATTTTTATAAGAAAAAAGAGAGAAGAAACAGCCGCCACTGCATGAGTTCATTTCTAAGTTGCTTGAGGTCATTGCTGATGTAAAATTACGAGGCCTTTCATGGTGCTTGACTCGTTAATTAAACAAGTTTGGAGTAGAATTATGAAATTATGAAGTGATATAACTTGTTACAAGTCATCTCATTTCTTGTTTAAGTCTAAGTTTTCTTTTTATTTGATGTGAAGATTCAGTTTTCTGCTATTTTCATGACTGTAGTGTTGGAGTTTTTGACACCAAAAAAAACATTCAGAAATCCCATGACTAGCCATGATTTTTTAAAACTTCAATCTCTGAAAATTGTATTTTGTAAGAAAAAATGAACGAGTAAAATTTTGATTGTCTCAAATACTTATAATAAGTACACGTTTTGATTGGAACTCAAAAATTATTGTACAGATTACAAGTCTGTTATCATCCCGGCATGACTAGCCTTGATGTAAGCTTGTTATAGAGTACTACTATATAAGCTTTTATCATCCCGACCGGTATTTGACTGAAAAATCTGGAATAGATCGAAATCTAAACCGGATTTGATGTAAGCTTGTTACAGAGTACTATATAAGCTTCTATAATCTCGACCAGTATTTGACTGAAAAATACGGAATATACCGGAATTTAAACCGAGATAAAAACGACACTATTTTATCCTTTTTTTAACTGATACAAAACATTACGGTCGATTCAACCAAACCAGAATGAAACCAACAACCCTGTCTGACACCAAAAAAAAAAACAACTAGCCATGATATTTTTTATGCGAGTAAAACTACATTCCCTGAAAAATATATTTTGTGGGATTAGATGAGCGAGTAAAATCTTGGTTGTTTCAGGTTTTTATAAGGAATACACGTACTGATTCAAATTTAAAATTTATTGTATAGATTACAAATATTTTATCATTATATTATACCAATTGGGGACACGACTATCCATGATGTATGCTTATTACACTCATATATCTATCTTTCATCTCTTTTCTTGAATACACGTACTGACATGTGGATTTGCTAATTTACTCGACAAAATTCTTGATAATCGTCTGCATTTATATCAGTACTTAGAACATATTTCCCTCTAATTTAATATATTCTTCATAAATCAACTTCATCTCATCATTCTACTGCAGTACTACTGTTTGAGAAGCTGATGCGATGCATTAGTTGTCATTTATTATTTATTTTTATAAGAAAAAAGAGAGAAGAAACAGCCGCCACTGCATGAGTTCATTTCTAAGTTGCTTGAAGTCATTGCTGATGTAAAATTACGAGACCTTCCATGGTGCTTGACTCGTTAATTAAACAAGTTTGGAGTAGAATTATGAAATTCTGAAGTGATATAACTTGTTACAAGTCATCTCATTTCTTGTTTAAGTCTAAGTTTTCTTTTTATTTGATGTGAAGATTCAGTTTTCTGCTATTTTCATGTATGTAGTGTTTGAGTTTCTGACACCAAAAAAAAAATACAGAAATCCCATGACTAGCCATGATTTTTTAAAACTTCAATCTCTTAAAATTGTATTTTGTTGGAAAAAATAAACGAGTAAAATTTTGATTGCCTCAAATATTTACAATGAATAAACATTCTGACTTGAAGTAAAAAATTACTGTACAGATTACAAGTCTTTTATCATCCCAACATGACTAGTAGCTTGTTACAGAGTACTATATAAGCTTTTATAATCCTGATCGGTATTTGGCTGAAAAATCCGGAATATACCGGAAATTAAACCGAGGTAAAAACGATACAATTTTATCTTATTTTTTTAACTGATACAAAATATTTTGGTTGATTCAGCCAAACCGGAACGAAACCACCAACCCTATCTGACACAAAAAAAAAAACAACTAGCCATGATATTTTTCATACGAGTAAAACTACATTCCCTGAAAAATATATTTTGTGGGATTAGATAAACGAATAAAATTTTTATTGTTTCAAGTTTTTACAAGAAATACACATATTGATTTAAATTTAAAATCTATTATGTAGATCACAAGCTTTTTATCATTATATTATACTAACTGGGGACATGACTATCCATGATGTATGCATATTACAGAGTACCATATAAGCAAACTCATACATCTATCTTTCATCTCTTTTCTTGAAATCATAGTCCTACAACGCCCATCAAATTCATCATTACAGGCATGCACGTATTTCCATGGACGATGTCACATAACCAGCCACAGCCAACGGATCTTTTCTCTGTATTCATTAAACTCAACTGGTCGTTTAATATAGCCAAAAGTCTCGGTTCAAGTTACATAGATTAATCTATAGCTCGATGGAATTTAATCGATTTTATTTATTTTAAAGACGAAAAAAAAGGGTCGAAATAACATATATTTTTTGCTGCAATAAATAGATAAATTAAATTAGACTTGAATTTTGATAGGGTTGACTTTGAGTTGATTTTTTTTTACACCCCCGTCTATCCAAGCCAAGGTGTAAGTTAGATTGGTCGGAAACTGTTTGATAATGTGATTGAAATTGTTTTTGAAAATATTTTTGTTTAAAAATACATTAATTTTTAAAAAAAAAATATTTTTGATATCAGCACATGAAAATAAAATAAAAATATAAAAAAAAATAATTTAAAATATAAAGTAAATATTTTTAATTTTTTTCGAAAGATTTTTTACTTTCTCTTTTAAGATCCAGCACTGAAACCAACTCAACAACTTGTTGGAGAAAATAGGATTAATCTTGTGAGAATTCATGGCTTCCCTTTTGCTTGAAAAGCCTATATTTTCAGCAAAATCTTTGGTTTTAAAGATGGTAATTATAAGATAAGGTTGAAGTCGAACTTGATGGAGAAGACTCTCTTTTCGTACTGAAGTGCTTCTGTCATGTAATGTTGGGAAGATGTTAAGAGAGAGAGTGCATGTCACGTGCCACCTGGCTTTCAGTATTAACTACTTTAGATTCATGATTGATGAATCCTAATAAAGCTAAGGGGGAGCATGTCACGTGATCTGTGTACCAATTCGCTGTCCCATGGGAGAGTGGTGGCTTCTTGACTTTTTTAATCAATGCCTGTTTTTCAAACCCCACCATCCCTCCCGCCACCTAGTTAAGATCTCGAGGAATCGTTTAATTTATTGTAATTATTATAATTTGTTCCATATTTTCTCTCAAATACCATGCATGCTTTTGTGATCATCTCTCAGAATTTATTGTGTACGTGTGTGTGTATATATATATCAAACATTCAAAAAAAAAAAAATATATATATATATAGAAAGATGATGATAAATATAGAAGATTGAGTTTCTCAACTGTGATCACAACTTATATTTCTTGTATTCGTTTAATTTATAGACGCTATAGATATTTTATTTTTTTGATTTGATTTGTATTTTCAACCCTCTTGCTTAAGGTATTTTTGAGAAAAAAAACTAAAAGAATATATTTTAAATGATTTTTAATGTTTTTCGGACACATTGTTACATTGCAGTAACAATATATATCAAATCAAGAGCTTTTATCAATTGGTAAAAATCGCATTGATTGGATGCCCATGTGGGGATAACTATGCTTTCGAGTGTGATTGAAGTTGTTTTTAAAAATATTTTTTATTTAAAATAATATTTTTTTATTTTAAAAATTATTTTGGCATCAATACATAAAAATATTAAAAAATAATTTAAAATACAAAATAAAAATACAAAGAAAATGTGATGACGCATACGAAAGCCTAAGAGGGTATTTTTCAAAACCTATTTTTCAAAACCTAGGCGAGGCACAAATATTGTATGATAGAAAATATAGCAATAGCATTCGGCTACCAATTGAGCATTGTCTTCTTAAATCAGGAATATACAATTGCACAATTGTTCTTGTACCTTGTCTAGGTATAGTTATTAGCTAGATAGATAGGCTATCCGTGATTTCTAGTTAATTTTCAGTGATCTAAAATAATTGATATTGAAGTGATGCTAATATATTTTAATGAAGAGAAAACCAAAATTAATCACTTTACATTATAAAATGAAAACATAAAAAAAAATACAATTGTCGACCCTAAAAAATCTAGACATATAAGAATAAAAAAAATATCTGAAAGAATAAATTAAACACTAAAAAATATAGGTGAGGTCATCAAATCTAGCAATCAGGATAAAAAAAACAACATAATCGTTATGAATAATTAAATAAAAATACATTTTAAAAGCAATTAAGAATTTTTACTATATCATTAAAAGATGAGATTACTATAATGATCCTCGTAAATTTAGCAATTATGCCTGAACCATTTTGAAATAATTAGACTACCCTCAAAACAAAACAAAACAACTCATTTTTGTTAAGGGTTGCATGTAATTTAGATGTGCAAAATACATGGTGAAAAACTAGGCTCTTTTAACTTTAGATATAATAGGGATATACTAGTTTTTTTTTGTCAAAATATATAAAAAGTACTTTTTCTATGAGCTCTATTATTTTTCATTTAACATTTGTAATTTGTTTTTGCTCAACAAACCATGAAATGATATTTAAAATCATGAATACAAGGGGTAATTTAAGATGAAAGAAATATTAAAAGAAAAGAAAAGAAATAGAAATGCAACATATGAGAAAGACACTTGATAGTAAGATGCAATAGTTACCCATTGTGCTTTTTTTCTTTAATTCTTCATCTTAATGACATTTTCAATTTTCAATTTAATCCTTTCATGTTACATTAACTTGAATTTGAGTTTGATGTCTTATTTTAGTTGGTTTTACATGGGATTCTTGTAATGTCAAAAAATAAATTTAATATTGAGTTGATACGTGGTTTATGGACTTTTCAATTTAAATTATTTTTCTCTTTTCCTTTTAATTAAAATCAAGCAAATATGAAACGGATATATCAGGTCTTAACTTGCTTTGATGAGACGGGTCTACCACGTTTATTCTCAATGAATGAAAATCTCTGCAAATTTCAGCATTCATTTATCCAAACACATGGAGATACAATGATGTGATCGTATAAATGGAAGGATTGAAAAGGGGTGCAAAACCACATGCATAAAGTGAAGAAATCACATGAGAAATGGCTAAGTCTCACTGGCAGGGACCAATTAGGTCATCCAAATCCTCCTAGACTAAGTTCCAAGAAACATAACCCCACTACTCCACCATGATTGGCACATGATTCCCTACTTATCCCTCCATTAATTATTTGGTGGAGTTTTCTCTTCTGACACAGCATGCTCGGATGGATAATACCTGGTAATCACCGAGCAAGGTGCAGGAAAGAGTGGTGTCGATGTTTTCTCATCCGACCTTGAATCCACCGCCACGTCAAGAGGTTTCTATCATCTATGTTAAGGAACCATCTCATCTAAAAGCTTAAGCTTATAAGTCAGGTTCCATAATATGATTTATATTATTCTCTAACACATCCCCTCAAGTGAAAGCCTTTTTGGACTTGAAACTTGCACAGGCCCACATCACCTTGTACTTGATTTTTATCAAATAGAATGGGGGTGGTGAAATTTGAACTCGTGACCGCTGGGTCAACAAGGCTCTGATACCATGTTAAGGAACCATCTCATCTAAAAGCTTAAGCTTATAAGTGAGGCTTCATAATATGATTTATATTATTCTCTAACACTTTATTCATATGTAAGGGCTCCCATCTAAAAAGGACCCAAGAGATTGTGTGGCCATTAAACATGGAAGAGCTAGCTCAGCAATGCCCGCAATAGCTGAAATTGTTTTATTAATTGCTGGGAAAGTCAAGATTCTGAAGGTTCGCATTTCTTTTTTATTTCTCATGAGAGAGAGAGAGAGAGAGAGAGAGAGAGAGAGAGTTGAAATGTTATAGATCTAAAGCTTAGAGTTGTAATGGTTCCATCTTTTGAAGTTATAATACTTATTCTTTCTTAGGTTTTCCGTACTGATTAATTATATAATCACTGCATGCAACAGGCTAACCAATATAGGTTATTAAAAATTATATAGTAGGTTGTCCAATTGTATAAGCTTGAAATTAATTGAGATGTTTGTAAACTGACTCGGACTTCCTGTTCATAAAAAAATATAGGCTATCAGATTGTATATTACTAATTTAAGGAAGAACATGCATGATCACTGATTACAGAGGATGGCTTAAACAATGAAGAAAAAGGTGATTCCAGCTGGTGAGTTGCATACGCAAAGCCCTCTGATTGCCTCCAAAATTAGATTTATTTCATGCCATGCGTCCTAAGAAACAATTTTTCTGCTAAAAATATTGTGATCCTATTCTGTAATATCGTATTTCTTGATTGGATGGAGAATCCATGAAAAGTCAATAGCAACCATGCAGAGTATAGAATTACCGATTCATCAGAATTATACCTACTACATGTATGGCATTGCACATGACCAGTAGTGATCATATTTTATATTTTCCATGAACATCGCCCATGGTCCCGAGGCTTAAACAATCGCAGCCCCCAATTAGACGTAGGGAAGAACATGAACCCTACTTTTTGAGATCAAATTTGATGTCTTCAACTACCGGATCAATGGCTTAATTGATCTCTATATGAAGATATTTTTTAATTATAGACAGTAAATTAAATGGGATCGCTGTGTTGGCTAGTGGAAAAAGGTATCGAATATAGATATGCCAAAGTCGAAATGACAAAATCTTAATTATTTGATTCTCGAGTGGACCTCAACATATTGTTTTTTCTTTAAATATTTGGAACATGGCCTAAACATACAAGTAACTAGTGGTCCAATGGGTTTTTAAAATTTTAAGGAGTGTTTGGTATGGTTAATACGTTTTACAATGGAAACAAATTTAAACCATATAGATTCTGATTTGCTTTGACTCGGTCTAACATGTCCGAAAGCAATTTACACCACTAATAAAAACATAGTAATTTGATTAAAAAAATATTCAAAAGTCTTCTTTTGCTTGAATATTAAGATGAAAATATATTTGATCGATTAAGATGAATTCGAATTAATTTGCCAAGTTCATAACTTGGGTTGTGAGACCATGATAACCCCATAAAAAAAACATATCAAAACAAATTATAAAACAAGAAAAATCCAATTTGAGGAGGAAAATTCAAAATTTGATGTTAAAATAGTCAAATAGAGTTTCTCAACGTTTAAATGAATTTAGTAAGGAATGGATTGCAAGAAAAAAATAATTTTTTTTTAAAGTCAATTAGGCTTTAATTGGAAAAAATTGAAGTCTAGGAGTCAAATTGCAATTTTTAGTGGTCTCAGATGACAATGACATCATAACTTCTCTAATAAAGCCTTAAAATTGTGTAACTCATTCAGCCCTACTAGTGAAACTACTATGCAAAAATTAGCATGTTTTTCATGTGTTTACACTCAAAGAATTCTCAATGGCTTCTTATCAAGGGTTTACAACCCTTCCCTCAGGATCAAAAGGTCATAAATGAATTTAAGATTTCTTAAAACCTTATAAATATCTCACTTAAGATCAAAGATAAAAGAAGAGAAAAAAAGGAAAAAGAAGGAAAACTTTCATAAGAAACATAAAAGAAAACATCCAGAAGCATAATATAAAGATTTCCTAAGATTTCAAAGGATATTAAATTGGTTAGAGGCATAAATTTTCAAAGAAAAACAAATGAGATAGTAATTGTTTTAGGTATATTTTGTTTATCCAAAAAGTAAGTCCTTATAGCCTACTTAGGTGTATTTTTATTTGTTTTTCTTACATTTTGTTTACAAAAAGTTTGAAATGTTAAACAAATGATTTTATATTCACCTTTTTAATGCTATGTTTTATTCTTATTTTACTGAAGTTTTTTTTTCTTCTATATGTTTTGATACAATAATATTACTGGAAGCTATTTTTATTTATATATAGTGTTGTTTTAACTTTTGTTTAACTTAAGCAGTCCATATTTAAGCAAGAATCTCTACCTTGTGTCTGTTAGGTCTATTAATGACCAAAATAAGTTTAGAAAACCAATTTTGAATTCATATTTCATGAACATGTAGTTTGTTTGAAATTGATAGTTTTTGGATCTATTATCTTATTAATGATTTTGATATTTTAATGGTTTTTTATTTTAGTTTTTTTTATAAACATGTTTGTGAATGGTAGTGTGACTTGTTGAAGTTAATAAAGCATGTTTTAGAGGTCAAAAATATAAAATTATGGGGTTTGACAGTAGTTGATTTTTCTGGGCATGTCACTGGATTTTCTAGGCAATGTCTTCGTGTTGTTGGGATGAAAATTATTTTAGCCCAAAGATTCGGAGTCATTTTGATCCATTTTTCTTTGCACATACACCTTCATTATGCTTGATTAATAGATAATTTAGGGTTTATTTGCATTAATAACAAGTTTGTGATGGAGTTTAATTTTAGGGTTTTGATTTTAATTGAAATCCATTTTAACCAAATCATGATGTTTCTTTGATAACCAAAGTGAACGGGTGCTAAAATTATTGATGCTTGCATGATTTCCAATGTATGTGTGCTTTTTTTATTTATTTTACTATATCTATAAAAAGACTGTATGACCTATTAGTACAATAAAAATTTTTTTAATTATAAATATTGAGTATCACTTTAAAAAATGACCATTCTAAAATACATAAAATAAAGAGATATTATATTAAGTATTACATTGAGCTTCACCAAGATATTATAAGAAAGCTAACCATAAAAGAGTTGAGGATTGAAGTTATAGGGGTAGTAATGAGGCAAGGATTATGAAAAGTTAAAAGATATAATTAGAGGTTTGTAAGGTCCAATCAACAATTGACAAGTCATCTAAACTGATTTAGAAAATCATAGCTGTAATTCAACATCAAAACTCATGCTCTTTGTTTCAAATTAATATCAGATTAGAAATACATCAAAATAATATTTTTTTATTTTTAAAAATTATTTTTAATATCAACACATCAAAATAATTTTAAAATACTATTTTTTTTTCAAAAACCCTTTTCTAAAAACATTATTGAGCACCCCTCAAGCTGAGCACCAGAAAGGATATTTCTTCGACGCCTCCAAACCGGAACAGAGCTTTTACAGGAGAGGTCAGAGTGAATTCAACGAATCTTGCCTCCCTAATAATGTCTGTCTGAAAGTCATCATACGCAGCTTCTGAAACACCATGCGATAACAGAGAATCAAACGTGACGGAATGTACTTTTTTGTATTGTTTCGTATTCAGAAATGATTGCTATTTTGTTTCTCAAGAGGAATGGGCGTCGGTTTCTGTTTCTGTGAAGAAGAGTCAATACCAAATCTCTGCGGACAAGAGAAAGATGACGATGAGCAGAGCAGAGCAGAGGTTTGAGCTGGGGCAATGTTGCGTTTATTAGCACTGCTGGGCTTGTCAGCGATTTTGACAGCATCCTACTTTGGGAAAAGGAGAAACTAGTCGGAGCTAGTGTCCATGATTCCCACCTTTTACAGGTTTAAAACATGTTTGTTTTTTTCAAATCGTATTTTTTTTTAATATATTAATAAAAAAATATTATTTTAAAAATAATAATGACTGTATAGTCATTCTATAGAAATTAAAGATAGGTCATCCGAATTTCAATAAGATTAATAAGATTATGTTTGACATTAAGTGTGTTTTAAAAAAAAATTAAATTTTTTTATTTTAAATTAAATTTGTTTAGTATTTTAAGATATTTTCATGTGCTGATGTTAAAAATAATCTTTTAAAAATAAAAAAAATATTATTTTAATGTATTTCTGAACAAAAAATATTTTTAAAAAGAATATCAATCATACTCTCAAACATATCTTATGTCATGGTCATAATTCTCAACTTTGATTGCTTTTTTTTTTTTTTGGTATATTCATCTTGAATGTTTAAAATTATAGGTTAAAATAGTTTTTATATAAAAATACATTGATTTTTTTCATTTTTTTGTTTAATATTAACATATCAAAATTAGTAGAAAACATATAAAAAAATATCAATTTAATATTTTTTTTAAATTAAAAGTATTTTTAAAAACAATTATAAGTCAAAATTAAATTCACGTTTTAACCTTTATAGGAAACAATATATTAATATGAAAACTGAGAAATTTTTGAAAACTTCAATTCACAACTTAACTTGAAATTTAAATCTTAATAATGATATAAAAATGAGAGAGAGAACAACTCAATAGCTACAAGACTAACCTCTTCCATTATTATGATTGATGGAGAAATTCAGAACTCTAAGTTCTAAAGAAATTTCTAAAGTAAATGATATTAATCCTAAATTAAGTAGGAAATTCTAATATAACTAGGAACATGAAATAAAATTCAAACAAATAATCATAGTTGATTGATTGAAGTCATTTCTAGTTAATGTTTAATCATGGTTGATTGATTCATTATTATGAGTGATCATAGTTGATGGATCATGATCTATTATCAAGAGAAAATCTTGACACAACTAAACTTTTTTTGGATTTTGTCTTGTTTACATAGCCAATAACTGCACATGAATCTTTACTTGCTCAACTTTTGGATGTAATAGTTCATCATAAAGGCATTGAAAGTATTAGAGAAATTGTAGATTAATAATATAAGCATTATAATCCATCTTTCATAAATATATATAAGCATTTTGGCGTTGTACTGTTTATATGTATATATATATATATATATATATATATATATAATCAATTTTTTTAGCTCAAATCTAAAAATAAAATTATTTAGAAGTGTGCAATTTAATCTAAAAAAACACAATAAAATATTTTTCTGAACAAAATTATGAACATGTATAATATTACGAGAATATCATCATCAATCTCACAAGGTCATTACATTTTCTGATCACTTTAAAATTTTAAGATAATATATATAAATATGTCAAGAGATGCCTCATAAAATTTCATCTAAATCTAACAATTGAATTAAGAGATATGATTGATATTGTAAAAAATATTATTATAAAAAAAAATATATTATTTAGTCGAAATGGAATGGGATGGAACAAAACCAAAATATTTTGACCAATATTTAACTGAAAAATTCAAAATAAACCAAAATTTAAATCAAAATAAAAACAATATTATTTTATCTCGTTTCGTAACCGTTACGAAATATATTTACCATTTCGGCAAAAACGAAACTGACTTCCCAGTTTTAAACCACGTTTGGTAAATGTCTTTGAGGTTGTCCTATCAAATTGGAGTTATGAACATTGCCGATCCAGTTTGTTAACTGCAGCGTCGTCCTTGGTGATCATATCCTAGGGTTTAATCAACGACATTTCAAAATCAATTAGGTGAGGCTGATTCATATGGGCAGCTTCTCTTGTCATGTCAGTTTAGTTAAACACAATTATATGTTTTTTGTATTCTTTTCTTATATTTCATGCTTCCACATTTCGTTGTCGGACATGACTTTTGGGCAATCTCCTATATGCATGTGCAATTGTATCTAGACTTTGTGTTTCATAGTTGTGATTTTTTTAAAATAATATATATTTTTTTATTTTTTAAAATTTATTTATAGTGTTAACATATTAAAACGATTTAAGAAACATTATAAACAATTAATGTGAAATAGAAGTAATAAGTTCAGAACATAAAAAAAAAAAAATCTTTTAACAAAACTATCCTAACATTTCATAATTTTAGTCGCTTGCTTGGAATTTCTTACCTATGCTTGGTGCCAAGCAAAATTTAGGGAGTATTTTTAAAAAATATAGTAATAGTGATTTAGCTTTTCAAAGTAATTTTTTACTCATGAATATATCAAAATAATATAATTTTTGAAATATTTTTAACATTAACAAATTAAAATGATCTAAAAGTATATATATAAAAATTATTTTTAAGCAAAAATGTTTTTCTAAAAGTATATATATTCTCTTACAAGGAAGATCAAGTTTAATTTTAAATTTTAATTAGCATTAATAACTCCTTTTACAATTTATCAATTAATATATTTTTAAAATCATTTTACTTAACACAAATATCACATTTACAATTTCCATAAAAAAAATCTATAATTTTTTATGATACTGAAAAATACATCTATGATTTCAGAATTATTTTTATATTAAACATTAATTCGAAATCTTAGTGTAAATATACCTCCTAGTTAGAGCTGCAAATTCTTAACCTCAAGACTTGGTTTTGGGTTTTCGTGTAGAGCCCACCGGGCTGGATTTACGACTCGGCAATCATACCAGGCCCACAATCAATACGACAAGGCAAAAGAACTTTTATGCACTGATTTTGGCACAAAACTCAGATCCCATTAGCCTCAAGCTTTATAGCTATTACCTTGGCCTGTAAAATTTCTATCAAAATGAATTTTTTAATTCATATCTAAAGAGATGGCAAGCTTTTCTTTAATTCAGATTATCATGATTTCTTGATGCCTTGCGGTCCAGCCTTTTGATGGACCGTTGATCTTATGGAACAAACAGTTGTGTTTCTAAGGAACGTTCTCTTTTTTCCCCAGAACCTTTGAAGTTTTCTTTCCCAACTATTTCATTAAGACATATTTAACATTTTGGTTAAATATGTTAGAAAATAATGTAAATTATATTTTGAGATTTTAATTAAAGATCTTAACTTTTAGGTGAGAGATTTCTTGTTATGGTATCAAAATCTTGATGACTCAATGGTCACGAGTTTAAATCTTACTATCTTTATTCTATTTGATAAAAAAAAATTAAACACAGCGATAGTGTGGATTTATACAAGTTTCAAATTCATTTTTTTTTTACTTGAAATGATATATTAAAAAATAATATAAATCATGGCCTGAGATAGCTAATAAGGCTCGATAAGTAGCCCGCTATTCAATATTAGACTAAGGAATGTCATCTTCCTATCCTACTTAGGAATTTTTTCTAGATCCACTTAATCTTTAAGTTTTTAAGTAATAAGATTCATTAACAAAACAAATATCATGTTCATGTAGTGTATTGATGGCCTCATTGCACTTTTGGTTGAAAAAAAGGAGATTTCTTCGAGCAATTTTGTACTTCCTCGACAACGGGCATGGCCACGTAAATGATCAAAGCTCTGAGGAGTGAAAGCTTATTGGTTACTTCCGCGTGCAAAGTTCTGCTTGTGTGACTTGGGATACGATTGGGCATTGAAAGCTGAAACTGTAGGTGCATGACATATACTTTCCCCCATGGCTTGCTTGAAGAGGCCGAAAGTCATCAAGCAATTGAAGAAAATATATTAAAACTCAGCAGTCAAGCAACTTTTATGGCCTGCAATTATATCAGAACTCGATATCCAACTACCAATGGATGTTAATATAATTAAGCCAGCCTGTTTTTTTTTAATAATTAGGGTGTCTAGGCCAGTACAACAACTAATCTTCAAATCCATTATACATCCTGCAAACCCAGTGAAACAAGTAAAATACCGCGGGGTGACAGATGTACATAATAAAACTTGAACCTTGATGCAGGGCAAGGGAAGAAGACCTTCAACCGCTAGGTCACTAGCTCACAATCTTTTCACTTTCTCTTGTTTTGTGTTCCTTTTCAATCGAAAGAAGAGGCAAATGAAAAGATTTCATCTATTTGTTATATATCTAAATGAAGTTCATTCTAAAATTTAGAATGTATACTTCAATAAGAAAATAGTTGAGTAAGAGCAACGTTCCGGTTGCCGTTCCGATCGTCGTTCCGGTCTTTCTATTGGTACGGAATGTTTTGGTTTCGGAGCATTTCGGCGTGCCGTTTCGGGGTTGTATTGTTCATATATAATTATATATATATATATATATATAAATGAAAAAATTAAAATATTAACTTAACAAGCATAATTACAATTCAAGATAAATTAACTTTAAATTATACAATATAAACACAAAGTCAAACAAACATAATCTCAAAATTAGAAACACAATCACAAGTTAATCAAAATAAAGGAGGATTTTAAGGCTGGAACGGCACACCCGGAACGGTACCGAGACGTTCCTGCCGGAATTTGGTCGGTATTTTCGGAATGGGCCGGAATTAAAACCGAGACGAAAACGACGCCGTTTTGTCTTGATTTTTTTAATGGCACGGAATGTTCTGACTGTAACAGAACGGTATTGACAACCCTGATTAAGAGTATCATCAAGAAAAGATACTATTTTAAAGTGTCAAAATATTAATATAATATTTTGAATAGAATAAATATAGCTTTTTTTTTACTATGTGTACTCCAATAAGAAAAACTATTTAAAGAGGCAACTTTATTCAAGATGAAGAAAAAAGTTCTTTATTTTTTCTTCTAAGAGTTTGATTATTTTTTTCTTACAAAACTACATCTAAATTTTTTTGCAATTTGATCTTTATTGGCGAAGGCAAATAGCAAGAAGTAAAAATTCTAAGGTTTCCTTATCAAATATTTTAGACACCTTCCTCTTCTAAGAGTGGACAAAACTCTGTTCCAAATTCTTAAGATAATACACGATAACATTGCCAAATTAGATATTTTGATTTGCTTTGAAAAGTATGGATTTAATAATGCATTGATAAAGAATGAGGAAATGTGTTTGTGGCCAATTGCCAATGTTAATTATGTGTTAATTGTTTTCAAGGAATATCCTTGAGTGAAATGACAATTACCAAACTTATAGAAATTAGCATTCATCAATCAACTCCTATGTTCATAAAAAAGAAAAATCAACTCATTTTAACATTGTTATCGACTAACAAAAATTCAATTCCCCTGAACAATTAATGCAAATTCAAATAATAGGAGGAAGGAAAGGTGATTTGGTGGTAAAAGGTTGGGACTAAGGAGTTTATTCCAAGGGTGTCTAGTTGTGTTCCGTATCGGTCAAAACGTTTCGTATCAGTTACAAAAAAAACAAGATAAAATAGCGTCGTTTTTACTTCGGTTTCAATTCCGGCCCATTCCTGATTTTTCGGCCAAATTCCCATCGAAAATGTTTCGGTTTCGTTCCGCTCGTTCCATTTAGGTCAAATAGTATTTTTTTTATAATATCAATCATATCTCTTAATTTGACTGTTAGATTGAAAGAAAATTTTACGAGGAGTCTCTTGATATATTTATATATATTATGTTCAAATTTCAGAATAATCAGAGAATGTAATGACCTTGCGAGATTGATGATGACATTCTCGTAATATTATTCATGTTCATATTTTGTTTAGAAAAAATATTTTATTGTGTTTATTTAGATTAAATTGTATAATTCTAAATAATTTTATTTTTAGATTTGAACCAATTTTTTTTTGACTTAATATATTTAATTATATATACATATGTACATAAGCACACAACCCTGAAACGGCTCGCCAAAACACCAACCGAAACAGAATTGACAATCTTGTTTTGCTCTCCCCGTGGTTTCAGACTCGAGTTCTGAGATTGCTAATAAAATAATTATGAAGGATTATATGATCATTAACTTTAAAACTCGTAAAATTAGTTGAAATGAATATAAGTTACTTTGTATATATATATTAATAAAAAAGAAATAATTGGAGGGAGGGAAGACAATCATAAAGATGGAAAACACGAACGATTATATCTCACACAGAAAATTCATGGGGATTTGTGCTTCCGAAGATGGTTACATGTGCATATGAATTTAGAAAAGCATGCAAAAAAGCCTACAACTTAAAAAGCAAAGATGCCATGCCGCTCTTCAGGCTCCATGCAGCCTTTATACTTTCTTTTTGAAAAGGACTAAAATATGGCCCGGTCCACCTGACCACAAAATCAACGGTCGATTCCTGCAACGATTAAAGGTTTGGACCACAGCTTTGTAAGGACGAAATATACTATTCACCATCAGCTCTTTTTTGTTTTTTCAATAATCGATACAGATCATGATCACTGAAAATGCCAAGTCGTCTGTCATTTTCTAGCATTTTTTTTACTTTAACATGTATATTGTAATTTTTTAAAAATATTTTTAATATTAATATAAAAAATGATATAAAAATCCTAAAATTTTAATTAAATTTATATAAAAAAATTAAAAAATATATTTTTGAAACCAAATGTAAGTAACTTCGCAGCACAAACATAGAACGAAAGAAGGAAGCCAGATGTCTTAATAAATTCAATGGTGGCATCAAATTCTATTATATATATATATATATATATATATATATATAAGCTATGGTTGCGGGTAGATTAAAATTCAATAGGTGTATTAAAATTCATTATTTTTTATGTATCCAATAGAATATTTAAAATGAAAGCGTTGACTACTATGTCACATTAAATTAATTGATGACCATATACATTAATAAATATAAAAATATTTATCTAGCTTGTTCAACCAAACAACCCAAGAGCGAACTAGTTGCTCTATTTAAATGGTAATACTTTTTTTTATATATATAGAAAAACCAGGTTGTTGTCAACTTGTCATTTTAATCCTAATCTAACCCAATCTTAAATGTGAAACAACCGACTTTAAACAATTAAATAAAACAAATCAAAAGAGTAAAATAAAAAGATAATGACACATTGTATTGGCACATGTTAACCTATAAAATTGACAACTTAGATAATGAACACAACTACAACGAGTTCAACCAACGAGTGAGTCGAAATGTAGGTCGTCTCACTACGAGTCTCGAGTTGAGCTGGGTATCAAACTTTAAAACTTGTTTGGGAGAGCTTTGCCCCTAAGGGTCCCTACTCGAATCGGATTAGTCGGTGGTGGGATTCAGGATGGTTTATACCAAAAAAAAACCACAACGAGTTCATTAGGTCAGATATCAAATTATATTAGTTATATGAAAATATTGGCAAATATCATTTTATTTTTATTTAAAAAAATTATTTTTGATATCAGTATATGAAAATAATCTAAAAAACACCAAAAAATTAATTTAATATCAGTACATGATTATGATGAGTAGAGGGATATGTTCAGGAACTTATCTAGGTATCATGTTTATATAGAGAGTGGTGTATATAAAATGTATTGCAGTAGCCTTTTTTGTAGATGCATTCCTAGTTTTGATTAAAACATTTGATGAAAATCTTTTTAAGAGAGAATTTAATCGATGGTTATCAAATATGAAAGCATAACTTTTTTTTTAAAAAAAATATTATCATAATGTATGATTTACAAAAATACAAATTTAATTGTTGGTGTTTATTATGATAGAGCTCATATTGATAAGTCTGACTTTTATCGAGATAAATTATAAGAAAATTATTGATTTTAAAACTTGTATTAGATGAGGAAGAAGATATTTTACATAGAACATATAAACAATTAAATTATTATCATCTATTCATTATTTAACTTTCTCAATTAGAAATGTGGCAAAATATAGATGAAGGTTACTCTAAATCCACACCATACACAGTTTTAGTTTTTCCTGACATTGCGTTTTAAAAATATATATTTTTTAAAAACAATTGTCTTTATTTGTACTTTAAACTATTTTTTAAATATTTTAAATCATTTTTATGTGTTAATGTCAAAATTAATTTTTAAAAATAAAAAAAAATTATTTTCATATATTCTGAATAAAAAATATTTTCACAAACAACTTCAACCTAAGTTTGGGGACTGCTGTGGTGTTGCTACAAATTTTCTTCCAATTATTTAAGTAACATCTAACTAAGGATATAATATTAAAATTTAAAGATCCAAACACACAGAGAAAAGGAAAAGTGGAGGAGGAAGAACAATCAGTTGTGATTGAAGTGCTCCATGATAGCCTTTTATGCAGCTACCTGCTCATCAAATTCCTCATTGTAGGCTAAGAAAATGAAGCCGCAAGAGGGCTCCCATCATGCATGCAATTATGGTAACATTCGAGGAGTATAGGCAAGCATGTGATATTTTTTTTATGTGAATAAATTTTATTTTTAAAAAGTATATTTTGTGAATCTAGATAAATGAGAAAAACTTCAGTTGTTCTATATTTTTACAAGAAATACACGTCCTGACTTGAATTCGAGATCTACTATGTAGATCACAAGCTCTTTATTATCACGCCACGTCCCTTGAAAACTTAATTGGATTGACCACAAGCATGTGATATCACTATTACGATACCAGATTTTGCATTGAAGGAAGGGAATACTAAAATTATTTTTGGTATCAATATATTAAAATGATCTGAATATATTAAAAAAATTAAATTAAAATTAAAATAGTTTTTATTTTGTTTTCCGAAACACTCCCAAACAAGCTACCTAGAAGTTTAATAATTGTCTTTAACATGTTCAAGTTTAAAATTTTAACATTAATTTGAGAGAGAGTTTTTTTCTCAGGTGGAAAAATATGATACGGTCTAAATATTATGTAAATTCTAACATAATTGTTTTTTTTATATTATTTTCTTAACTTTTTAGTGTTTTCTAAAAACAAATTTAGATTTATTTAATAAGGCAAGCGATTGATTAGAAAATTATAGCATTTGCAACTACAAATCACCATCTCTAATCACAAAATACTCGTAAGAACAACAACAAATCAAGCAAGTGTGTGTATAAAAAACATACCATGTTTTGATCTACACATAGACCTCAATTCTTGCAAAGAATTTTATTTTGATGGGATTTAGAAATTATAAAATAAAATTATATATATCCCAAAAAATCTTATTGTTAAAATAAAAATTACAACACTATTCCAAAAATAAATACTGCATTACACACACACACACGTAGAAACATAGATACAGACAGTTGCGCAGAAAAGAACTTACGACCACGTAAAAAAGCTGACATGAATACAAGTATATCACCAACTTCACGCACTCTAGAAAACCTTCCCTAAAACTCTCCCCATTTTCCACCGCCGCCCCCCGGCCCGCCGTCATCACGACACTCTCTCTCTGCCTAAGCATTAAAGCCCACGTATAAACTTCTTTTCATTCACATTACTGACAAGTTTCTTTCTTTTCTTTTTCCTTTCCATTTCTTTGCCTTCTTTAACTACATGAACTTGTAATGGGCAACCTATGCACTTGCTTCTCTCCCAAAACTCCATTAAAAACCAAGAAACCCACAAAACGTTTACAGGGTAACCCGCAAACAGCACCAAATTCAAGCAACAGATGGACCCGGATCCGATCAACCCGTAAAGAGTTTAAAGACAACCATGATGAATTGATTCGCGAACAGGCTTTAGCTGCCGCAATTATGTTTAGGCAGCACCAGCAACAAAACGGTTCGGCTTCCGGGTCATTTCCTTTTGATCGTTCCGTTTCTTTAAGATACCCGAACGGTTCTGGGTCAAAGAAGACCCAGTTGCCTCGGA
This sequence comes from Salix viminalis, assembly GCA_029228465.1. Classification (NCBI taxonomy): domain Eukaryota; kingdom Viridiplantae; phylum Streptophyta; class Magnoliopsida; order Malpighiales; family Salicaceae; genus Salix; species Salix viminalis. Next base: position 8,647,422 of record CM055442.1, read on the forward strand.
GCTCTAGTTCTCGAGCCCGGTCACTTACTGACCCGTTATTGCAGCCCCATCAGCTTGTTAACCAGGTTTGTTGAATTTTTATTGGTTTTAGTGAATTCTGCAGTTTTTGTTGGATTACGCTGTCAATTATGGGAATGGAGAATCTTGTGCTTTATGAGAGTTCTGGATTGTGGGGAGCTATGGGTTTTTTTTTATAATTTATACGACTTGTATTTTGCTCAATGATTTTTTTCATGTTTTGGTTTGTTGAGTTTTAAGTTGCTAATCATGTTTTAATTTCATGTTGTAATGTCTAACTACATGTTTGGTACGAAAAGGTCATGTTTTTTAAGGCTAAATTGGCTTATAAGTTGATTAATTGTGTGGTCAGTTGTGCTTTAAGTATTTGGCTTTTGTTATGGGAATGATAATGGTCGTAAATTTACTAATTTTTGTCATTTGGCATTATTTCTTTCTTGCTCTTTAGTTACGTATAACACAATCAAGACGAAAAAAATGTATTGTTAATGGGATTCGGTTCTCTTGGTGACAGATTTGTTTTCATTGATATCATAGAGTTTTTGGGGAAATGAATTGATTAAGTTGAGTAATTATTAAGCAATTTATGTTCTAGATGCCAAAGCTCAAGCCATTGCTGTCCTGTCTTTTGGCAGTGCTTGTAAATGCCATGAAATCTTTAAATGTACATCATGCAAGCAATTGAAGGAGATTTATAAGAGAGTAGATTTCTATTTTCACTTTTCATTTATTGCTGACCATCTCACACTGTTCTCATTTCCTTCTGTAATTTGAGACGCACACTATATTTGATAATCCATTATTGTTAACGAATGATGTCAACTGAGTGGTAGCTGGATGAGTTATTCACTTATTGCAAGTTACCTTTTCCATTTCTGTTATTACTTGCGATGGATTCTGAAGTTTTTATCTCATATTACATCCCCATTCAATGATGGTTTTTAAGCTTGTCCTGATTGATATGGATTAATTGATATGAATTAATCTTAAGCTTGCAGATAAACCCTTTCCTTTTCTGTATTTAACGCAAGTTATTAGTTAGATGCATATCTTATCTTTTCTGTTGGAACAGCTAGTTTTACTCTTATATTCACTAAAACATTGGGGAATGAGTATAGGTACTTTATGGTAAAACTATGAGAAAGATCCAAAATTGTCTTAATTTATTATGTTCCCACTAGAAACTAATATAAAACAATGTGATCTAATAAATAGTGGCGTAAGTATATATGGAGTCAGAAGATAGATTATTTTCTCCATCCGCTTTAAATCTCTCATTATTTAATTCTTTTCCTAACATTTTCTCATTTGAACAGGATATTAAGCTTGATGATCTTGAGACCAACCACTTTGTCCTTGTCCATGGAGGTGGCTTTGGTGCCTGGTGTTGGTATAAAACTATAGCACTTCTAGAAGAGGGTGGTTTCAAAGTTACTGCTGTGGACTTAACTGGCTCTGGCATTCATTCTTCTGATACAAATGGCATCACTAGTCTTTCTCAATATGTGAAGCCACTTACTGATTTTCTTGACAAGCTGGCTGATGGGGATAAGGTTCTTCTGGTTCTTTGTCACTCATCTCTTTAATTTATTGTGTGCTGCTCTTTGTGCTGCAGTTGAGATTGAGAAAAGCACACTTCCAAGTTACTGAAAAATATAAACTTGATCAACAATATCATGTGCTTTAGCTGTTTTTTCTTCAGACTTGGAAATGATGTTTTATAAGCTAGGGGGATTCTTCACTTGCCTGTGAAATGTGAACTTTTGTTGCTTAACAATTAAGTGTGCTTCTACTACAGAGATCTGTAAGGAGTTTTGCTTTATTCAGGAACCTTAGGTGCCGCATGTCTTAGTTTCAGGTGTCGGGTGTCATATGATTTTCTAGCAGCTTTTACCTGCTATTGAATTAACATTAAAGAAAACATACCAACTATTGGTATTTGTGATTTCATTTGGAATACCAAGCCACATAGGTCTAGCATTTATTATTTACAAAATGGAAAGTGTCCATCAACTCAGGATACACTTTAATTCTTCAAAAATGATGGCAAAGATTGCTCCGGACTTCTTGTTGCTTTTTAGCCTGGATAAGTAAATGCTCCTTTTGACCTCAAGCCTTCAGGTTTTAGTTTTAAGCTATTTGCTTGTTGTGTTTGAACTACACATACGCTAACAGAACAGTTTTTCATGAGATATAATATTTGAATTGTGCAGACAATATTGGTGGGCCATGACTTTGGTGGTGCTTGTATATCATATGCAATGGAGTTGTTTCCTCATAAGGTTTCAAAGGCTATATTTGTTGCTGCGGCAATGTTGACTAATGGACAAAGTACTCTTGATATGTTCTCCCAGAAGGTAGTGAGCCCGTTATTTTATCCCATGCAATTCCAACTTGGAACAAGTTGTATTGGTTTGACAATTACCTCTGTTCCGGCATCATAAACCTTTTTTTCCCATTAAGCTTTGGACAGAGTGTTGTGCAATTTTGACATGCTAGTGATATAGCTTAGTTTGTCAGTGAATTCCTGAAGGCATTTTACTAGGTGTAACTCTGCCAATATCGGTTTTCTAGAAATGATTTTATTCATGTTATTGATGGATTTTGGTACATATTCCTTCTTTCTAATTTAGAAAATTATTCCAGGCAGGTTCGAGTGATTTAATGCAACAGGCACAGTTATTTGTGTATGCAAATGGGAATAATCATCCTCCAACTGCCATTAATCTGGACAAGTCATTATTCAGAGATTTGTTGTTCAATCAAAGTCCTGGCAAGGTATGTTTGCACTTGTAACATATTAAATTACTAGCTATACTCCACCACTTACTTCTATATCTATCTATGACATTGAGTATGGAATTCTTGTTAGAATCACTTAGTTTCTTTCTAAACTTGTATTTGAGCTTATTAGCTTGGCCTTGGTTTATTAGACTTTCTACTTTTGACTTTCTACACATATTCTCATCTGGGAATGCAAAGGTTGCACATCACAATGAAAGAAATTGCCTTGAAGTTTCTAGTATCAAATACTATTATCATCTTTAGATGCTTGCCATTACCATCTTGTTGGGTCTTCAATTGGCAGTTCATGGTTATGATATCTCCATGTGAACCTTCTTGGATCTAATGGAACTCAAACATAAAAAATGATGCTTCCTGCTGAAACTAATAAAGGTGGATTGCAAGCCCTCTACTTCAATTGCAATGCCCATTTTGGCCCATTTGTTATGGCAATCCAGCGTTGTAGGACACCCCATTGATGAAAAAAAATATGTTTACTAATATTTTATCTGGGCCATGGCTAGCATTTTTGTGGTGAGCATACTGCTCTTTGGAGATCTTAAAAAGTCTCATTGGAAAGAGTGTGGCTTCATATAAAATGTAACTTTGGAGAAACACTGGTTTAGTTCTCTTCAAACTTTTACACTGAATATGCATATGCTAATGTTGAATCACTTTTCTTTTGCTCACTGCTGCTGTTTCTGTTTTGTGCCTCCTGGTTCAGGATGTAGCTTTGGCATCCGTTTCAATTAGACCAATTCCCTTTGCACCGGTTTTGGAGAAGCTTAGTCTTTCTGAATTGAAGTATGGGACAGTGAGGAGGTTTTATATACAGACTCCTGAAGATAATGCCATACCTATTACATTACAAGAAAGCATGATAAACTCAAGCCCCCCTGAAAAAGTATTTCACTTAAAAGGTGCTGATCACTCGCCTTTTTTCTCAAAGCCACAAGCCCTGCACAAGTTATTAGTAGAGATATCGAAGATCCCATCAACTTGAAAGTTTTTTGGTTAATTATTCAACACCCTCTTTCAAAATCCTCTTACATAGAGCTTCATTGAGTAGTACAGGATTGCTACTCGCATCGATCTTCTCTGGCACTAAATAGAAGAAAGGATTCTGGGTGTTTATGTACATGCAAATGGCATCAGATATAGTCATCTCTGCGTGATTCGCACAAAATCTCCAGCGTCTTCTGCCACTTATCTTTCTTTTTTAGGGGGGCGGTTTACAGAAATTACGTACTCTGCTCTCATCTGTCATTAGACTTGCTAAATTGCTTATGTTAACACCTTCAGACTAGTAGCTTGGTTTTGTTCATAATCTCCCTAGACAAGTAGCTTGAGTTGAAGTTTGTTTGGAAAAGGAGAATACAAGAGAATTTGGTGAAAAATCCAAGATAGAATGGTGAGTGATTGCAGCATCTGTATTGATGGAAAAGAGCATTTATAATGGGATCAAAATATACCAGGTCTGCTAATGTCAACAATTTGAGGGCCTGTTTTCAAAAGAACAGAGTGCCATAAGATGTGGGGATAATTCTGATTCGCTTGTGTTGTCTATTATGTGGTCTCTCCTTTCTATAGAGACAAAATTTTGTTCTTACATCGCTTTCATATTCGGCTACGAAACAACTGTTTATATGTATAGTCTTTCTCTATCCTTCTACCATTAATATCAATAAAAAGCAAACTTGTGGCCCAGGTCCCTTTTTTTTCCCAGCCATGGAGATAGATTGTTCAGTCTAGGGTTTGCTGTGACACAGAGTTCAGCGCTGGAGTTTCTCCAGCTTGCTTGTTACTCGAGCAAACCATTTTTTTTCACTGTTCCCTGATGTCGATGAACAAGCAATGAAGGAATTTTGTTTGTTTAAACATGTTATTGCTTTTCACAGTAGCATTAAAAGTTTTAAACTTGTCGATGAGCTTTCGAGGGGGGGGAGGGTTGTCTTCCCCAAAATTCCCAGGTGTTTTGAAGCTACTGCAAGCCTACCCCTCCTATGCTAGCTTCTTTGGTTTCTTTCCACGAACATGGTGTGTCAACACATCTGCTAGACAGTCCATGTTGGTATCATTTACTTCCAAGTTTGTCAATTTTGTTTGTTTTTTTCAATTATAACGAAATGTTTCATTTTTGGAGCATTTTGACATGCAGTTTCAGGATTGTATTATTTATGTGTGTGTATATATAATTAAATATATTGATTAAATTTTTTGTTAGTTCAAATCCAAAAATAAAATTATTTAGAATTTTGCAATTTAATCTACAAAAAACAATAAAATGATTTTTTTGAATAAATTTATGAATATATATAATATTACGAGAATATCATCATCAATCTCGTAAGGTCATTATATTTTCTGATTTCTCTGAAATTTTAGTATAATATATATAAATATATCAAGAGACTTCTCGTAAAATTTTATCTCAATCTAACGGTCGGATTAAGAGAACGGATGGAACCAAAACTATTCTAAAATTATTCATTATTAAAAAAAACTATTTAGTCGAAACAGAACGGATGGAACGAAACCGGAACGTTTCGCCCGTTGAAAAATCCGGAATGGGCTGGAATTTAAACCGAGATAAAAATAATGCCGTTTTGTCTCATTTTTTTAACTGATATGAAACATTTCAGGCCATTTCAGCCGAAACAGAACAGAACTAACAACCCTACTTGCAAAGCGAATCAATCTTGATTCTAAACTGGAAACCGGATACAGTTCTCATCTGTTGGATACTGGTAGAAATCTGTACATGGTATAAGACATTGAAGCTCTGAGAGATACCCATATTGCTTGGCAAATTCACAATGCAGGCATTGATCTTCCTGACTAACATGTCTATACTGGAAATCGCTCGCTCCTTGCTCCAAAAAACTATACCATATCACTTGTGTGCCATCCACTGATGCTTGTATTTAGTATTGGTTTGCCTGGTTTTTCATCGCCTGTCTGATCTACCTGTGCTTGATAATATTAAGAACTTGTATGATCCTTGGTAGTTTGGCAAATACAATAGTTGTAAATAAATTCACCCGCACATGTCTTCAATTGTAGCCAAGAAGATCTCTCGCAATTGTGTTAATGGTATTTACCCACTTCCGATGTCCACATATAAATCCCTAATCACTTTCTATGTTTCAAAATCTCAGAACAATTACTTTCATCGGAAAAAATAATACTTTCATCAAATGTTTATAAAATAAAACTTGAGTTGAGACATTAACTAACAAAGAAAGTAAAGTGAGTTTGCACATATACGGATAAGTTGAGTATGAGATAAATCTTTGATTTGCCCCCTGCGTATACTCTCTAAATTTTTTATTATTTTATTAAAATATTTTTTGATGACCCCTAAAATAAAATCATAATATTTGTAAGAATTGAAATTTTATTTTTAACAATTACAAATTTTAAAATATTTTCTGTTTATTTTTTCCATCTATAACTGTCACCATAATTTAATTTTATAATATCTATATTTTAAATTATTATAACGGTCATTTTAATTTCATAATAAAATTAAATATAACTATTAAATCATGATTATCTATAGATACCACGTAGTTTTTTCAAATAATACAAAACCCAAAATATTTTTCTTTTTTCCTTGTTTGCTGGTCTTCTTTCTTTCTAAGTTATTTTTAAAAAACTTGTTAAACCCTAAAAAATTCCCTAGAAAAATTATCTTTAATAACAGTGCACAAGCACTCTTTAGAGTTTCTATTTCCGTTCCTTACATTCATATCATTCACAACAGAAATTACACAACTTCAATGTCCCCATTGTCTCTGGCAGGAAACAGTGTTAGAAGTGACAAGTGCTGGCTAATATGCTCTTAACTTACTGTTTTAATTATACTTAAACTTATGTTTCCAATTAAAAATTAAACCTTACTGTATCAAGTGAAAACTTGTGGGTAAATTAATATAATTTATTGTTTTTTTAAAATAATTTTAATCACACTTCTAAACAGATACTTTGTGTTCTTGCTGGAAATTCAACATATTTAAAGACAATAAAAACGACAACGTTTTAAATAAACAATAACAGTAATAATAATAAAATTTAATAAAATTTAAGGGCTAAGCTATATGTTTATAATAATTTAGTCATGTGTACTTAACATTGTTGATTGTTGTATTGGTGTACTTTGGAGTTACAATTTTAAAAAATGTGGTTGGTTAATATGAGATGAATTTTTACATATTAAATAAAAAAATTATTTTTTTGTGGTTTAATTATGTTTAATATTATTTAATTGTTTTTTTTTAATTATATATTTATATTTTTTAATGTTATGATATTAAGAATAATATTTTTTAAAATAAAAAATATTTTATAGTAAAAAACATTTAAAAAACAACTTTTTTTAATTTTATATTTATATTTTTTAATGTTATGATATTAAGAATAATATTTTTTAAAATAAAAAATATTTTATAGTAAAAAACATTTTAAAAACAACTAAATATCCCAATATCAAACACTACTTTTAGTACAATCTTAAAATACAATGAAACACATTTTAGTTTATAAGAGTTTGTTTGACAGATTTTCAAAAATTATTTTTGATTGAAAATATATTAAAATAATTTTAGCCCATAAGAAATAATATAAAAAACAATTTAAATTAAATAAATATTTTTTTTTTTTCAAAAACAGTTTTAATTTAAATGTAAAAAAAACGAAATAAAAAAAATAAAAAATAAAATTACACCTACACCACTGCCCCCATCCAAACAAACATTTTTTTTTAAGTTAGGGTTTTTCACTCTCTTTCTGCAACCTAAAAAGACGTTGCAGAAGAACTGAGGATAACTCGCACAACTGCAATGACAACCATCGTCCCCACCTCCGAAGAGGATCCCGCCCTCTCCGTCGTCCGTTTCACCTCCGAACTCTCCTGGTCCGACGCCGGTCCCGAGGTATCAATTTGTCTTTTATTAAACGTCTTCTTAATTTATAAATCTTATTTTTTTTAAATATAATCTTTAAATGAAATTCTCTCACTTTATAATCCTTTGTGAATTCGCTTCTTCTTTTTTATTTGAAATTGGAAATATTATTTTGGCTGATTTATTTAAAATTGTTGAATATGTATATTTAATTGCGTTTCGCGGCCGGGTTGGTTGGTATGGTAGGTTGTGGAGCAACAAGTGAGTAGGCTGTGTGTGGAAGCGCAGGAATGTATGGTGATGAATAGGTGGTTGGATTTGACTTCTTTAATGTTAACTTCTGCTGACATTGTTTTCTCAAACTCCAAGGTCTCTGAGAAAGGTACTCTCTTTTTCACATCGAATATTTAGTTTGTGTTGACTAAAAAGGCGTTAGCTAACACTAAAATGTTTAGTGAATGCGTAATGTGTGAATTAGATGCAATGAGGTTGCAGTTTTTTATTACAATCAGCATGCTGTTCATGTCATGTTAGGGGAGCAGAGGAGAGTTTTTCATTAGATTTTTTTTCTTATTATGGCATTAAAATGGGTCGTAGAAAGTTCTTATGCTAACGAAATATGAGCTGGGTGTTTTATTTAGACGGCAATAATGAAATGGGTTGAGATATTGTAATTTGCATTTTTATTCTTAGAGATATGGATCATAGTTCTAACATAAGCTAGTGTTTTAATTTCTGTCTTCTTCCCTAGATCTTGAGTGTATCTTCACTGTCATTTGCAATCTCGTTACCACATCTAGAAGTCCAGATGAAGAACTTGAGATGGCAAAACTTATATGCGCAAAAATTATTCAACAACCAAGTGACAAGCCTGCATTGCGCCTAAGGATGTAATATGACATGATTATATTCATTACTGTTTATAATTTATTTAAAGTCACTATCTTATGCTTTGCCTCTATTGCCAGCTTGTTCAATTTGTACAACCTACTAGATAATGCGTACTGCCGGTTCTATGTTTTCATGAAGACCTTAAATTTGGCCATCAGTGGAAAAGTCACTGAACATGTCATTCCTTCTTTCAAAAAGATTGACAGCTTCTTGAAAGAATGGAATCTTGAAGTCCAAGATCAGAGAGAGCTTTTTCTCAGTGTTGCTAATGCACTAAAAGATAGTAAGAGGTATGACAGGAAGAAATTTAACAAATGAAAGTGAACTTACCTTCTCATCTATTCAAGATCCCATCGTGCATTTTTCTTCTTTGGTTATATTCAGAATATGTGTTGCCTTTCTTTTGTTCTTCCAGCTCTGCAAAGGATTCTTTCAAATTCTTGACCAAGTATTTAGCAACTTTCTCCGATGAGGACACTTATAAAATGGGTGAAGCCAAGGAGGAAGCTGTGCATACAATTATCGAATTTGTCAAGGCACCTGACATGTTTCAGGTATTACTGAATTTTGAGGATCTGTTTGGGTGCTATCTTGATGTGCTCTATCTGAAGAGAATACATTAATCACAGCCATAAAAGGCAAATCATCTTATTCCTGTTTGGGAGCATACATAACAGTTTAATCCTTTTTTAACCGTGTCTGCCGGGACACTGGCTATTTTGGTTACTCAGTTATTGTAATGTCTGTTATGTTCTAAAATGGTTAAACTTTCTAGATCTGAAATGATACAAATATCTTCGATTATATTAATGCCACTGTAATATATTGGGATTGTGGAATTCTTGATTCAGAATTTGAAATAGAATAAAAATGCTGGTTGTACTTCAGATTTCCATATCTTTTTTTTGTCTTTACTACACCTGTGGTCAGGTTACTTTATGAATGAATTTATTGCTTCTACACCATGTAATTCTGTTATATAATGCTATGTTTTTGCATCAATTTATTTTTTCAGTTTGTGTAAGATTCTTTTTCCTGGCTTATATTTAATTTGGAGCTAAGATATTAATTTGTTTAATTAAATATTGCAGTGTGATCTTCTAGATATGCCTGCAGTTGGGCAATTGGAAAAGGATGCTAAATATGCTTTGGTATATCAGCTACTAAAGATATTCCTGACTCAGAGACTGGATGCTTATTTGGAGTTTCAAGCTGCAAATTCTGCTCTACTGAAAAGCTATGGTACTACAATTGGACTTGTATAATCCACAGTCACTGGCTGTTAGATGAGCTGATATTTCTTCAAAGTTTCATCTGTCAAACTTTATCTTTAAGAGTACTTTTGTTTATTTCGTTGCTTGTTCTTTGTTATAGGTCTTGTTCATGAAGATTGTATAGCAAAGATGCGGTTGATGTCTTTGGTGGATCTTGCCTCACATGAATCTGGTCGAATTCCATATGCCCTCATCAAAGATATTCTTCGGGTAAATTGGCTCACTGATTCTGCTCCTACTGGGCTTGTCATTGTCTTTATTTTAATCAGATTGTTTGGAGCGATCCTTGCAGATTGATGATGATGAGGTGGAATTATGGGTAGTCAAGGCATTAACTGCTAAGTTGATTGACTGTAAAATGGACCAGTTGAATCAAGTTGTGCTTGTGAGGTACACTCTCTCCCTCCACACACACACACAATCACACACAGAGACATGTCTTCGTGCCCTTTTGATTATATCAGGATTCCAGTGCTTGTAAATTTCACAATGGCTTGTACAAGGGAGTTACTTTTAGAATCTAATATTGATGTGATATGCAGTTCTTGTACCGAGCGTGTATTTGGGAAGCAACAGTGGCAGGCACTAAGTACAAAGCTTCGAACATGGAGGGTGAGAATTCCTAGAATCAATATTGTTTAGTTCTTGCATTTACCATCTGAAATATGCGTTCTGTATTGTTTCTGAGGATCAAAATTTTGTATATTGAAATGTTTTCAAAGGAAGAGAAAGAATACTGTTTCCCAGCAAAATAGAAAGTCCAATGTTGGCTGGTCCTGGGAGAGCGAAGAAAATTTTATTAATGTCAAACATTTCCCTACTTTATATGCGAGTTTCATTGTGATTGTATTTTAACATTGAAGTTGCATGTTTTCCAGGGTAATATTGAGAGTGTCATCAACACCATCCAAGCTAACAAGATCACTGAAGATGGTTCGCAGGCAGTTCAGGGAATGATGATTCGTTAGGGGTTCAATTTAGTTAAAAGGTCAAATCTTTAACTGGAGATGGTTCTGAATCTGTTTTGGTTTGGAATACACTACTTTTGTTTGTTATTTACTTTAGTTGAAAATTGACTGAATTTGGAAATTTTGTGAGAGAGGAGCTCATTTAGTTGTTTCAACATTTACCATGCGAGGTGGTTCATGGATGGATTGGATGTATCATGTACAAATTCAATGTCTTGTTTCTTTTTTTGTTTCACTATCATGAATGCTTGAGCCAGAGCACTCGAATAGCTCTGCTTTTTCTGCGCCCTTTTATATTTTTAGCCATGGACTTTTGAGCCCTAGGTTCTAATATCAATAAGTACAATAATGCAGGTCTTCAAGAATGGCTAATGTACGTTACGTAATTGGGTGAAATTTCTCTGTATTTTTTAATTAATATTGTGGCTCTCGATTATGAAGACATCGATTTAAAATTTGAAGTGTTTAATTTTTAAAATAATGAAAATAATAAAAATAATAATTCAAAGAGCTTTTAAATATAAAAAACAAACACCTAAGTTGATAAGTTGCCGATATTTATTTCCTTTCCACAAAAACAGTGAACAATGGGGCATGGAATTGACAAGTTTTCATGAAAACAGCATGGATAGGCAGATGGAGGACTAAACGGCAAGCTTCAAGATGTGCAACACTGGTTCAAATCACTCTGCTGCCTCTCAAAAACTAGAGTGCGGCGCTGGTTCCTTGTAGCTGCCTCCTGACTAGCGCGGTGTAAATACCATCCCTTGCAGAGAAGTTCTTCATGGGTACCACTTTCTGCTATCTGACCGTCAGAGATGACGGCAACAGTATCTGCACTTTTGACAGTTGAAAGCCTGTGTGCAATGACAAGAACAGTCCTGCCCTGCATCAGAGAATCCATGGCATCCTATCCAACACAACAGAATTTATTGTCGGTTAACAAGGTGAAAAAAGATACAGGATCGTCATTGATTGGGAATCAAATTCAAAATTCCTTCCCATCATTTATTTGCTTTTATAGTAATCTTTTGTTAGAGAAAGTCTCAGATCTGTACTTTGTTTGGAAATGTCAATCTCACCTGAACAAGGTATTCACTCTCAGCGTCCAGAGCACTAGTGGCTTCATCCAGTAACAGAACTCTTGGATTCATCAATAGTGCTCTGGCAATTGCTACTCTTTGCTTCTGGCCTCCTGACAGCCTCAACCCACGCTCGCCTACAACTGTTTGATACTTTTCAGGAAATGCTTCTATGAAGTCATGGGCATTGGCCATTTTCTGCAGTGTCATCACTTCATAAGAAAATATGTACAAAAACTTCTATAGATGGCTTTTGGATAGAAAATGAAGAAAGAAAGGGATGACTGAATACTTACAGCTACATTTTCTATATCAGAAGAACTAGCTTTTCCATCGTATCCATAGCCAATATTCTCTTCAATAGAACAGTTGAAGAGAACTGGCTCCTGGCTCACTATGCTGACCTTTCATCACAGAAAAAAAAAGCTTGGTCATTCAACTAAATCAAATTTTTGACCAGGAAACCTACGATCAAGTCTGTAAGACTGAACTGTGTGCAAGTGCCTGTGTGAGAGAAAAGCATTTTATTACATTGATTGAGATGCTCGTGGATCAAGTCATGATTAAGTTCATAAGAATGATGCTACAAATGCCAATGGCCACAATGCTGATTAAAATCTTATTTTACCAGAAAAAAAGAGGATCAAAGAGAAATGGTGATGATGAAAGAAAAACTTTATGTTAGAGAGATAGAATCAACTTTCCTGCACCTCATAAAAGATTTGTACAGGGTTCGACTACATAACCATGTCCATTGTGATATCTTTTATGCTTGTGTGACCTGCTATGATAGTCCATGAACAGAAATGACCATGACATATAAAGAGAATACCTTTCTGTGATGATATTCATGTGATATTTCCACTAACGGAACCCCATTTAACAAAATCTGTCCCTTGAGAGGGTCATAGAACCTTTCAATTAAGTTTGCTATTGTGGTCTGCAAAATTAAAACGAAACAAATAAACAAAGATGGAAAAAAAGACTATAGCATGTAATGCGAGCTGGTTTCCATTGACATTCTTAAGGCAAAATGATGCCATCTATATGACTGCCATGAAAGAAAAAAGTGGGAAAAGAAACTTTAAAAAATTGAGGAATGATATTGATGTTACCTTGCCGCCACCACTTGGACCAACAAGGGCAACTTTTGAGCCTGGACTCAGCTTCAATGTTATACCCTGCAATTTGAGTGATAATAAGAACACGAGGTAATTAAGTTTAAAAAATGAAAAAGATCCTGCATGTTTCCTGGGGAGGGGCAAATATTTGTGGTGCTTTTGGGATACTACAGTCAAAATGGTTACCACTTGTCAGTCAGTCAGCTCATCTACATGTAAATCTATTTAGTTCTTCAGCTTTCTTGGCGACGTAATGAAACAGAGCCAAACTGAAGTCTTATATCCTACATTTCATTTTATATAAGCAGAACCTAAAGTCTTAGTCTGCTTGGCCAGTCCAGCAGGGGGGGGGGGTGAAAAATAAAAGAAATTTTGAGCAAGATAAGTTGATTTTTAGTTTAACACATTAAATACCTCTCAACTGTGTGATTCAGAAAAGCTATTACCTTCAGTACCATGTGACTTGGACGGGAAGGATATGCGAACCAGACATCATTTAATTCTATATCTCCATCTGGATCACTGCTCACAAAACCCATAAAGTTTCAACAGAGGATAGAATCTTGATGGACAAAAAGGTTGGAATACTTTCCAACAAAAAGTATATAAATCTAATTTGGAACCCCTTGTAAAATCAAAAATCTTAAGCCTCTGCGAAATCAGGTTCTTAGAGAAAGTCAATTAGTAAAACAGATTTTAAGATTGTGTTTTTCTTTTTTACTTTTGTTTGTGTGTGTGGAGATAGGGGGGATGAATGATGAATTAACTAACCTCGTAGGGCACTTGTTTCCAGATTTTGGCATGCTTGAGACACGATCCAGGAGCTGAAACACTCTCCTACTTGCCCCAGCAGCTTTCATTGCATTTGTATATAGTCCTGACAAAGAAGATACAGAAGAGCCAACTGCGGGCACAAGGATAGGGAAGAAATGAGTAATTTATGGAAAAAAGTGAAGCTTTCAAGTAAGTAAACACCTATCTGAGAAATAATCAAGTGAGATTGAAAAAAAATGGCAGCTTGCACATAGAACATTGGTTTAACATAACCATCACAAGCAGAATGATAATGGATAGTTGCATAAAATTAAGGATATAGAAAGAATTTATAGCATCATACTGATGTTTTCTACCTAGATTAACATTCAGTTCTCATTCTGTGAAGACGATTGTAAGGCACATTTTGACAATTGTAATGTGACAAGTTTCTCTAGCAAGTGGTTTGTGATTTGTGGTCAAACATCACAATTAACTTTTCTCAAATATTTTCCTTGAAGGTTTCAAACATGTTTCTAATTGAAACAAAAATTTGTGGCTGACCAGTGTTAGTATTCATTGCAGGCAGTTCAACAGTGAAAGGTACCTGTGAGGCTGTAAAGAATGAAGGATGTGAGAGAGCCTGCGGTCATGAGGCCTGTTATAGTCAAGTATGCTCCATAAACTACCACTACAACTACAGATAATGTAGATGCTGCATTTAGTCCTCCAAAAAATAGGCCAACTATCCTCTGTGGTAGAAAAGATAAAAAAAGGAAGCTCAGAAGCTCAGAAAAAGTTTATATCCATGCACAGAGAGAGAGAGAGAGAGACTCACCGCTTGTTTGAGTCCTAGCATCAGCGTCTCATCAACTTTTTCTGAATAATGTGAAATTGTATATTCTTCTTGAGCGAAAGATCTAACTGTTCGAATGGCCCCAAAAGACTCCTAAAAGAAAAACACTGAAGACTTCATTGACTATTTTATCAGTGTCCTGCAACTGTAGTTGCATTTCACTCCATAAATATCAAACTATGGAAAACGAAGACTACAGGGAATTTCTTCATACTTGATTATATCACAGAACAGCCTCATGAACTGGAACTGAATTCACAAGCATTCTTAGAACACTCACTAGCATTTTATTTCATTAATAAATGGGTGGAGGGGAAAAAAGGAAATTCCATTATCAGAAAAAAACAGTTGTTTTAACACAAAAATCCTTACACCAACTTCACAAACTGGTTCTGCCAGGCAGTCTATGCATTCTACCAACAAATTTTCTGTTTAGTCATGCATATCGCTGGTGACACATGACTAGATTCTGCAGTTAAGGCATGGGGAAAAAAAAATCATTTTTTTTGCATGGATCAAAATGAAAACAAAAGGGATTTAGAACATTCCTAACCACACGCCAAATGCCAAGTTTGCTGTTATTCTCTTTACAATATTCATTTTAAATGCTTGAACTAATTCTGATAATGTGGTTTTGCATAAGAGAATAACTAATAGATAGGATAATAACCATTTCTCTTTCCTACAAACCTCAGCTATGGAGGCAGCCACAGCAGCTGCAGCTTGAGTTGAATGTGAAAGTTCACGAAGATAGCGCCCAAATTTCTTTACAGCAACTGAAATAATTGGCACTATGGCCAAAGCCAACACTAACCAGGAAAATAAGATACAATAAGCAGAATACCACAGTGATAAAATAGCAGTATTATAAACCCTTCAACATAAAGAAAAAACCTACATGTTAACTTCCAAGATGAAGAAAACATGAAGAAAACACCAATCAAGGCAGTTGTTAGATTACGGAGTGCCTCAGAAAGATTGGTTGTTGCAGCATTTTTTATGATCTGGCTGTCCTCTGACAGTCTGCTGAGAAGTTCCCCTGTTCGAGTGACATCATAGAAGGCTATTTCCTGTTGAGGTAAAACCATGTCAAAATTAGGAGTTTCTGAGTGGCTGGATGATAATGAGAAAAATGTATAAAAAAGCAAAATCTTGAAAACCAGTCTCAGCAAATTATTTTTATAGCCTTCGTACTGCATATATCTGTGATACTTTAACAAATAATTCATAGCTTTTAAAATATAATAAAAAAAATTCTATAAGCTTAAGATCTTTAAGTGGTTGGAACATCAACTATAAAAGCATTATAAAAACATTTTTCAATGGACTCACACAAGAGAGGTCACACGTTACATACATTTCCCTTAAAAGAGGGGACATGTATGGAGTAATACAACATAAAAAATACCTCTCCCTGCAAACTCAAACTTTGAGCAAGTGAGAGTTTAATTAAATGTAGACAGCATGTTGCATGAACTAGTTTAATAAAAAGTGATGCAACAGACATTTGAAGTTCTGTGGATTCAATAAATAAGGGACTCACCTGACTGATAAGGTGCTTGAATAAGTCCTTTCTTAAACGAGCTACAACCCTTTCACTAGCTGAGGAAAATAACCATGCTCGTATTGCAGTGCACAGAGAGCTAAAACAAGTGAAATGGAAAAATATGGTTGGTAAACTCTTTAAGAAACCTAAACCATCTAAAAAAGATATCTGGATAAGGCTTTTTTTATTTTGTGATTAGGTAAAGTACGTGTCTATAATTATATTAAAGCTGTAAAATCAAAGTGCTATTTTGTAGAGGGCAAAATATTCAACATTGTAGAGAGCAATAGTAAAGAGAAATTTTGAATGCAGCCAAAACAAGAAGAGAAGAGGCTAACTTGAACTGAAAAGGAAAATAAAAATTGTCACAGGTAACAAACTAGCATGAATTTCTGATGAGATCTGTACAACTATGATGTTCACTTTAACTTTTTGCTATATTTAGGAAATCTTGGGTAGTGTTAGTTAACATTTCCCTTGAAATTAAATACAAATTAATCACTAAAAATAATGCAGTGTTCAGAATTACTGAAACCATATGAAACAATTTTGAATGGCACATCAAAGACTTGAATCTTGACCTTAGCAGAAACTTGGTCATTCATCAATGCTTTTCTAAGGATCTTTCATCAATGCTTTTCTAAGGAATAATTTGCAGCATGTCAAACAATTTAGAAAATACTAATTTACTTAACAATACACGATTGTAATTCCTGGGATATACACTAACTTGTGTGCATTTGCTCTTATTTTCTCTGGTAACAGTAACATAAGTGCATGTGTTCTTATTTTCTCTTCCAAATGCTGTTGTGATAACTTGGTCATTCAGTTTTTTTTTCTCTCTCAAGGAGCATTTTGTTGGGCACACAGTTCAGCTTCAATGTCCAAGCATATTATAACAACTCACATTATGGGTAATTAATTAGAGCATAGTATCATTGATTCTTCCCACAGAAAGAGCACCTTGGAACCAAGGATCAGCTTCAAATTAATGGCCTCATGGCAACATTGTATAGGAAGCAAGCAGGTAGACCAAACTGTTGAGGCTTTGAGTCTGAGACAATTACATCTTTTGGGTAGCTTTTGTAATGACAAATTCGTAGAAAAACCTTAGAAACAAACTATGCATCTTAATGTTTAAGAGCAGTTGTTGCAATCACCAAATTCTTTATTTTAAAGAAGGGAAGAAGAAAATATATTTAAATGATACATAACAGAGAAAAATACATTCTAAAAAAAAAGGAAAAGGAAAGGGTAAAAGGAAAAGAAAATGAACAAGTCATATAAAATACTAATTTAAATACCAATCAGTGTTGTAACAACAGATCCTACTTCATTGTGGAAGCTACCAAACTACAATGAGAAAACGAATTAAAAGTGGAAACAAATAAGTTTCTAAAAGGGATAACAAAGCATATCAAACATAATAAAATGATGAGGAAGTTAAGTTTTGTCGTACCCAACTACAACAATCAACACAATATATAATATGGTGTTCTTGATTGCATCCAGAGCTTCTGATTGCTGTTCAGGAGTCTTTATATCTCTTGACACAATGTCTATGATCATTCCACCATATTTTGGCTGCAACGTAACTCATAATATGTTAAAAGGCATAATATCTTAGCATGACAGGAGCCTAGAGACAATTCAAAAGTTCACTTTGAACTAGTGGTTTATTTTAGAATCAAAAGGATAATTCTCTTTTTAACTTCTTAGAGCTTGCAATGTATTTCTTGTTCATGCCACTACCATATGCTTAGTCATTAAAGAGAGGAGAATTTTACTAAAATGAGAAGAAAAGAGCAGGTAGTTAGATTAAAACTCAAGAGACTGCTACAACTCCACAAACATAATTAATGGAAGTTAAGTAGATTACAATAAGAAGACTGGAGGTGGACGCTATCAACAGTGCAATGGTGCCAACAACCAACTTCCCTGCATCAGGTTTTGCCTGTAAAATATGAGATTGGTAGTAGATTGACACATATCATCTCAATTCTTCCCAGGAAAATTAACCAGAAATAACTCCGCTCACCAGAGCAAAAACTCGAGAAAATCCAACATTTGCAGCCTGAATTTTCCAAATTATTAACATTAATAAAAAAAAATTTCACACGAAGATGGGAGTACATATATGTTCAAGGACATAACATGAAAAACCACCACCTCTGTTCCGCCTCCAAGCTCAAGGTCAGTTGCAGGACCCTCAGTTGACTCGTCCTTCATTTGATATCCTCTTTGCCTACATAAAATCAAGGTGAATCAACTGCATCTTTCATTTTAATGTGCCAATATATAATTTCCAAAGCACTTGGCTACAACAGAAGACTTCAACTCCAAATCCCTTTATCCTTTCTCATATCCCACACGAATGATTAATGGAAAAATTAGGAATCCAGACAAAGACCAAATTATATATAAAAAAAAACCCATGATCTGAATCAGAATCAGAATCACCACCACCTCCTTAATGAAACTGAAAGTTTCGAGACCCAGAAAGCAGTCAAGACGAAACAGCACTATAACATTTCAAATTACAAGCATTTCAAAAACCTCAGAAGTGCAAAAGAACATATCTCTATCCAAAACAAAATCCCCCCCACCAACCTCCTGGAAAAAAAGAGAAGCTTGATGAATAATGAAAAATAAAAAATAACTGAAAAACCACGCCAAATTAAAAGATTTTAGGAAGGAACCATAATTTCATGTTTTTTTTTCTCAAAGAGAAAAAGAGAAAGAACAGAAGAAAACGTCCCCATGCATGTAGCGAGCAATAAAGGCAATCAAAAACGTAAAAGCACACACATATAGCAATATTAAAATCCCAAGTGATTCAAGAAATACCCTGTGGTATAGAACAAATACAAGGAAAATCAAATTACCTCTTTGGAGGTCAAAAGAGAGACTCTTTCACTTCCTGAGGACGTCATGGATCTCGAGGTCCAATCCAGGTACTTCTTCTTGCCCATCAACAACAACAACCTCTTCAGAATGTATCTCGGAGCAGAAAAGATTGTCGTTAGCGTTGTTGTTGACGTTGCTGCTGCTGTAATCACTTATAAAGCCGTCAGTGTAAGAAAGATTCTAATGGTGAAGTCTTGCCTCTTTTCCATTGCAAGTGTCTATATTTACATATTTTTAATTCTACCACAGTGCATTGTGGTCCCCTTAATATTAAAATCCATTGACAGTTAGAATATTTCTACGAATATGAATATTATTATTTTTGTGGTAATTGGGGTATTTGAACCAGCTTGCAGTATACTCCGAGGTTCTCGTATTTATATCTATAAAAACATTTCATACAAGAATATGTTAGGTCACTAGTTTTTTATACTAGAAGATATTTCTCTCGAACAATATAGTCAATTAAAAACCTATTCAAGATATTTGGATTTAACACTATTAATTTAATAAGAATAATTTGGTATGATACATGAAAGTGACATTTGGTTTTGAATTATAATATTAAAAAGTTATTTTTCATCAATATGATGATTTTGTTGTAGAAGGGAGGTAGTCTAGGTTGGAGTCCAAAAATTAATTATTTTATTTTACTTTTCATTAAGTCAAAATCCTGATTCAATTTCATAGTTTTTTCATAGTTTTTTTATCAAGTCAAGATTATTTTCAGTCAAGCTTCTCTCTTAAGTTAAAAACAAATTAAATCAATGGATAAAAACTCATACTAAAAATACTATACGAATGTTTTATGTTGTCACAGATTTCATATAGTTGAATTTAGCTCAGGGATAATGTGTAAAATGTTATAATGTTTAGTAGCCTTTATTCTATGTTAACATCATACTTCCATTTTTATCTGCTAACCCTGTTTGATATAGTATTTTAAAAGTGTTTTTGAAAAACAATGAATTTTTTTTTATTTTTTTAATTTCTATATTAAATTAATTTTTTTTTGATGTTTTTGATTATTTTTATGTGGTCAATATCATTTTTTAAAAAAAATATTATTTTGATGCATTTTTGAATAAAAAATATTTTAAAAAATAATTGTAACTACACTTCTCAACAGGTACTAAAAGCAATGAATAATGACACATAACATTGTAGTGCCATGCACATGGATTACAGGATCCTACCTAATACACTCTTGTCAATTATTGGGTTCAATTAGAGAAATGATTATATTTTTTTTCTCAAATTATAATTTTGTATTATATAAGATTCCCATTTACATAAAATTGACAAGAGTGTAGTGAATAGAATTATTCAACCTCTTAAATGTCATTTGTCTTTATTAAGAAGGTTGATTCCCATAAAAATAATAAAGTTCTTTTTTTTATAATAGATTGTGGTTTTTGTTTTTATATTTTTTAAAAACATATAATGACAAAAACAATTTTATTTTTATAATTACAAATTTACTTTTTTAAAATAGAAAAAACAAAAATTATCCCAAGAAAATTCTAAACAAACCATTCATTTTCCTACAAAAACACATGTACAACAACTTGGATCTAAAATTTTGTCTATATAGAGGGCTTTTAACGCCATGAAAAATTAAATCAGCTTAAAAAAAATTATCTTCAAAATAGACAAATGTGTGCGATATTTTATGTGTTCGACACTGTATTTTAAAAGTGTTTTTTTTTAAATAAAAAAAATATTTTTATTTTTTATTGTAAATTATTATTTTTTTTATATTTTTAGATCATTTTGATATGCTGATATTAAAAAAATCTATATTTTTTTTAAAAAATAAAAATATTATTTTAATACATTTCTGAACGAAAAACACTTTAAAAAACAATTACTATCCCAAATACACAAATCACGAGAATGGCTCAAGGCTCTATCTAATGATCAATAAAATATTATAGGTGAATTTAACTTTTCATATTAAAATAATAAACCAGGTTAATATATTAATATTTTGTTTTATTACATTTGAAAAAAAAATTATTGGTTTGAGATCGCAGGTCTATCTAAGGTTCACGTGACTAGATTTGTTTTGTAACAGGTCAATGTCTTTTTTTATTGGAATTTTTGTTGCTTTTAGTAATTTTATCGTTTAATGCATAGATTTTTTTTATTTAGCATTAGAATAATTGTAAATTGATTATTTTATTATACAATAAAATAAAAATAATAATTCAACCCGATAGAATTAATAAATTGAATCACGAGGGATGATAGATTGAGTGAGATAAAGTTAGTTTTTTTTAAAATTATTTTTATTACTTTTATTTAATTTAAATTTGATCTGGTGGGATAAAAATTCAGAATTGCCAGTGGGGGCTTTATTGTTGTGATCTGGTGATTCCAATTATTTTCCTTTTGTTGTCTTGTGTGCTCAAAGCATAACTAGATCTGTAGCCTGTGATTTGCCAGACTGAGGATGAAATTTGAAAAAAAGAGTTAAAAATGATACTATACAAATAAATTGCAATTTAAAGAATTAGGACTAAACTTGAAAGATTAAGAAATAATAAGGGGAGAAATTGAAAATTATTTGTAATATGATATATTATTTATAGATTAAAAAAATAGTAGGGGATGAAATCAAAAAATTTATAGAGGGCTAATATAAAAAATATCAAACCAGAATAAAAACCAAATTAAAACAAAGATGAAAAACAAGAAATCATGAGCTTAGAAAAAAAGAAAAAGAAACCAAGAAAATCCCACAAACCTCTTAAACCTAGTCTAATATTTAAAAGTCTCATCTCGTGAAATCTTTGACCCAGATTCAATCAAGAAGTATAATTTTTAACTAATTTAATTTGAATGATAAGATTTGTAAAAAAATATCAATAAAAAAAAACATGCAAAAACAATAAAAGAATGATGATATCAGTAAGAAAACATCTTTGACATGAATTCAATTAAGAAGCCTAATTTGATATAAAATACTCAAGGATTAATCCATAAAAGTAGAAGATTTCATCAATTAAAAAGAAATTTCATTTCTTTTTAAGAAAATATATATTTGTTTTTTTAAAATGAGATTATCATAAACAATAGATTAGCTTAAACTTGAGTTTTTGAAAGGGTTATGGAATGTCCATTTATAAAGAATTTTTAATTTGAACTCAGCCACAATGAATTTTATAAATAAATTATAAACCCTAAAAAATTATGCATAGGATGCGATAAACAAATAGGTTTTGAATTAAAATTACATGTGAACCAAGAAAACCAAAAAAAGAGTTTATCCAGATGTTGTCACAAAGCATCTCTATAAAAAGGGTTCATAGAGGAATATCTATGTTGGTAAACACACAAAGAAGAATTTGTTCCTCACAAGATCATGGTAGAAAGGATGGTTGATTCAACTTTCTAGTTCCATCAGCGTGCATGTTGTGGATGCCAATAGTAATCCTTATAGAAATATGGTTATGGATGTGATGAGAATGAATTAGAGTGGTGTAGATGAATGTTCAATCGTAGATGAAGAATTTAATGTAGACGCAACCAAGTTTTTTTTTATCTTCTAAAAAATGTGATGAACCATTAATAATGACTGCACAGATCACAATAAATTATCAGTCATGACATAGGTGCTCACCATCAAGTAAGGTTATAGGTTGAGTGAGACCAATTATGATGGAAATGTTGAATAGATAAAAGACATTTTACCCATGGGCTAGATACAAAAAAAAATGACATGTGTGCAAACTTCTACATATTGTACTACGCTGAAAATATAGAGTTGACCGAGTTCATAACATGTGGGCTTCCTTGTTATAAACACAAATCTAGAAAAGGAAAAACTCTTATCATACACAAAAACTCATGTACTTTTCCAATCACATCTAGACTACAGAGGTTATTCATATCATAAAAAACTATTGATTACATGACATAACATTGTTCATATAATGCAATTGAGCACATGACATAACATCGTTCATATAATGTTGTTGATTTAGTGATGGAGCACCCTTTCGATGGTCAAACCTGAAAACACTTTAACCATGCGCATCCTCAATTTTTAATGGAAGCAAATAACATAAGTCTTGGTTTATGTACAGATTAATTCAGTACATTTTGGTCATTTTCAGCTCCTTATTCCTATTAGCCAATGATACTTACGGTATACAACATGAGACCAAACAAGTGTATGAGGTTGGAGTTCCTGGTTTTATCAATGATCATACCCAATCCTTATAGTTCGAGCCATATTATTAATGTTTGTCTTTGACTATTAATTGATGAGTTGAAGTAATTGTGGTCATTTGAGGCTTTGACTTATGATGTATCAATGATCTAGACTATCAATGATCTTACTACTTACAAAATGCTTTCTAGGTAGAGCACGCATGGAAAAATGACATGTTCATATTATATGGGAAAACAACAAAGCATTCATGCTCGACTAATGACGACAAAATATTTTTTTTATTGTCACAGATGATTTTTGCCAACAACTCACAAGTACAGAAAGAACTAAAAAAACCTTTCTCATTGGAAGACTTAAAAGGGATATTGCATCGCCGCTACCATCAGGTGAAGAACTGCATCATACAATGTTAGAGTATAGTGACATTGTGTATGGTTTCTCAATCCGACAAGTAGAAGTTTCCTAATTTTGGTTTAACCCATTATTGGGTAAAACAAAGTATTTCCTAGGAGCTTCTTTATTGAAAGACCAATCTTCTTCGCCATAACCTTGATGTCATGCATATATAAAAGAGCATTTTGAAAGAACATTTTCAATACGTTTATGAACATGAGGAAGACCAAATACAACATTAAAGCTAAAATGGATATAACATTGTTTTGTCACCATAAAAATATGAAGTTGATTTATGATGTCTCATGGGTTTTGAAGCTGAAAGCTAGTTTCGCCCTAGACAATAATTCACAGCCACTAGTGTATAGATGGCTTAAAAGTCTGTGTTTTCCTGATGGCCAAGCCTAAAACTTATCAAGGTTGGTGAATTTCAAGAATTGCAAATTGAATGAAAATGAAGAGTCATGATTATCACGTGTTTATGCAAACACTTATTTTATTAGCTTACCGAGATTTATTGCCAAAAGGGATATGAGATTCATTCACGAAGATCAATCACTTATTTAGAGATATCTGCTCTAATAAGTTATAGACACAACACTTGGAGAAGCTTGAAACAAATATCGTACAAATAATCTGCAAACTTGAGATGATATTTCATCCATTATTTTTTTGTTTCAATGAAGCATCTAGCCATATATTTACCATATGAAACAAAAGTTGGAGGTCCAATCCAATATAGATGGATGTATCCATTCTAGAAGTTAAAGATTATACATGCATAATAATTAAAATTATAGTCTTTTTATGCATAACTTAAAATGTTAGATTAATTTCATACATGTACAAGTTCAGCCTTGAGAGAAAAGTTAAAAACAAGGTGCACGTTGGGCCTTTCATAGGATTTTTTCTTACTTTTTTTTATTTTTTTAGAAAACATATAATAGTCGGTTGAAGGAGAAATACAAGGATGATCCTTCGATCCATCTAGGTCTCGATTTGGATGTGTGGTTGGAGGCAGGATCATCTGGTGAATCTGATAAATATTAGGTATACGGACTCTCTAACACTATGAATGAGAATTTATGATCGACCTGTTGTGTTTGGATCATTGAAATGTCTTTCAAATCGGTTTCATTAACGCAAACTCTAGATTCCAGGCAACTCTAGCTGACAAAGTGCATGATGAGATACTCAAGCTTCACGATGAGACGACGGGACTTGGTGATGAGACAACGGGACTTCTTGCTGAGACGACCACACTGCGCCGAATGGTTATGCAGATACAATCACATGGGGGTGATCCATGTGCTCCTCCTTTTTACGTTCGACAATCACGACCAACCTGCTCTTCCTCCAATGCCGCCTTTGATTTAGATTTATTGTATTTGAAATTTGAATGTTAAAAATTTAATAATTTGTATTAAATATTTTAATTTTAAATTAATTTGATTTGAAAAATATTTTATTTTTTAATTTATTTTGTACATTATTGAAAATATTTTTCAAATTTTTTTTTTGAAAAAAAATAAAATAATTGTTACGGAATCACAGACAAAACTTTCCATCAGTATTTTTTAGAGAGCTAGACAATAATTACTTGAAAATATCACTATTATCGATGGCTATACCGATAGATTGAAACCGATGGAATTATCAATGAAATGTAACGATAACATCACTAATGGAATATACCGACACTAGATACCAATGGAATCACCGGTGAAATGTTAACGATAGAAGCATTACTGATGGTATATATTGACAACATCACTGATGAAATTACCATCGATATATTCAATTTCAAGGGAATCACCATTCGAAAAAAAAATTTACCGACAAAGGTCTTATTGCCATAAGGTTTCTGTCTGTGCTGTTGTCGGAAAAACAACTACAAACAAAAAATACATTACAATACTAATAATACAGTACTAATAAATATGTTTTTCGGTAAAACAATTAATTGTAGTAGTGAATACAAAATTGACCCCTTGATACCAATTTAATTATATTTTGCTGCTTACAGTGGTACTTTGTTTTTTCACTTTATCTTTGAAAAAGAAAAAAATTCATTTATCCTAGTTTATTTTAGTAATGATTTAATAAATTTTATGAAAAGATTAAAACTATTGGAAGCTAGTATTAAGATTTTTTTTTCCTGGATGGAATGCTTTTTTTACTTCAATTATCAAGCCTCTCACCAGCATGCTCTCCCACTTTTCCCTTTTGTCTTAGAGCTTCATGGTTTACTGCATAAGTCTACTGAGAAAGAGATCAACAAGCGATAATAACAATAAAAAAAATTTGAGGTTAGGATAAATTAATAAGGCTTTGCTGGAATTTGCTGGAATGAGGACTCTTCTGTTTTTTCTTTCGTCCCATTTCTTGCGGCAGCTGAAGTAATTAAATATTATATTACTTACTATCCTAAGTAGCAAGTTACCTAATGTGAATAATGCACATGGACCGTTGTCTTTTTTTTATTATTATTATTATTTTTGTTTCCTTTTTGTATTTCCGCAATTTTAAAGTAGACCTTGAATCATGTCTCAATAATTCAAAGTGTTCTACAACAATGCATTTTTTCCAGTTTGGTCCAATCTAAGAGAAATTGCTCCAAACTTTAAAACTAACAGGACAAAATGGGATGCCTGTAAATATTTTTAAAAAATAAAATTTAATATAATTTTAACCTTATTCATTACTCTAGAAATAAGAAATCCGGGAACCCTTGCGCCAGGCTTTAATCGTCAAAGTAATGGGAAGAAGAGTGGAGTGTTCATACTTATTGAAAAGACTCCACATTCTTTGGAAAGTCCAGGGTGATTTAAACTTGATAGGAGTTTGCATTATAAGACAAAAACATGCTCACTTAAATACAGAATATTTACTAGAATGATACAAATGGATACATATGATGTTTTTATTTTATGAAAGGAATCAGTTGATTCAATTCAAGACCCACTCGATCCAGCAGAAATAATAACAGTAGCAGTAAGGGAATTTGAACGAACTCCCTGAAACATAAAGTACATATTAATTAGATAGAGACCTCGATCACGCATTGCAGGTCGCGCTTGTAGCTGCGACAAGCACCTCGCTTTTGAGAATCGACCTCGAGGCACGCAGTATCGGTCAGCTCGGTCGCAATTGAACGGCGCATGAAGTTGATCTAAAGAACTTCCGTGCTGGATGCCAGGGCTAGCGAGCATCCTGTTAATTTCAGAATCCATCATGAACTCCAAATCTAAGTTGGAATCAGCTATGGAGTACAGGGGGAGGTCACCGTCCATTTCCGGCAGTGAAATGCTAGCACGGCAGCGTTTTCTGAGCTGAGCAGCAGCAGCATCATCATCATCAACGACGACGATAATGTTAGGGCTGACAAGGAAAGACTCCTCATAGTATCTCTCTTGTGTTTCGCTAGCTCTTCTACTGTTATGTGGCTAATCTAAGATGAAAAAGAGCGAGCGGCTAACTCTGTATTTATGGAATAAGACTGCAGTGATCGGCGGTGTTGAAATGGTGATAAGATGAAGGGACGTGGCGATGATGGATTGGTTGGCTCATATATCAAATATGACATCACTAGAGATCCCTTTCATGCTCGAATAATAAATTGAGTGGACCAACAACACTTCTTGGATGGCTGCCGATGTATGATGACACGTGGATGCTTAGAAACATCAACTGATAACTGTACAGATTTATTTCTCGTGAAAAACGAAAGGTACTGTACTGTGGTATGGACCTAATCATCTATTAATATACTATTCATCTACCCACAACTCATAAAAAAATATTAAAAGTGTGAGATTTTCTTATAATACTATAAATTAAGATATTTTTTTTAATAAAATATGAGTTTTTCAATAAAATATATAAATTTTAAATTGATATATATATTTATTTGTTTAATAGGTTTCAACAAAATTCTCAGCATATATATTTTCATCACCATTAAAAATATAAGAAGATTCAGATACCTGAATAATTGAATCCACAGTATTAGAATCATATCATTTAATAATTTAATTTAAATTAAACACAAAATTAATAAAATGTAAATTGAGTAAACACCCACAATAATTAAATAAAAAAATAACTCGTTGATTTTATACTTATAAAAAAGAAAAAAAAACATTGTTGAAAATTCATTGTTATGTTACTATTATTATCATGACTATTACTGACCAAATAATGAAAATTATTAAATCATCCTCAAGAATAAAAAAAAAAAAGCAAAATACTTTAATAAAAGAGCAAGCAAGAAAACAATTAAAAAAAAATAAGACATCAATTTCAAAATGATTATTAACATAAATTAAAATTTTTCAGGACTAAACTGAATAAAAATAAAACCCCAACAAAAAAAGAAAATGATACAAAAATCAAAAACCAAAAACTAAGAACATAAATACATAAATACAAACAAAAAATAAGAACTATCATAGAAGGACCTATAAAAATCAAAGGAATAAAAAACAAATAAAAAATTAAAAAAATAAGGGCCAAAATAAATGAAAACAAAATATATGATTAATGTCAATTGGAGGACAAAACAACAACAAATCAAAACCTTGAGATTGAAAAAATCAAAGCGAATTTAAAACAATCAAAAAATTAAAAGAATAAGTTTCAAAAAAAAAAAATAGCATATATAATAAATTTCAATTGGGAGACAAAGTTGAAACAAATCAAAAGCTTGAGATAAAAAAAATTAAAGGAATTAAAACCAAACCAAAAAACAAAAAGAATAAGGGCTGGAATGAAAAATAACATATATGATCAATTTTAATTGAAGGGTAAAATGAAAAAAATCAAAACTTCTATATAAGAAATCAAAAAGAAAAATGAGGTCAAAAGACCAAGAATTAAAATGAAATAACAATAAACAGAGAGGATCTATATCTATTCTCGGCTGCAAGAGAGCGAAAAGGGGTTAGAAAAGAACAATCGACCATTGGTAAGCCTCTGTCCGCCATAAGCCAACAAGGACACCACCATGTGGAAGAGGACATGACGACGCATCGTGAGTGATGATGGTTGGACATTTTCCACCGCCTCATGACACCGCACCCATCATCTAAATGGTGCGGACGAGAGAAAAGCATTGGCGTGTCAGGCAAACGTGCTAGCAGTTATTTAGAAAAAAAAAATACAATTACTTAAACACCCTTTCGGAGCGTGCGATAACAACAAAAAAAACCGCATATGAAAATACCATCATGTCCCCCGCGCCAACCTTTTGTTTTTGTCGTTTCTGAGGGCATATCAATATTTGTACTATTCACCAAACATGAAAAAACAACAATACCCTCACCGACAACTCTCTTTTTTTTGTCTCATCCGAGGGTATAGTAGTTAATTTTATTGTTCATGGTCAAATGGAAATATCTAAAATACCATTGCCCAACCTTTGTTTTTTGTTTGCTTCCAGGGGCAACTTTGTTGTTTTAATATTTCAATAAAACTGGAAAAGATGGAAACACCCCAAAACAATTTGTTAATGACATATAGGTTTAGTGGAAAAGTTGAAAATACCCCGAGGCCATTAGTTAATTTTAATTAACTAAAGGGCAAAATGATAATTACAGTATTAGAATTTAAGTAATCTTTGTCTAGGGACATAGTGAAACATCGATGCATTTTATGTTTTGTTAAATATAATCAACTTGAAAATAAAGGACAAACAAAGGAAATACTAAAAATGAAAATAAACAAGAAAAAATTATATGGATTAATTTCAACTTCTACATACATATATATTAATTGGATTGCTTGATCACATGTATTTGGTACGTCCTTGAATCTATTTGTCTACGTATATTCTTTTTTAATATAGCTATTCTTCTTTTTAAAAAAGTTAAAAAATTGGAATTCATAAAATAATATTAGAGACAAAAGAGCTACCAATTAAATGCTTCAATAAACACATATTGTTTACTTTTATTGAAAATGTTTCTTTAATATTTTTATTTTAATATCAATCATGTACATTAATTCATCCTAAAAAAATAAAAAGAAATAAAAGAAAATGTTATTATTCAATTTTTACCCCAGAAAAAAAAAGAAAAAAAGAAAAAAAAAATGGGCTTATACAACCTAGCCGTGCCATTAGGCCATCGACCAAACCTAGGTGCAATAAATTTAAACTAACCTAGGGAGGACAAAGTGTATACACTCACATGACACTAGAACACGCATTATTGTTCTAGGATTTAGACAATCACGACATAACTGACATCATCAAATTGAATCTTTTCTACGAGTATTCCCCCTTGCTCTTAATATTTTAGTTAAACTTTAACTACCTAGCTAAAAAATATTATGACAAGTTGAATACCAGACTAGCAAACTTCACTAAAGGTTCTAAGATTTTAGACATCATTATTGCTAGTCTCTTCAATAATATTTTTTTATGGTATCAACCCAAAATGAACCAAAAATATTTGAAGAAATACTTTATTAAAGCCAACCAAAACATGTCATTATTTTAGAAGTATTGATCATTTGATTTACGCATATCCAAAACTATAAATAAAAGTATTTAACATTTAAGGCTTAATGATTAAATTACCTATAGAGGATAAAAATGAAAAGATGAAAAAGGATAAACCAAACACAACCTATCATTAAGAGATGGTAAGTAACTCTTATATGCCACCAAAAAAAAAAAGGTATGTAAGCTCTCATCTCCCAAGCTAGTTATTGGCAATGCATTTGAAAGAACTAAGACTAGAGCATTTCTTAGGAACATCAATGAGCATTGTGCATTTGTTTTGCATATAGAACCAAAACCCTTCCTCGAAGCTCAAAAGGATATATATTAGATCTTAGCCACGTAAGATGAGTTAAACCAATTTGAAAGAAATAATGATTAGGAATTAGTCAAAAGGATATATATTAGATCTTAGCCACGCAAGATGAGTTAAACCAATTTGAAAGAAATAATGATTAGGAATTAGTCAAAAGGATATATATGGAATCTTAGCCACGCAAGATGAGTTAAACCAATTTGAAAGAAATAATGATTAGGAATTAGTCTCTAGACATAAAAACCAACTCATTACAAGTACATATATATTTTGATAATATTATATTCGACGTTACTAATGAATATCTTTGTAAGATTTTGGTAAATGCATACAAGATGAATTTAAAATGAACATGATATGGGCATTGAATTTATTTTTAAAATTGAAAATCAAGAATTTAAAATCATGACGGCGGACCAGGTGACAAGGTGGACAGGCAATTTCCACACCCAAATGATACAGTACGCGCTGCCTAAATGGCGCGTGCGCGTGAAACACCATTGGCACGTTCGTACAAGGCTCCTGCAGTGTTTCCGAAAAGAAATAATAATAAAAAATAGTAAATTATCTATATACCTTTGGACACAGCGATAACCACGAAAAAATTCGGGATGAAAGTGCCACAATGCCCCTAGCTCCAAGCCTTCATTTTTGTCTTTTTGTGGGTATTTGTGTAATTTCACTGTGCATGAATACGTGCAAAACCGAAAACACCCCCATTGTTCTTGTTTTTTTGTTAGCTCCCAAGGGTGAAATAATAGTTTTACTATGCAATTTAAAATGAAAAATACAAGAAAACCCCAAAAAATATTAAAATACAAAACATGTTCCCTGTAAATGTCTAAAATGCCCTCGGTACTAAGGGTTAAATTTTTCAAAACGAGAGGTAAAATGGTAATTTTAATATCGAAATCCATAGTAATGTGTATAGGTACACAGTAAAACACAGACGCCTTTTATTTTTTATTTTTAATAAAAATGACATTACAAATAAAACAGTTAGGTCTCCATTTCTCTCTTTAATTTTACTAGTTAGTTGACCACAGTATATCAGAGGTAAGAAAATATTATAAAAAAATATTTAACTTGTAATATTGAAATAGAAGGATATGATTCTATGTTTGGATTTTAGTTCTCATCTTTTATAGCTTTAGAATTGAAAATAGAATAGTTATTTATATAAAGTTACGTTGAAGAAAAATAACATGGAGAAAAAAATTAATATTAATGTATTCTTTACACTGACGTTTAACGAATTATTATTTGCTTTACCGAGTATTCATTTTCTTTCCGTAAATAAATTAGGCCACCTTCTTATATATATATATATATATATATATATATATATATATAAGTTTATTTTCTCGGAAAGTGCCTTTTAGACTTGGAATTTTAGAGATGAATTATTGATTGAATAACGCCAACGACTTGGAAGTCTTCGATGCCAAGGCCACGACCACACAGCACAGAATACCTTTCAAAGGTCATCTCCATGGTCCCATCTCCGATTGGTCACTCTATTTGTTGCCTCATGAGAAGAAGATGTTTCCATGAATGACTTGTATATCCCGTTAATATTCCAGTTTTCATGCTGGACTGGGCATCCCATTTTAGAAATTGACGTTTATTTATTTATTTTTTGTTCAATTCTGTATAATTCTTAATCTCCCTTTATCTAGCTCTTTATGCTGAATATAAAAGTAACAAATAATAGTAATTAGTCAACTCAAAGCATGGTTGATGCATGTGAAAACTATAATAACATTAACAACATAAAAAACACAACAAAACTTAGGTGATGTTTCGAAAGCACTCCAAAAATAGTTTTTGAAAAAAAAAAATTTATTTTGCTTTAAATGAGATTGTTTTTAATGTTTTTAAATAATTTTGATGTGATGATGTCAAAAATAATATTTTAAAAATAAAATATATTATTTTAATGCATTTCTAAGTGAATATTTTGAAAAACAACCGCAACTATAATTCCAAATACCCTCTTAATCAGCATACATGTGAATTTTAAATTCGTAATTTATTTATCTAAAAATAAAACTAATGAAGTATTTCTTCTTAGATGTATATAAGACCTATAAATTAGAATTGAAGGATTAAATTGAAAACAAATAAAACATTAATAAAAAAGAAAAGGATAAAAAATCAAAACCAAAACTAAGAAGATTGACACATAAATATGAACAAAAAATAGGGATTGCTTTAGAAGGACTGAAACAATTAAATGAATTAAAATTAAATTAAAAAAATTAAAAAATAATGGTTTAAATGAAAAACAAAACATATGACCATTTAATTGAAGGATAAAATTGAAATAAATCAATTTTTTTATTATTAAAATATCAAGATGAATCAGAAATTTAAAGATTAAGGACTGAAATGTACAAAGTATAAACAAAGTGGATAGTAAGATTTTTTTTATTATATCTATTTTGTAGTTTATTGTTTTTCATAAATATATTTAAATGAAAACATTTCTATCTTGTAGGCTATGATTCATGGATGCTAGACAAACTCAATGGATTTTCTTATTGAGATTTACGTGCCGTGATGACCACAAAAAAAAAATGCAGATAATTTATGGGTGGTTTATAGATAGTTTAGCTCAACACTTTGTGGTATGTTTGTTTTCAACCATATATGAGTGGTCCATATACTCCTTATTACCCCACGACCCCGGCAACGACTAGCCTCCTCCTCCTCGTGTAATATGGTTTGGTCTGTGGTTGTGTGTTTCTATGCATACATGTGAAACTACCATTTAGTATACAAGTAAAAGAAAATAAGAACCAAATAATGGATTTTTAAATTGAAATGGAAAAGTCAATGAATATTGTTCAACATAGAAACATGATACACGTCCGGTTGAAACAAATTAAAACACTAGCATCCATGTATAGCATCTGAGATTATAAGCAAATTTGTTGTGAGATGTTGCCGTGCTGGTTATGGCCGGGATCTCGACTTTTCAACCTAATTGTGACATACATTAATAGGAGTGCTTATATTTATGTTGACCAAAGAAAAGTCACGAAATTTATGAAATATAGATTGATAATACACACACACATTGTGGTGATTTCAATTTGCATAATTCATTGCTTACGGTTTGATTCATTTGACAATATGAGTTTCTCTATCAATGATCAAGTCAATTTATTTTATTAATTTTAAATTTCAGAAACATATAGGGAGATGTGAAATATTTTTATTAGTACTAGTTTCAATATATATACTTTATTAGTACTAGCTTGGTCTGAAATTCTTCTCTTGTATTCTTGTTTTTTTCCAGATTTTTTTTATTTTATTTTATAGATCCAAAGAAAAACAAATTGGGAAAAATAAATTTAATTGTAAAAAATAGAAAATTAAAAATATATAAAAAAATCCATGAAAAAATAAATATAATTTCTGATTTTCCCTTTTATAATTAGGAAACCAAAAAAATAAAAAATAAAAGAATCAGTCAACTCAAATGACTTTAAATTAACTCCTCTCTGCAAAGAATTACGCAGCTCCTCCTCTTGATTTCTTCATCTCTCCTTCTCCGGCCAAAAACAAAATGAGTAGCAGCAGCTACAAATATCTGTGTCCCCTAAACTCATCTATTTGCAATCCTTTGTACCTCACCTTCTTCCTCCTCCATCTCACCATCCTTGTAACCGGGGATTCACTGCAACCTTACTTTCCTCTCGATAACATAGCGCTCGACTGTGGTTCACCTTCGGAGAGGCCTGTAAACCATAGAAACTGGACTGCAGACATCAACTCAAAAGTGGCCCTTCTAGATCAAGACAGCGGCTCAAAAGAATCCATTGCAAATCAAGCCTCCACTGACTCTGTACCATATGATACTGCACGAGTCTCTCGCTCCAAATTCACCTACACTTTTCCCGTCACAACACCAGGACCTAAGTTTGTTCGCCTTCATTTTTATCCTGCTTCCTACCCTGGATTCAACAGGTCCAAGGCATCTTTTTCTGTCACAACCGATCGCTATACCTTTCTTAGCAACTTCAGTGGCGTCCATTACACTGACCCTCTTGGTCACACAGTTTACGCCAGAGAATTCATCCTAAATGTCGAAGATGAGCGGAAAAATCTGAGCATAACGTTCTCGCCAAGCCCCCATGTAGCTGATGCATATGCTTTCATCAACGGGATTGAAATCGTATCCATGCCCACCAATCTTTACTACACTGCAGGAGGGATGAATGATGTTCGTGATCCCCTTCAAAATAAAACTGCTTTAGAGATGATGTACCGAGTAAATGTGGGTGGGGGGCCGATCACACCGCCCGAAGACACTGGCATGTTTCGTAGGTGGTTAGAAGATACAAATTACTTGACGGATGCTCGACCAAGCGCTTTCCAAAGTAATTACACCATTCAACTTCAGTATAATAACGACACTCGCTATGCTGCACCTGACGTCCTCTATCAAACTGCTAGGACCATGTGGTCTCCTACTGTAAAGGCAGAAGAATACAACATGACTTGGGAATTTCCGGTCCACTCCACATTCACCTATCTTGTTAGGCTTCATTTCTGTCAGTTTATACCGATCATATTGCAAAAAGACGATCTAGCCTTTAAAATATATATCGCTAATCAAACTGCAGAACGTTACGCAGATATTATTGATTGGGCTGGTGGATATGGGGTTCCCACATACAAAGATTACTCAGTAACGATGGATGCCAGAGGAAACGAGGAGGTACAGAATTTGTCGATTGCATTGGACCCTATTATGACTACAAAAGCCTTTGATGCAATGTTGAATGGAGTTGAAATCTTCAAATTGAGCAACTTAGACAATCTTTCCGGACCAAATCCTCCCGCATATGAGGATAGCCCCACTAGCACTCCTCCTAGCGCGACATCATCAAAGTCACAACACAGTCGAAGAAGAACAGCCACCATTTTTGCCGCTGCTGTTTCGGGCCTTGTTGTTGTCTCTGTCCTATTTTTCTTGATTTTCCGGAGAAGAGTCCTAAAATTCAAGGAGTGGGTTTCTGGTGGTGGAACTTCGAAGTTAAGCCCTGCTTTTTCCTCGTCAACAAAGTCAATGAAGACCCAGAGGTCATCTCTACCTTTTGATCTATGCCACAATTTCTCGCTAGCTGAGATCATAGCAGCTACGAAAAACTTCGACGATTCATTCATTATTGGTGTTGGTGGCTTTGGTAACGTGTACAAAGGATTATTTGATGGTGGAGTCACTCGTGTTGCGATAAAGCGCTTGAATCCAAGTTCACAGCAGGGTGCAACCGAGTTCATGACAGAGATTGAGATGCTCTCCCAGCTTAGATTCCGCCATCTGGTTTCTCTAATTGGTTACTGCAATGAGAATAACGAGATGATCCTGGTGTATGATTATATGGCTCGTGGGACGCTTCGTGATCATCTCAAAAGAACTGATAATCCTCCACTTTCATGGACCCAACGCCTACAGATCTGTATCGGTGCTGCCCGTGGGCTGCACTATCTTCACACAGGTGCAAGGCACACTGTCATTCATCGTGATGTGAAGACAACAAATATCTTGCTGGATGAGAAATGGGTGGCCAAAGTTTCAGATTTCGGATTGTCCAAAACAGGCCCCACGATCTCATCCAAGGGACACGTGAGCACCCTTGTGAAAGGCAGCTTAGGGTACTTGGATCCCGAATATTGTCAACGCATGCAATTGACAGAAAAATCGGATGTCTATTCATTTGGGGTCGTGTTGTTCGAGGTACTGTGTGCTAGACCACCATTAAACCGATCAGCAGTGCCAGCAAGTCTAGCAGAGTTGGCTAGACAAAGCCACAGCAATGGAACGATCAATGAAATCATTGATCCGTATCTGGATGGAAAGATCTCACCAGATTGTCTGAAAAAATTCGTTGAAGTTGCAGTGACATGCTTGCACGAAGATGGAATCGAACGACCATCGATGACTGATGTGGTGTGGGGCCTTGAGTTTGCATTACAGCTGCAAGAGAGTGCGGTAGAGTATGTGAAAGGATCTCAAACGAAGAAAGAAGTTAACATGGAAAGTCCTCTGAAAGGCTCCTCAATCGACAGCAGCAGTGATTTGTTTAGTACTGGCAGTGAACTTGTTGTCAATTCCCGAATTTTGGAAATGGCAACAACAAGCTGCAGCGACGAACAAAGTTTTCAAAGCAGCGAGTCGGAGAAAATGATGTCGTCTGGTGCTGTGTTCTCTGAGATCATGAACTCAAAGGGACGATGAGAAGCATGCTAAGTTAGTTTATTAGCACAAATTAAGGTTTCTAGCTGAAATACCTATTAATTTATGCAAATATAGATATGGCAAGTGATAATTAGTGTTTCTGATAGAATGATTTTACTGTAGTAGCTGTTCAATAAAGAATGAGAAATTAATGGTTTGTACTTTGCAGTCCTGATCTGCATATTCAGCATTAATTGGAACCATCCAGTTTTTCTTGCTATTCGGCCACTGATCAGCTGCAACATCACCACTCTTTCAGGCTAACAACATGAACAAGTGCTAAG
This sequence comes from Salix viminalis, assembly GCA_029228465.1. Taxonomy (NCBI): domain Eukaryota; kingdom Viridiplantae; phylum Streptophyta; class Magnoliopsida; order Malpighiales; family Salicaceae; genus Salix; species Salix viminalis. The sequence continues at coordinate 8,684,451 of CM055442.1, forward strand.
TCATTAATACTCTGTTTAAAACAAACAATTTCACCTAGCAAAGTGTTTTTAGGGTTTCTCCAGCTATCTGGTTCAAAATTCGGCTCAGATGGATGGAAGGAAATCAATGGACAGAGAAGATTCCCTCTATACAAGCAACTCTTTATTTACAAATTAAAAATGCTGCCCAAAAAAATTGTTTCTTACTCCCTTCACAATATGTTTAATCAAAATGTGAAAAAAAATTAAAAAATAATTCTACTTATAAAAACAAGATTTTATTAAGAGATAGGGATTTGTAAAAAAATTGTCCAAAATTGTATATTCGTCAAGAACAAAAATGGATTTGTTGTTACTTTAAAATATTTATAGAGGCTATAGAAATTAAAATAATAATAGATGGTGAAACATTTAAAATATTGGGCTTAGATTCAAATAAAATACAAGAAGTTGATTTATTATTTTCTTAACTTGAAGAGAATCTATAAAGAATATTTCACCAATGAAAAAATAATTAAATCAATTAATAATAATTTCAGATAGTATTGCTAAAGTTATAAGAACTGCAAACAATTTCTAAACAATTTCATTGCAAATTAAAAAATATTGTTTTTTTGGAAATGCCTTTTAGACTTGAGATATTTAGAGATGAATTATTGATTGAATAATGCCAACGACTTGGAAGTCTTTGATGCCAAGGTCACTATAGATGACCTTTCAAAGGTCTTCTCCATGGTCCCATTCCCAACTGGTCCACTCTATTAGCCGCCTCATAAGGTGAACTAAATATTTAAACTACATTATTTTCAAAGATTTGATTTTTGTTGTTTTGTATGAACAATTTTGATGCAAAGAAAATACTAGATCGCTTGGTGAGGGGTTTTCAATTTTCAATTAGAGGTTTCCAATTTTCAAATAGATCATTTAAAAATAATGAAATTTTTTATCTTATTTTTTTTATTAATTTAGTAATCTTTGTTGATGAATTAGCTTTTTTGTTGTGTGTTGTGAATGACAATAAACTTTATGTAATATTTATATACCTGCACTAGTAATCTTTTAACTAAACTAACTTTTTACTTTTATTCATAATAAATATGTCAAATTTGTGAAGTTCAATGAACTCTCTCTCTTTATATATATACTAGCTACTTAGTCGCGTTTCGTTGCGACCATAATCATATATATTTTTTGTTTTATACGAACAAATTTAGATATATATAAGTTTATTTTCTTGGAAAGTGCCTTTTAAACTTGGAATTTTTAGAGATGAATTATTGATTGAATAACGCCAACGACTTGGAAGTCTTTGATGCCAAGGCCAGGACCACACAACACAAAATACCTTTCAAAGGTCATCTTCGTGGTCCCATTTCCAATTGTTCACTCTATTTCTTGCCTCATTAGAAAAAGATGTTTCGATGAATGACTTGTATATCCCGTTAATATTCCAGTTTTCATGCTGGAGTGGGCATCCCATTTTAAAAATTGACCTTTTTTTCTAATTTTTTGTTTAATTCTGTATAATTCTTTATCTACCTCTTTATGCTTAATATAAAAGAAAAAAAATATAATAATTAGTCAACTCAAAGCATGGTTGATGCATGTGAAAATTATACTGACATTAATAAAAAAACACAACAAAACTTAACCATGCATGTGAAAATTATAATGACATTAATAAAAAAAACACAACAAAACTTAGCAGGTGTTTGGAATCACTCCAAAAGTACTATTTGAAAAACAATAAATTTTTATTTTGTTTTAAATGAAATTGTTGTTAGTGTTTTTAGATCATTTTGATGTGATGATGTCAATAATAATTTTTTAAAAATAAAAATATATTATTTTAATGCATTTCTAAGTGAACATTTTGATAAGCAACCACAATCATAATCTCAAATACCCTCTTAATCAGCATACATGTGAATTTAAAAATTCGTAATTTATTTATCTGAAAATAAAACTAATGAAGTATTTCCTCTTAGATGTTTATAAGACCTATAAATTACAATTGAAGGTCTAAATTGAAAACAAATAAAACTTAATAAAAGAGAAGAGGATAAAAAATCAAAACCAAAACTAAGAAGATTGACACAAAAATATGAACAACAAATAGGGATTGCTTTAGAAGGATTGAAACAATTAAAAGAATTAAAGTAACATTAAAAAATTAAAAGAATAATGATTTAAATAAAAAACAAAACATATGACCAATTAATTGAAGGATGAAATTGAAACAAATCAAAAATTTTATAAAAGAAATCAAGACGAATCACAAATTTAAAGACTAAGGACTGAAATGTACAAAGTATAAACAAAGTGGATAGTAAGATTTTTTTTATTATGTCTATTTTCTAGTTTATTGTTTTTTATAAATATATTTCAATGAAAACATTTCTATCTTGTAGGCTATGATGCATGGATGCGTGATAGACTCGATGGTTGGTTTATAGATAGTTTAGCTCAACACTTTGTGGTATGTTTGTTTTCAACCATACATGAGTGGTCCATATACTCCTTATTACCCCACGACCCCGGCAACGAGCAACTTTAGAGATGACGAGCGATATGCCCGCGCGATGCGCCGGGTTGTTTTTATCTATGTAGAAAATTGATTGCTTTTTATGTATTGTATTTTATTATTTTAATATTTAATTAGTATAATTATAATTGATAAAATTTGTATAATCGAAATGGAAAGTGGTTTGTATATTTTGTAAATGCAGATAACGCAGGTAATTTTTTTTCCGAGTTGCATTTTTTTCTCAGTAATATTAGATTTGACACATTATAAATAAATAAAAAAATTCCACAAATAAACTTATATTTTTTGCGTGCTATAATTAGTTATTTTAATGTTCAATTACTAAAATTGCAATAGATCAAATATGTTAGAAATGAGTTTTTTGCGTGGTATAATTAGTATGCTTGCCCGCGCATTGTGTTAGGGTTTTTTCTATGTAGAAAACTAATTGATTTTTTACATGCTATAATTAGTTGTTTAAATATTTAATTAGCAATAATATAATAGATAAAATATGTAACAAATTAATTTTTTCCCCGCCTAAAAGGAATAGTGTAATCGAAATGGAAAGTGGTTCGTATATTTTTTAATTGTAGATAACCTAGGTAAATTTGTCAACTTTTTTTTAGTTGTTTTTTTTCCCAGTAATATTACATTTGACACATTAAAAATAAAAATATTGTAAATTTTTGAAGAAATAAACTTAATTTTTTGCGTGTTATAATGACTTATTTGCCGTATAAAAGGAACAGTGTAATCGAAACGGGAAGTGACTCGCATATTTTTTAATTGTAGATAACCTAAGTAAATTTGTAAAAAAAAATTTGAGTTGTTTCTTTTCCCCAGTAATATTAGATTTCAAATATTAAAAATCAAAATATTGTAATTTTTTTTTAAGAAATAAACTTAAACAAAAGAGTTTCAAATTTAAATTCAAAGCCAAATTTTTTTTTTATATAAGATTTATTAATCATATTATTATATTAAATGTATTTAAGAATATTGATATTCATTTTTTTTTTAAATCCTAGGTCATTTTTCTCTCTCTCTATATATTTTTAGGCAATAATATTAAATAAATATTAAAACATATAATTAGTCTCACATACTTTATAGAGTAATCGAAATAGGAAGTGGTTCGTATATTTTTTAATTGTAGATAACCTAGGTAAATTTGTCAATATTTATTTTTATGAGTTGCTTTTGTTCCTTAGTAATATTCGATCTGACACATTAAAAATAAAAATATTGTAATTTGTTTTTAAAAATAAACTTATTTTTTTTTGTGCTATAATTATTTATTTGCCGTCTAAAAAAAACAGTTTAATCGAAACGGGAAGTGATTCACATATTTTTTAATTGTAGATAATGTAGGTAAATGTGTCTACCTTTTGTTTTTTCAAGATGTATTTTTTTCCAGTAATATTAGATCTACAATATTAAAAATCAAAACACTGCAATTTTTTTTTGAAGAAATAAACTTAAACAAAAGAGCTCAAAATTAAATTTTGAAGTCAATTTCTTTTTTTATTTTATAATATTTATTAATCATATTATTATATTAAATATATTTAAGAATACTGATATGAATTTTTGCCCTTCAAAAAATCCAAGGTCGTTTTTCCTCTCTCTCAATATATTTTTAGGCAATAATATTCAATAAATATTCAAACATATAATTAGTTTAACATATTTTAATTTGACATAAATATACAAATATATAATTAAAAAATCAAAAAACTGCAATTTTTTTTCAAAAAATAAACTTAAACAAAGAGCACAAAATTAAATTTTGAAGCCAATTTGTTTTTTATTTTATAAGATTTATTCATCATATTATTATATTAAATGTATTTTAGAATACTGATATGAATTTAGAATATCAAAGATTACGCTGTAATGATGGATGCCAGAGGAAACGAGGAGGTACAGAATTTGTCAATTGCATTGCACCCTATTCGGTCTAATAATGCCCTTGATGCAATGTTGAATGGAGTTGAAATCTTCAAATTTAGAAAAAGAGACCATCTTTCCGGAACAAATCCTGGCATAACTGTTAGTTGATTATATTTAGGACTGCAATTTCAGGATAGCCCCACTAGCACCAGTGCACCACTCCTCCTAGCGCAACATCATCAAAGCCAAAACTGTTAGTTGATTATATTTAGGACTGCAATTTCATTTCATTGTAATTCTTTTTTGTTACTGTTTTTCATAGTCTTCAGCTTGTCCTGGTCTGTAGGGAGTTGTTAGTTTGGTTGCAACTTATTCAAGTTCATGGCTTAATTAACAATCTGACACCATGATTCTTTTCTGGTCTATATATTGTAAGCCTGCTTTTCAATAAAAGTATCAAATAATACATTCCGCAATTGCTCAAATTGACATTGCTGTTCTTTCTCTTCTACATTACTCTTCACTTAAAAACTACAAAAACACAGTCGAAGAAGAACAATCACCATTTTTGGCGCTGCTATTTCGGGCATTGTTGTCGTCTCTGTCCTCTTTTTCTTGATTTTCAGAAGAAGAGTCCTAAAATTCAAGGAGTGGGTTTCTGGTGATGGAACTTCAAAGTTAAGCCCTCCTTTTTCTCTTCAGCGAAGTTGCTTTATAGAGTCATATGGATGATCTTCCAAATTAACACATTCTTTTATGAGAGCCCTTTGATTCTACCTTAACCTTACTTTCTCTTTGATGATGGGATGTTAAAATGAGAATGAAGTCGGATGTGTAATCTAGAGACCATTACCATATATATAGATAACAAGGTACCTTTTGGTATTCATGCGTTTTGGCATTCTCATCCTTTTGATTCTCTCTACCCTAACCTTACTTTCTCTTTGATGATGGGATGTAAAAATGAGAATGAAGTCGGATGTGTAATCTGGGGACCATGACCATATATATAGATAAAAGGTACCTTTTGGTAATTATGCGTTTTGGCATTCCCATCCTTTGGTATCCCTATCTTTTTATATTTCTATTTTATTTTCATTACTAAAATAGAAATAACCTTTTAATCTCTACAAATTAAAGGTCTACATCCTATTAGATACACCAAAAACACAATTGCCTAAAATACCTAGCAGATCATTTTTAATTGGACTTTATTTTATTTAACAATCCACAAATACATAATTATTCTCATATAAGCCTAATGTTGGATTAATGATAAATAAAGTTCAATTTATGCAAGTAGACTCAAGTAGGAACTAAATTACTTGTGATCAAGCAATCCTCAAGTTATATATGAAACATAAAAGACACAAAAACACACACCAAAAATGCATGGTGGGTCTTAATACAAACCCCAATACAAATAGATAATGATGAAATAAAGAAATAGGGATGCAACATATACACAAAGATAGTGATGGAGCAAAAAGGAAAAGAAAAATATTATGGAACACAAAGTGAGACAAGTAGGAAAAGAAATAGAAAGATAGTTATTGAAATCATTTTTAGGTAGAGAGGAGAAGGAAAAACTAACACCATGATCTCAAGAAAGAAGCGCTTGAATGATCACCAAGTAAAGGAGGCATAACCCAACTTTAGGATTGTGTAAATGATGAAAACCAGTTATAACCGACACATTGGCAAAGTTTTTGTCCAATGTTTTATTCATATGTGAACTCAAATTTAAAACAAACTTAACCTTAAATAAATTAATCAGATTTCAATGCAACACTTATAACAAAATTAACTTTATAATATAATTTGATTGTCTTAAAACAAACAATAAACAAAAACCTCCAAAATTTTAGAGCATTAACATATATATATATATAAACATTATCTTACAACTTATTTCTTTTAATTCTCTTTCCTTGTCCTTCTTCTCCCTTCTTACCCATCTTCATATTCTCTCTTAAAATCAAATCTTTTTTTTCTATTTATATTTATCTAGTTTTATCAAATTACCACCATACCCCTCATCATTCATACCTAATTCTAAACCTCTAGGGTATTGTTGCCTTTTCCTATATATTTTTAAATATCACAATCTTCTAACCATATAATTTTTTTGTCCTAAAAACTTAATGGAAATGATTGAATACATACTGAGATTACAGAAAAGATGAGGAATTGCACCTAAGAAGTCATATTATCTAACAATTCAACTAGATGAACTTCTAGCACATGAGATAAATCCAACATATATTTTCATAACATAGAAACACAAAATACAAGATGTATAGATGACAAGTTTGGTGGGAGTGCCAACTTATAAGAAATTATCCCAACTCTCTCTGCAATCTCATATGACCTAACAAATCAAGGACTTAACTTGTCTTTGCTTCCAAACCTGAATATATTTTTAGTCGGTGAAACCTTTAAAAACACACAATCACCCACTAAAAACTCCAAGCCATGCCTCTTTATTTCTGTGTAACTCTTTAGTCCACTTTAAGATGTCTAAAGCTTATTTTTAATCATCTTTATCTTCTATAAGGTAATCTAAATTAGCTCTACTCCTATTAATATTCCAGTTTTCATGCTGGAGTGGGCATCCCATTTTAAAAATTGACCTTTTTTTATTTTTTATTTAATTCTGTATAATTCTTTATCTACCTCTTTATGCTTAATATGAAAGAAAAAAATTATAATAATTAGTCAACTCAAAGCATGGTTGATGCATGTGAAAACTATAATGACATTAACAATATAAAAAACACAACAAAACTTAGCAGGTGTTTGGAAATCACTGTGCTTTTGGAAAAAAACAATAAATTTTTATTTTGTTTTAAATGAAATTATTGTTAGTGTTTTTAGATCATTTTGATGTGATGATGTCAAAAATAATTTTTCAAAAATAAAAATATATTATTTTAATGCATTTCTAAGTGAACATTTTGATAAGCAACCACAATCATAATCCCAAATACCCTCTTAATCAGCATACATGTGAATTTTAAATTCGTAATTTATTTATCTAAAAATAAAACTAATGAAGTACTTCCTCTTAGATGTTTATAAGACCTATAAATTAGAATTGAAGGTCTAAATTGAAAACAAATAAAACCTTAATAAAACAGAAAAGGATAAAAAATCAAAACCAAAACTAAGAAGATTAACACATAAATATGAACAAAAAATAGGGATTGCTTTAGAAGGACTGAAACAATTAAAGGAAATAAAATCAAATTAAAAAAATTAAAAGAATAATGGTTTAAATGAAAAACAAAACATATGACCAATTAATTGAAGGATGAAATTGAAATAAATCAAATTTTTTATAAAAGAAATCAAGACGAATCAGAAATTTAAAGACTAAGAACTGAAATGCACAAAGTATAAACAAAGTGGATAATAAGATTTTTTTTATTATATCCATTTTTTAGTTTATTGTTTTTTATAAATATATTTAAATGAAAACATTTCTATCTTGTAGGCTATGATGCATGGATGCGAGACAAACTCAATAGATTTCTTTATTGAGATGTACGTGTGCCGTGATGACCACTAAAAAAAATGTAGATAAGTATGTTTGTTTTCAACCATATATGGGTGGTTTATAGATAGTTTAGCTCAACACTTTGTTATATGTTTGTTTTCAACCATATATGGGTGGTCCATATCCTCCCTATTACCCCTCGCCCCCGGCAACGACCACCCTCCTCCTCCTCGTATAATATGGTTGGGTCTGTGGTTGTGAGTTTCTATGTATGCATGTGAAACTATCATTTAGTATATAAGTAAAAGAAAATAAGAACCAAATAATGGATTTTAAATTGAAAAGGAAAAGTCAATGAATATTGTTCAACATAGAAACATGATACACGTTCGGTTGAAACAAATTAAAACACTAGCATCCATGTATAGCATCTGAGATTATAAGCAAATTTGTTGTGAGATGTTGCCGTGCTGGTTATGGCGGGGAAAAGAAAATAAGAATCATATAATGGATTTTAAATTGAAAAGGAAAAGTCAATGAATATTCTTCAACAATAATTTTGATGTGTATTCAGATTTAAATGAAATTATTATTAGTGTTTTCAAATCATTTTGATGTGATAATGTCAAAAATAATTTTTTAAAAATAAAAAATATATTATTTTAATATATTTTTAAGTAACTAGCACTTTGAAAAGTAACTGAAACAATATTCTCAAATATCCTCTTAATGAGCATACATGTGAATATTAAATTTGTAATTTATTTATCTAAAAATAAAACTAATGAAGTATCTGAAATTCTTCCACTACAAAAAAAGGGTGCCGTTAGCAACGGAATTTTGCAACGGAAAAATTCCGTTGCTTAATTTGCATCCGGAATTTGTTTAGCAACGGATTTTTCGTTGCGAAAACAATTCCAGAAAAAAAAAAAAGACATGGTTTGCAACGGATTAGCCGTTGCAAATTTAATTTGCAACGGAACATTTTGCAACGGAGTTTGCAACGGATTATCCGTTGCAAAATTGTCCGTTGCAAATTACATTTGCAACGGCTAATCCGTTGCAATTGAAAATTCCATAGAAAAAAAAATAAAACACGGTTTGCAACGGATTCGCCGTTGCAAATTAAATTTGCAACGGACAGTATTGCAACGGATTTTACAACGGATAATCCGTTGCAAAATCCGTTGCAAATTAAATTTGCAACGGCAAATCCGTTGCAAAGAATAAAACTATTATTATTATTATTATTGCATCAATAATGAAAAAAAATTAAATCAAAGAATAAAAAAGCCTAAAACTATAACAAAATAGCAAACAAAATCAATGAAAAAAAATATTAGCTGGAAAAAAATTATTTGACTTGAAAATAAAAAAAAAAACTAAAAGAAAGAACAAACTAAAATCTAAGAACAAAATTTCTCAAAAAGTTACCACCTTAACAAATAAGAAAATAATAAAAATTAAAAATCAAAACTAAGAGCACACATATATAAATATAGACAAAAATAAGGTGTGCGTCAGGTCGAATATTGTCGGCGGGGGTGTCAGATGCGTACATAGTATTCACAGAAAAGAATAATAAAAAATGATAAATTAACATAGCACCCCTACATTCAACTCTTCAATTTTGTCTTATCATGGGTAAAAGAGTTATTTTACCATGCAATAGTATGTGAAATCACTGTGACACCTCCTCTGTTAACTCTTAGTTTTTATCTTATATCAGGATAGAATAGTTATTTTACTATAAAAATATAAAAAAAATCTCAAAAAAAATATATTTTAATATAAAACATCAAAAAATTACTAAAAAAAATGCAAGAAACAATTTTGAAGCATAAAATCAAATAATTCATCATCAGCGCATGCACGTGTGCGTGCTCTGTCAGGTTCTAAGCAATATATCTAACTTAAATCTCACGAGGATCAGCCACAAAAACATGTTTTCATTTTCATTTCAAAACCTTTAATTATGGATAATCCGACTCAATCCGAACTCTCTAACCCAACTTCACCTCCTTCAACTACTCCGAATCTGGCTCAACCTCTTTGTAAGAGCAAGTTCAATGACAAGATCTATTTTGAAGATTCAAATCTTGAAAATGGCTCTTTGAATAATGTATATTTGATTTTTTTATTGATATGTACTCCAATGGTAAAAAATATTTTGAAGAGCTATTTTTTATATTATTTCAAATATAATGCAATTATTTTGAATTTAGTTTAATTATGCAATTAATAGGAGTAAATTATACAATTAAATAATTGCTTTTGAAAAACCTTCCAACAATAAAATAAAAGATTTGTCTTTTCTAAGGAATAGCTCTTCTTTTAATCTAAGGAAAACAAAAACAGCCGGTAAATCGATCGTAAATTAATAGAATATCAACAAAAAGAAAAGACAAATTACTTATTGTCTTTGAGTGCTAGAAAAACTTAAGAAAATAAAATGAACACATTAATAAATAACCAATAAGTTCAAACATAATTAATTAAAATACATTCCATTACATTCCTACATTCCTGATAATATAAATTAATAAATAAAATTATTATTTTTTATTTATATTTAAATTAAAAAAATAAATTTAATTATTATTAAAAAATGAATTTAAATATGATTAATAATAGTAATTAATATAAAACCACCCACCCACCCAAACCCTACATTCCTTCACATCTCTTGTTCCCGATCTCCACCTCGCCGGCGTCGAGCTTCAGTGACCCAATAGACCCATCACCACCACAACGAAGATCTGCTTCCTCTGGTGCGCGGTACGGTTAGTATTTCCATGTTGCTCGCATTTCATTTCCTGCATTTTATGAACATGCCAGCTTGTTTCAGTTTCTCCTTTGATTTTCTGTTTCTTGCACACCAAAACGATTTGTCGTTCTGTTAATTTCAGAGGCCTAGGGTTTCTGATTTTTTTATTTGTATGCAATTTTGAAGGTGGAAGAGTGAATGAAGTTCCAGTAATTACACTACAAGAAAAGGGTGCTAAACAAATTCAGAAAATAAAAAAAAATACACATGGGTTGCAACGGATATACCGTTGCAAATTTAATTTACCATATTTAAGCAAATGTTGTAATGGAAAAATAATATAAATTAATAAATAAAATTATTATTTTTTATTTATATTTAAATTAAAAAAATGAATTTAATTATTATTAAAAAATGAATTTTATTATAATTAATAATAATAATTGATATAAACTCAACAACATTAACAAAAGAGTAAGCACGAAGAAAAGCCTAAAATTATTATTAATATTATTGTTAGTATTGCGTTAATAATGAGAAAAAAAATTAAAGCAAAGACTAAAAAAATCTTAAAACTTTAACAAAAGAACAAACAAAAAAATGATAAAATAAAAATTATTAGCTAAAAAAATTATTTAACTTGAAATTAAATTTTTTTGTTAATAACTGTTAAAAAAAATATGGTAAATAATTCACCGATTAATACTTATGTATTAATAATTGTTTCTTGTCCATTGATAAAATTCCCCGTCTAGAAAAGAAAAGAAAGCTCCCGCTCTAGACATGGGATGGGCGGGCTAAATGAAAATTAAGGTTGGATTTTTTCAAGTCTTGCAACTGAACATCCGTTGCAAACGGAAATGCCGTTGCAAATGTGAAACGCACCGTTTTATTGAAAACAATTGAATATCCATCTGTCTTCCTCTTTCCCGGTCACATTTACTCCCATTTACAGCAAAACCGGACCTTTCCCTTCTTCTCTCTTCTTCCCGGCCTCAGCACTTTCCCTTCGAAAAAAACGGTGACCTTCACTCTTTAAAACCAGCTCTTTCCCTTCGAATTCTTCTCTTTTTTTCTCTTCTTTTTTTCGGTTCGGTGACCTTCACTCTCTAAAACCAGAAGACCTTCTCTCTCTCTCTCTCTCTCTCTCTCCCTCTCGGTTCAGCAAAATCAGCCATTAACTCCGAGAGCACCACCTCGTCGGGATCCTCCCCTCTGCACTGAAACCCAGCTACAACGCCACCGTGGAACAACGAAGGTACGGTCACCATTTCAAAATTCAAATTTCTGCTCAGCTTTTTTGTTTATTTTCTTAGTTTCTAAATTAGTTTAGGGTTTATTATCTCTTGCCTTCTGTTTTGGTTGGTGGGATTGAAAGAAAGTGAACAGATTTTTTTTTAATTTTGAATCCGAAATTATTTTTTTTAATATTTCTTAATGTTAGGAAAGCGGAAATATGAAAATAGAGAAATCCGAACATTGAACTTTTTGCATTTTGCCTAATTTCAATCTGTAGTTTGCCTCGCATCTTCAATCTGTTAAAGATACTCATTTTTCTTAATGATGCTTGTTAACCTAGTACAAGAACTGAGAAATTGAAAAAAATAAAATATACAGATACTGGGTTCACAAACTATGTGATACACCATTCCAACCGAAAGACTCATGTAGTGTTTAAGAAGAAAAAAACAAATAGCTACCAGTACTGCTCAAAGGCCAACTTTCCACACTGAATCCTCGTACATGATTTTATTGGGTAAACTGTTATGGACTTGAGGCCCTGCAGATAGTGCAAATACATAAAACTAGATCTTAAATGATCTAACAGCAGTTCATGTCCGTAATATAACTCAATTTCTACTAGACATTCCAGGGGAGCTAAGGTTATTTCTTAGTTGATTTTAATTTATCTTTTGTCAGTAATATAACTCAATTTCTGAAAGTACTAACAACATCTCTCTACGCAGGGTTTTTAAAGGAACATCAATCAATATCTTTTGACTTTAAATTGTATTAAATTCGCTTGAAAGGTTAGTGTAATTTGTTGATTGTGTCATTTGAGTATGAATATCGATTTAATGCATATTGTTGTGTATGGTGTTGCTGTGTGTTGCTCCTATGTGTTTTGGTGTTGTGTGTTTGATGTTTTGTTAAGTATTTGTTGGTTTTTTTGTTTTTTTTTGTCTTGGCCATGAATAATCCATAAACTAGAGATATCGATTGAACTCTTGGTGACAGAGGTTACGCCAGAGAATTCATCCTAAATGTCGAAGATGAGCGGAAAAATCTGAGCATAACGTTCTCGCCAAGTCCTCATGTAGCTGATGCATATGCTTTCATCAACGGGATTGAAATCGTATCCATGCCCACCAATCTTTACTACACTGCAGTAGGGATTAATAATATTGACAAGGAGTTCAATTCTGATCCCCTTCAAAAAGAAACTGCTTTGGAGATGATGTACCGAGTAAATGTGGGTGGGGCAGACATCGAACCGCGCAGCGATAGTGGCATGTTTCGAAGGTGGTTATCCGATATAGATTACTTGACTGATGCTCGACCAGGCCTTTACCAATATAATTCCACCATTGAGCTTCAGTATAATAACGACACTCGCTATGCTGCACCTGACAACCTCTATCGAACTGCTAGGACCATGGGGCGCAATGGTACTGTAAATGCAGAATACAACCTGACTTGGGAATTTCCGGTCCACTCCACATTCACCTATCTTGTTAGGCTTCATTTCTGTCAGATTATACCGATTATATTGCGAAAAGGTGACCTAGCCTTTGAAATATATATCGCTAATAAAACTGCAGAACGTTACGCAGATATTATTGATTGGGCTGGTGGATATGGGGTTCCCATATACAAAGATTACTCAGTAATGATGGATGCCAGAGGAAACGAGGAGGTACAGAATTTGTCGATTGCATTGCACCCTATTCAGCAATGTTGAATGGAGTTGAAATCTTCAAATTGAGCAATTCAGACAATCTTTCCGGACCAAATCCTGGCGCATATCAGGATAGCCCCACTAGCGCGACATCATCAAAGCCAAAACTGGTAGTTGATTATATTTTAGGGCTGCAATTTCATTTCATTGTAATTCTTTTTTGTTACTGTTTTTCCTAGTCGTCAGCTTGTCCTGGTCTCTAGGGAGGAGTTAGTTTCTTGCAACTTATTCAAGTTCATGGTTTAACAATCTGACACCATGATTCTTTTCTGGTCTATATATTGTAAGCCTGTTTTTCAATAAAAGTATCAAATAATACATTCCGCAATTGCTCAAATTGGCATTGCCGTTCTTTCTCTTCTACATTACTCTTCACTTAAAAACTACAAAAACACAGTCGAAGAAGAACAGTCACCATTTTTGGCGCTGCTGTTTCGGGCATTGTTGTCGTCTCTGTCCTATTTTTCTTGATTTTCAGGAGAAGAGTCCTAAAATTCAAGGAGTGGGTTTCTGGTGATGGAACTTCAAAGTTAAGCCCTCCTTTTTCCTCTTCAACGAGTCAAAAAAAACCCACAGGTCATCTCTATAGTAAAATAATCATTTTATCCCTCGAAAAAGATAAAAAAGCGTTGCTGCCGGAAAGGGTACCACGGGGATTTTATATTTTTGTAAAATAGCTAAATACTAATATACCCCCTAATAAGACAAAAAATAATTCTGGTCGTGAGAGGCGCAACCGTAATTTCTAATTTTTAAAAAATGACTAAATACCAATATGCCCCCAATAAGATAAAATTGAAGATTTGGATGTAGGGGTGTTCCGGTAATTAACCATATTTTTTATTATTATTATCTGCCGAATATTGTTCGCGCATGGGTCGCACGTGGTCGACGGTATTCGGCGTCACACCCGTTTCAGGAGGCGTGTGCAGTCGTTGACAGTGTCAGAAAATGCTCATCCGACATCCCCACGGATGTGCCGCCATGTCATGATCCAAGGTGGTCGGTTTAGTGATGGTGATCGATTGAAAGTTATTTTCCCCTTTTCTCTCTCCTGCATGATAAAGTACAAGGTAAGCCCCTGGTTTTATGGTGTTTTCATTTCAATCCCTGAACATTTAATTGTTTTGCCTGTTCCTGATTTTGGTTGTATAATTTTTTATTTGTTTCAATTGGATAATTCGATTGATACTAATTATATATTTAGGTTTCAATTCGGTCTTTATTCTTTTAATTTTTTTGGATTGGTTTTAAATCCCTTAATATAATCGGTACAGAGGTTTTGATTTTTTCAATTTTGTCCTTTGATTGAAATAGATAATATATTTGGTTTTTATTTTGACCCTTATACTTTTAATTTTAATTCCTTTTTTTATATTTCTGAAATAGTCCCTCTTTTTGTCCATATTTATATATGTACTCTTAATTTTAATTTTTTTAATTTTTTTCTATTTTCTTATTTATTGAGGTGGTATTTTTTTGAAAGATTTAGTTTGTAGATTTTAGTTTGTGCTTGTGATAATTTGGAAATTGATATTTCAGTTTTTTTTTTCTCTTTGTTCTTTCTTTTAGTTTTTTTATTAGTATTTTTTTTTATTTTCAAGTCAAGTGATTTTTTCTCAGCTAATAATTTTTATTTTTGTATTATCATTTTTTTTATTTTCTCTTTTGTTAAAGTTTTTAGACTTTTTTTAGTCTTTGATTTATTTTTTTCATTATTAATGCAATAATAATAATAATAATTTTAGTTTTTGTTCTTACTTACTCTTTTGTTAGTTTTTTTTGTCAGGGTAATTTTATAATTTTTATTGTTTTGGAAGTAATAATAGTGATAATTTTAGATGTTAAGATTTCGATGTTACTGTTGTTATAATAGGTGTGTTGATCTGTTTTATTATATCAAACTTTGCATGTATATATCTATTATATTTTATTTTGAACTAGCAAATCTTGTTAATTTTTTTAATCTCAATAGTTATAAAAATTATTTACTCAGCCCGCAACGTAGTGCGGACAATTTTACTAGTACAATAGCTAAAAGAGGTCAGGGTTTTCAACATGAATGAACAATGATTTTCACTAATCATCTAGATTCAGAAGCACTGTGAATTTTACTGATTTTTTACTAGTCAAATCCGATTTTACTAGTTTTCGAGTTTAGTTCTATTTAGCACGTAAATACATGTTGACTCGTAAAATAAAATTTTAAAAATCAACTCATGATTTTGATAACCTTGTTGGTGACATTGATGTTTTATTACTAATAATCACCAACACTAAGAGCTGGCTATTCAAGGTTGTCCTTATTATTTAGAATCTGCCATAAAACATGCATGTTTTGTCCATTCAAGTTTTTTAATATTTAAAATCAGCAATACTTTTGGACTTTTAAGTTTATAATACATAGGGCTCGGTGTTTGTATCCAAAGTTAACGATAGCATTATTAACATTCATAATCATCAATATATGGCCGATTGTTTTACTTAAAATATATTTTTGATTGAATAAAATATATTCTTATGAGTTAGAGAAATAAATATGTTTTATGGATAGACTTTTTACATCACACATTTATTTCATATAACTTATTAAATAAAAAAAACAATTCCTTAAATTAACCAGAACAAATGTAAGATTAATATTTATTAAACTATTTAACAGCTCATTATCTTATTTATTTGCCACATCATACAATTACATGATTCAACAGGTAATAATAATATTATAGTGGTCGTAAGGGAACTAATAAACTCCGAACACGCATGGGCGTGGAATAACTGCTAGTAGAGAGACCCCGATCAGGCCCTGTCACGGAAGCAGGGGTCAGCGCGATTATACAGCCGGCACCGAATATTGTTTTTTTTCTCCAAGCCGTATCGTATACTTTCGCGGAGTTTAAACAGTATTTTGGAACGATCCAAAACTTGGTTGCTTGAGCCGGCAGCGGCAGCGGCAGCGGCAGCACTGAGAATCCTGTTAATTTCAGAATCCATCATGAACTCCGAATCTAAGTTGGAATCAGGTATGGAGTACAAGGGGAGGTCACCGTCCATTTCCGGCAGTGAAATGCTAGCACGGCAACGTTTTGTGTTGAGCAGCAGCAGCATCAGCAACAACGACGACGACAATGTTAGGGCTGACAAGGAAAGACTCCTCATAGTATCTCTTCTTATGTTGCGCTAGCTGGCTCTTTTAAGGTTGTAGATCAAAGCGAGCAGCTACCTCTGTATATAAGGGATAGGGTGGCACCGACAGACGGCGTTGAGGGTGATAAGATGAGCCACGTGGCAATGATGGACTGGTCAGCTCATGTTTTCCTAGAAAATCAACTGGACCCCTCCTTATATGTAATGTGTTTCAATGTACGTGCATGGCCTAATGTATTTTACATGGGATATAAGTACTATTGCGTTTGCCTTTGCTATTATTTCTTGAATTTCAGTTTTTTACCAAAATTAAAAAAATTGAAAGATTGCTATGTTAGGACTAGATTTCATATCATATAGAAATATTCATGTTGAATAATCAAGAATGCATAAACAATAAAATAAAAGTGTATCTAAATCCATATCTGAAAGTCGCTCTATAGAGTCATACGGATGACCTTCTAAATTAACACGTTCTTATCTGAGAGCCCTTTGATTCTCTCTACCTTAACCTTAATTTCTCTTTGATGATAGGATAACAAAATGAGAATGAAGTCAGATGTGCTATCTAGGAACCATGACCATATATATAGATAACAAGGTACCTTTCGGTATTCATGTGTTTTGACATTCCTATCCTGAAAAAAAAAAAAAAAACTTAGCTGGTGTTTGGAAATCACTCCAAAAGTGATTTCTGAAAAAAAATTTTGCTTTAAATTAGATTGTCTTTAGTGTTTTTAAATTATTTTGATGTGATGATGTCAAAAATAATTTTTTAAAAATAAAAATATATTATTTTAATACATTTATAAGTAAATATTTTGAAAAACAACCTCAATCATAATCCCAAATATCCTCTTAATCAGCATACATGTGAATTTTTAATTTTTTATTTATTTATCTAAAAATAAAACTAATGAAGTATTTCCACTTAGATGTTTATAAGACCTATAAATTAGAATTGAAGGTCTAAATTGAAAACAAATAAAACCTTAATAAAAGAGAAAATTTTAAAATCAAAACCAAAACTAAGAAGATTGACACATAAATATGAACAACAAATAGGGATTGCTTTAGAAGGATTGAAACAATTAAAGGAATTGAAATAAAATTAAAAAATTAGAAGAATAATTATTTAAATGAAAAACAAAACATATGACCAATTAATTGAAGGATGAAATTGAAACAAATCAAATTTTTTATAAAAGAAATCAAGACGAATAAGAAATTTAAAGACTAAGGAGTGAAATGTACAAAGCGTAAACAAAGCGGATAGTAACATTTTTTTTATTATATCTATTTTTTAGTTTATTATTTTTTATACGTATATTTAAATGAAAAAATTTCTATCTTGTAGGCTATGATGCATGGATGCGAGAAAAACTCGATGGATTTCTTTATTGAGATGTACGTGTTCCGTGATGACCACCAAAAAATAATGTAGATAAGTATGTTTTCAACCATATATGGGTGGTTTATAGATAAATATAGTTTAGTTGTACACTTTGTGGTATGTTTGTTTTCAACCATATATGGGTGGTCCATATCCTCATTACCCCACGACCCCGGCAACAACCTGCCTCCTTCTCCTCGTGTAATATGGTTGGGTTTGTGGTTGTTTGTTTATATACATGAATGTGAAACTACCATTTAGTATATAAGTAAAAGAAAATAAGAACCATATAACGAATTTTAAATTGAAAAGGAAAAGTCAATGAATATTCTTCAACAATAATTTTGATGTGTTTTCAGATTTAAATGAAATTGTTGTTAGTGTTTTCAGATTATTTTGTTGTGATAATGTCAAAAATAATTTTTAAAATATAAAAATATATTATTTTAATACATTTTTAAGTAAAAAGCACTTTGAAAAGTAAATGCAACCATATTCTCAAACATTCTCTTAATGAGCATACATGTGAATATAAAAAATTGTAATTTATTTATCTAAAAAATAAAACTAATGAAGTATTTCTTCTAAGATGTTTATAAGACCTATAAATTAGAATTGAAGGTCTAAATTGAAAAAAAATAAAATCTTAATAAAGGAGAAAAGGATAAAAATCAAAACCAAAACTAAAAAGATTGACACATAAATATGAACGAAAAACATGGATTGCTTTAGAAGGACGGAAACAATTAAAGGAATTAAAATCAAATAATCATAATTAAAAAATTAGAAGAATAAGGTTTGAAATGAAAAACAAAACATATGACCAATTTCAGTTAAAGGATAAAATTGAAACAAATCAAAATTTATAAAAAAAATCAAGACAAAATTAGAAATTAAAAGACCAAAGGACTCAAATGTACAAAGCATAAATAAAGATGACTTGAATGGATATTAGGTTTCAGGACATAGAGAGAGAAAAATCAACGATGATAACTCTCTAACCATTGTGCGCTGATACGCGCACCACCATGGGGAAGTTAACATGATGACACATCTAGTGAGATGATGATTGACTATGTTAGTCACCGCATGGAGAGACGACTCAAAACCACTTATGTGTTAGGCATAAACACCAATAATTTTTTTAATAAAAAAGTATTTAAAAATATAAAAATATCAAAACACCCCTCAAAGCCTGTCCTAATAACAAAAAAAACCCATATCAAAATACTAAAATATCTAAGAACTCTTGTATTTTTTTCTTTTCCAAGGGTTTAAGAATCAGTCAACTCAAATTACTTTAAAGTAACTCCTCTCTGCATAGAATTAAACGCAGCTTCTCCTCTTGATTTCTTCACCTCTCCTTCTCCGGCCAAAAACAAAATGAGGAGCAGCAGCTACAAATATCTGTGTCTCCTAAACTCATCTATTTCCACTCCTTTGTACCTCACCTTCTTCCTCCTCCATCTCACCATCCTTGTAACCGGGGATTCACCGCAACCTTACCTTCCTCTCGATAACATAGCGCTCAATTGTGGCTCATCTTCCGAGAAGTCTGTAAACGATACAAACTGGACTGCAGACATCAACTCAAAAGTGGCCCTTCTACATCAAGACAGCGGCTCAATACAATCCACTGTACATGATCAAGCCTCCACTAACCCTGTACCTTATCATACTGCACGAGTCTCTCGCTCCAAATTCACCTACTCATTTCCCATCACAACACCAGGACCTAAGTTTGTTCGCCTTCATTTTTATCCGGCTTCCTACACTGGATTCAACAGGTCGAAGGCATCTTTTTCAGTCACAACCGGCCGTCGCTATACCTTGCTTAGCAACTTCAGTGGCGTCCATTACACTGAGACTCATGGTGCCAGAGGTTACGCCAGAGAATTCATACTGAATGTCGAAGATGAGCGGAAAAATCTGAGCATAACGTTCACGCCGAGTGCCCATGTTGCTGATGCATATGCTTTCATCAACGGGATTGAAATCGTATCCATGCCCACCAATCTTTATTATACTGCAGGAGGGATGAATAATTTTAACAAGGAGTTCAATTCTGATCCCCTTCAAAAAGAAACTGCTTTGGAGATGATGTACCGAGTAAATGTGGGTGGGGCGGAGATCACTCCGCCCGATGACACTGGCATGTTTCGTACGTGGTTATCCGATACAAACTACTTGACGGATGCTCGACCAAGCGCTTACCTTTATAATGACACCATTCAACTTCAGTATAATAACGACACTCGCTATGCTGCACCTGACGAACTGTATCGAACTGCTAGGACCATGGGGCCCAAGAATGGTACTGACGTCGTCTATCGAACTGCAGAATACAACATGACTTGGGAATTTCCGGTGCTCTCCACATCCACCTATCTTGTTAGGCTTCATTTCTGTCAGTTTATACCGATTATATTGCGAAAAGGCGATCTAGCCTTTAAAATATATATCGCCAATCAAACTGCAGAACGTTACTCTGATATTATTGATTGGGCTGGTGGATATGGGGTTCCCGTATACAAAGATTACCCAGTGATGATGGATGCCAGAGGAAACGAGGAGGTACAGAATTTGTCGATTGCATTGCACCCTATTCAGTCTAATAAAGCCCTTGATGCAATGTTGAATGGAGTTGAAATCTTCGAATTGAGAAAACGAGACCATCTTTCCGGAACAAATCCTGGCGCATATCAGGATAGCCCCACTAGCACTACTCCTCCTAGCGCGACATCATCAAAGCCAAAACTGGTAGTTGATTATATTTTAGGATTGCAATTTCATTTCATTGTAATTCTTTTTTGTTACTGTTTTTCCTAGTCTTCAGCTTGTCCTGGTCTGTAGGGAGTTGTTAGTTTGTTGCAACTTATTCAAGTTCATAGCTTAACAATCTGACACCATGATTCTTTTCTGGATACATCCCGCAATTGCTCAAATTCACTTATTAGAATTAGTTCATTTTATAATTTAATTTAAATTAAAAACAACAAACAAAATATAAATTGTAAAAATACCTATAATAATCAAATAACAAAAATAAATAGTTAATTTCTATCTACAAAAATAAGAAATCATCATTGAAAATTCATCCTTGCATTGCCATCATTATCATGACTATAATAGTCAAATTATTATCAGCATTATTGCCCAAACAATTAAAATCATAATATTGCCCTGAAAAATAATAAAAAAAAAGATAAACATTTTCACAAAAAAAAACAATAAAAATAATCACTAAAATTATTATTATTATTATTATTGCGTAAACAATGAAACCATAAAATCATATAATCTGAAAAAAAAAGATACAAATAACAGAAAACACAAAAAAAAAAAAACAAAGGGAAAAAGGGAGCAATATTAATTTTAAAATGATCACTAACATAAATTAAAATTTAAGGACTTAACTAAATAAAAATAAAACCCCAATAAAAAATTAAACAAAAAAACTTAAAAACAAAAACTAAAAGCATAGATGCATAAATACAAATAAAAAATAAACACTGTCCAAGAAGGACTAAAAAAACCAAAGGAATTAATATCAAATAATGTTTTTTTTAAGAATAATTATCAAAATGAAAAATAAAATATATAATTAATTCCAATTGAAAGACAAAATTGAAACAAATAAATTTTTTATGACCGAACAAATAAAGATATTTTAAAAACAAATTGTTTTGTAATTTTTTTTAAAACAATTAAAAGAATAAGGACCATAAACAAATTTCATTTTGAGGACCAAATTAGAACAAATTAAAATCTAAATACCAAAATATTTAAAGGAACCAAGCAAACCAAAAATCAAAAGAATAAGGAGTACATTGAAAACCAACATATATAATTATTTTCAATTGAAGGGCACAATTGCAACAAATCAAAATTCTCATTGAAGAAATCAGAATATTAAGATTAAATTTATCTGAGATTTAATCAGAATATTGAGATTTAAGTTTTTTTTTTACATATGTATTTTCAAGTGTTAATATTAAACAAATATAAAAAAAATATAATTAGTCTCACATATTTTTACAAAAAAAAAATAGCTTTAAATTATTTTTTTATCATTATTTTAAATGTCTTATTTATAATAAAATAAATATATTAAAATACTAAATAATTGAAAGTTTTGTAGGTTTATTATTTGCTTAGATACATAGCATTAAAAAAATCTAGGACTATTAACATTTTTTTTACATGTTAAAAACTTTTGGTTTTGGCTGCGGCGAAGCACGGGCAAGTTGCTCATATATTTTTTCATTGTAGATAATTTGGCCTAAATTTTCCTCTTTTTGTCTATGTTTGACTTTGTACCTTTTCTGTTTATGTGATATTAGATCTGAAATATCATACATAAAAAAATCATAAAAGTTATTTAAAAAAAAAAAAAAGACCGAATGATGAATTATTTTGAGTATTATTCTAATTATTATTATAATGATGGTTAAATTATCATATTTATTATAGTTGTCATTATAATTATTGTTGTAAATAATTAATATTTTGATATTATTATTGATAATATTATCATTCCCACCATCATTATTGTTATAAAAATAAATTTAATGTGTTTTTAATATTTATTCATCATATTATTATATTAAAAGTATTTCATAACACTGAGATTAAATTAATTAGATATTTAAAAGAAAACTTACATAATTTTTATATATATTTTAAAGCATTAATATGAAATAAATATCAAAATATATAATTAGCCTCAAATATTTTAAATTGGAAATACCTTTAAAATAATCGTTATCATTATCTTAAATGCTTTATCCATAATAAATTGAATATATATAAAAAAAACTAAATAATCCAAAGGTTTGTAGGTTGATTATTTCTCTCAAATGTATAATATCATAAAAAAAATCTAGAATCATTAGTATTTTTTTTATATGTCAAAAAATTTGGTTATGAATATAGCGAAGTATTGGGCAAGTCATATATATATTTTTTCACTATAGATAATTTAACATAATTTTTAAAATATTTGAACTTAAGAAAAAATATTAGCAAATGACAGTCAATAATTAGATAGGCGATCATAATAAAAATTTAAAAAAAACTTTCATGCTCCAACCCTTTTACTTTACCTAATGGAAGCACTATGTCTCACAATAACATAAAATAATTGGGCAATTAACATCCAGACCCACCAAAACCAAATTACCTATAATCTAAATGGCATAGGAAAAACACGACGGATTGCTATAATGGTTTTACTACGCAATTTATATTATAGGTAATATAATATTTTTTAGCCATCGTCCCTGATTTTTTCTCTATAATAAAAATTCATAAAATAATTTCCTGTTGCCTTTCTCAGAATAAAAGACAAAAGATGTTGCTAGTTTATCAATTTTAAGTTTCATTTAGAAGTCCAGTTGATCACCAGCTCTTCGATATATCCAGAGTTTAAAATAAATAAAAATAAAAATAAATATCCAGTGGCTGCCCTATTACCTATAATCTAAATGGCGTGGGGAAAATACTATAGATTATAATATAAACTATGTGGGAATAAATAGCATGGGAATGCTGTAGCAATTTATAGTGTTTTCGTACTCCATTTAGATCATAAGTTATGTCAAACTTGTAAAGTTCAATGAACTCTCTCCCTCCCTCTCTCTCTCTCTCTATATATATATATATAAACATGACATGTCAAATAAAAGAATTAGGTCTACCACTAACAACGTGATAAGATAGCCATGACTGAGGAGTCACTCTGGTTTATTGGTGCCCATGTTATGCATACGGCCAAATATTTGATGGCTCCATGGATTTATAGGTGGCAAGCTTTGAGTGATACGAATCATGGATGCTAAGACTACAGCCACGCATTAGTCAGAAGTGTAGACCTAAACCTAAGTCGTGCGCATGCGAGAACAAGACGAAGATCGATGATGATGATAGTAAAAGGAGGGGAGAGGAGAGGAAATGCTAGAGGAAAAGATGGAAAACAACCATTGTTTTAATTAAGCTCTATTAATTAAGGTTCCATTTAATTTAATTTTTACAAATCCTTTAACTCATAACAGTGAGCAGCCTTAATTAAGATGGATAAATGTTTTAACTTTGGCTTGGAAAATTCATTAGGAAAATCATCATAACAATGAGGTTAATAACTCATATAAAAACTTAAATTATTAATTGAGGTTTCAGAATATAATTTATATTAATTTTAATATATTGTTTACACTAAAGTTTAACTAATTATTATTTGCTTTACCAAGTATTCATTTTCTGTCCGTAAATAAATTAGGCCAACTTCATTTACCTAAACAAATTTAGATATTTATGTGCTGGTATACCGAACCTGACAATTATATGAGTTAATTATGTATACCGAACCTCACAATTATATGAGTTAATTATGTTATATATATATATATATATATATGAAAGTTTATTTTCTTGGAGTTATTGATTGAATAACGCCAATGACTTGGAAGTCTTTGATGCCAAGGTCACGACCACACAAACACATACGACCTTTCAAAGGTAATCTACATGGTCCCATTTTCAATTGGTCACTCTATTTGTTGCCTAAGAATAAATCCAAAAAACCCTAAGAAAAATAGTAAATTTAAGCACAGAGCAGAATCAATGGTTTGTGCTGATCAATCTCCTCTCCTCTCCTCTCGATATCTCTCTTTTACCCCCTTTGGCTACATAGAAGGAAAAGAAAACGAGCTTGTGCTGCCAAGAAGAAACTTTTTCGTGCCCCTTGTAAAAGAGATAGCGAGATATATAGTCAATGGTTAGTTACTTATAATATTATTATATTTATTATTAATAAAGTCTTAAATTATCTTGGCTAAGATGGAATCAAATATTCTTAGTCGATGCTCTCTAAAATCATAAGAGATGATACATATTATATTATTATTATTATTTTTAAAATTATTATTCTCATAAGATGAAATACAAAGAATAGCTAACAGAAGTTAGTGAAAATAATAATAACGACAAAATCATCAACGATAATTGTAACAAATCAATAAGGAAAAATACAATTCTAATTAATTAATTAATTAATTTGAATATAATAACAATGATATATATACACACACACACATAGAATACAATAAGAATCCTTGATAAGAATCCTTGATATATGTTGATGTCATCCTCAACAAAACATCCATCGACTTTAATTATTCACGAATCTTTGACAAATCATTTAGCCACTTCAATTAATTAAAAAGGGCTTCTGACGCCATCCAAGATATATTCTCACTTCAACCAAAATTTAATTAGATATAACTTAGGAAGCTTTCATGTTAAAGAAGAAAAAATCTTGTCTTTTCATTTCCAAAATGTTATGCCAATAGCACCAGTTCAAAAAGAAGAAGAAAAATCCATGGTCCCCTGTAACAACTGCTATACCCTACCATTTAATTGCTGGTGATTGTTAGCTGGATTACATCGAAACATAATAGCAAATCTGATGTAGAACAAGTAGTGAAAGCATACATGCTCAAGAGGGAGCACCTGAAATTCAAAGACAACTGAATTTCGGCAACCCGAGCGCTGAAGTCGGAATGTCGCGAAACTCGCCCAGTCGATGCGTTTCGCCGTTTGCTATTTTAGGAAAGTTTTGTTTTAGCCATAACTCTTGATTTCCGAGTCTGAATTGACTTTCATCAATTACTGTTTGCTCACGATTTATAGGCCTTTCATATTCTGCATTTATCTCAAATTTGCCATTTATGGTAAATTTATTGTTTAGTGTCGTTTCCTTATCCGTCATGGGTTAGGCTAGGGTTTTACTTGAAATACAATTGTAAAGCCTCTGGCCGAATTTAGCTATTGATTTTATTGAATAAAACTTTGAGTTTTCTGAGAGTTCCTCTCGTTGTAATTTATTTACGGAATATTGACGTTGGTTGTATTCCTTCGTGATTTTCTGCCGCGTCAAAATCTTTCAAAACTTAGCATCAACTTATGGCCCAGGCACATGGTTCAGAGAATTATTCTTTCATTATTATATCTATGTTCCTGCAAACAAACAACGAGGAAATGATACAATTGACAACGACCGGTTCGCCAACTTTAAGCAATCAGTGTCCCAATATCAAAATCACATCCATGTGAAGACCCAAGTCTTTGTTAAGGAATCATCTCACTTAAAAGCTTAAGCTTCTAAGTGAGGCCCCAGAATATGATTTATATTATTCTCTAACACACCCCCTCAAGTGAAAGCCCTTTGAGCTTGAAACTTGCACAGACCCACATTACCTTGTGCTTGATTTTTATCAAATAGAATGGGGGTGGTGAGATTCAAACTCGTGACCACTGGGTCAACAAGGCTCTGATACCATGTTAATGAACCATCTCACCTAAAAGCTTAAGCTTCTACGTGAGGTCCCAAAATATGATTTATATTATTCTCTAACAGTCTTCACAAAAAAACCAAGTTAATGGAAGAAAAGCTAGCTTCTCACTCCTTATCTAGAGTTTGAAGCATTCCTGGCTGTTCTGCCTATTTAGTGCTCTTCAAACTCAGTAGCAGAAAGAGATGAGACCAAACCTAAGTGTTGAATTCCTCTGGCGGCTCTCTTTAACTATCCTGCTGGTTTCGGCGATCACATCTACTTCCACAGCTGCCGTTCTTAAACGCAACTCGAGTCCCATTTTCAATGCCACAATTGGTGAAGGTAATGAAGAAGAGTTCTCGATGGAATCTGAAGTGCATCAGAGACTAATAGCCTCTCAAAGTCAGTTTATTGGTTATGGAAGTTTAGAGAAACAACAAATTTGCAATGCACCAATTTATGGCAGCTGTTTGAAACCGGCCAATCCTAGCTCTCGGCCTTGCACTACAATCGGTGCAAGCGGTGAGTTCTTTATCTGTATGTGTTGATATCGATTTGAATAGCCACCCATAAAGCGCAAAGTGAACCAATCCGTCTATCTGAGCTCCACCAAGATCGGTGGATCAGTTTGGTCTACGTGTAGGGTGACTGTTTGAACCTTTCTTCTTTCTTTCTACTCATGTTTCCGGTGAGTATGACAATAAAATTTGTTTTTACTTTATGATGATTTATAATTGAAGAAAAATAGCAAGCAACTGCTTTGTTGACACGATATCTAGTGATTGTTTTTCTCATGCACTAATTAATGGCGAAGCTTCCTCAATCTTTTGGAAGCTATAAAGTTGAGGAAAGAGAGATCTTGGAATGTTCACAGGTTTCTTAAAGATGTTCTGTTTGTACAAGATAAAGAACATCTGCTAGACCTTTTCTTTGTAGAGGACTCGACTTTTCCTTACGATTGAAGTAATTTCAGCATGATGTTTTCAACAATCAAACTCAATTCCATTTCATTGATTATTATTCACCCACCAAGAATTCCATTCAGTTTCCCCTCATGTATGGAAATCAGGCTTAACAGGATGAAAGAGAGAAAATTGCATCCTCCTGGAAACAGAGGACAGTTTGCCTCTTCTTTACTGGTGCTATTGATTTGACTCGGCACCAGGTTTGTCGAGAGGTAAATCCATGAGTTTTAGATTAATGGGAAGAAAAATTTCTCATTACCACCATGTTTTGTGGTAAACGATTACTATACCAGATGAGAAGATTTTTGGTTATCAGCTCAGCCTAAAAAGGCGCACTCATGAACCAAAATAAGTAATTAAAATCCCATTTTGAAGTGTAAAATCCTAAATAGCAGCAAGACTTCATTGAAGAAGAAGAAGAATAGAAAGGAGTAAATGAGAATTCATGGATCTGAGTTGAGGCTAATCATGAGGAACAAGAACGGTGCTTCTTATAATGAAGATGTGCGAGTTGTGTGTGTATTGGAAAGAAGGCATCGGTAAGGATTATATAGACTTTGTACTTGCGACAATCATTGTAACAAGGTGATGACCATGAGGGAAATAAACCTTGCATTTTTTAAAGCATAATCTCCAAGTTACTAATGCATTTGTTATGGTTAGCACCAACCTGAAATACATTCAACCTAGCTCGTTAAGATTATTAATTGATGTGATGTGAACCACGTGATTACGCAACCCACAATCAAGACTGAGATCTGATTCCGAAAAACCGAAATAGATTTGATAGGAGTGTGACACAATGGAAACTTGCCTCAAGGCACCAACACTATTGGAATGAGTAGAATGACACCATGAAGCCAACTAATCTTCGATAAGTCGGATTCAGTTCGTCAAGAACTGAAGAATGCAAGAATCACTCACACTTTAAAACTGAAAAATGCAGAAGTACTATTCATCAATTGCTACCGAAATTCAGCTTACATGAGTTTATACAATTCTTGAAAAATTAACCCTAATGGACCCTCTTATGTAGACTTAAATGAGCTGGTCCACTCAAAACCCTAATTAGAAAGCCCATGACTTAATCCAAACAAGTCTTGGATGCTAATTGAAAACAAAGTATTAATTAAGCCCAAACAAGTCTTGGGTTGTAGATAACAAAATTATATAAAGCCCATAATATTAAATCCATTAACTGTTATGAGAAGAAGACAGGTAAACTATTATAGAGCTGATTCAAGGCTTATTTATAGCCTTCCATCCAGCCTCTTAATCCTAGAAACAAAAGGAAAAGGTAGCCACCCATATTATTTCCAAGTTGTAGTGGGATTCTTTTGTTTCCTTTGTTGTCCTCATTTCATGGCCCAAATAAGGTTGTATTTAGATTCCTCCTGCACATAGATAAGATGTACTAGGGTCTCCTCTTGATACTCCAATGGTCCTTGCAATTTTGACTTGTAATGGGTCATTGGACCATGGTTGAAATCTTCAAAACCAATGTATTCAATGTCTCTTTCAATGTTTTTGTCTTAGACTGAGTCATTGAATCATTTGAAACATGTAATGGGTTCTTACTGGTATTTCTAGGCTGGTCCACATCATGATGTGTTGGGTGTAAAGATATTGAGAAAATATGAAAAATCCTTGCTGGAAATCGGGACAATGGTCTTGAGGTTAGAGGTGAAGAAATTTCAGTTTGGCCCCTCAAATAATTGTGTAGATTATAATTTAGTCCCTGAAATTTAGAAATATTCAATTTTTGTCCCTGAATTATGGGCAAAACTTCAGTTTGGTCCTCCAATCTTGCAAAATTACAATTTGACCCTTAAAATTAAGAAAATTCAAGGATGGTCCTTAGATGAAATTTTAGTTTTTCAGGTTGGTTTGATGAGTAATTGAGGTTTATTTTGTGAATTATTATCAATTTAATGTTTTTTTTCTCTTTTGAATTAGATTTCGAGAAAACCCTTTAATTTTTGGGCTTTTAGGAAAAAAATATTAGTCTGGTTTATACATATATAAAAGTATGAGTTAAACCCTAATTAAGTTTATTAATATTTTTTTGAGTCGTTTTTTACTATATCTCATTTGTATTTAGATAATCCTGAGATTAAATCATATTGGCCTATAAAAAATATAATTATGATTTTTGACTTAATTGTTACCTCGAATTTCTAGGCACAAAAGAGATACGATTCGGCTCCGAAAATATTCAAAATTTTCACCGTGATTTTCCACCGACGCCAAAACCCTTTTATTTTATTTTTTTCATTTTTATGATATTTTGGGGAGTAACCCAAAAATTGGGTTACGACAGTTACCCCCCTCTTTACAATGCTTACAACTAAAGTCTTGTAAAAGACTTTAAATAGTAAGCGTTGTAAAGAAAAAAAAAAGTGGATTTACCAGACCAAGAAATGGTTGATCCATCCAGAAATGAGAATGAGGGCTATAAAGCGCACTTAGAAAGGAATGGTAAGATAGGGCTAGAAAGCGTACTACCTAAGAATTGAGGCCTAAGGAGGACACTTAAAGGATGAAAGGTGATGATGTTTGTGAATGACACAGGAAAATGGTCTTATTATAATGGGTGACATACCCAAGTGAGAATGGTGAAGATGGTAAGAAACACAAAGATGGTCTTGTTGTAATGGGCGACCTACCCATCTGAAGATGATAAAAACACCAAGATGGTCTTGTTTAGATGGGAATGTTGAAGATTTCATGGAATGGAACATAGGGCTGGAAGGCACACTATCTTAATTGATGGTCAAAGGTTGAAAAACACGCCCGACGAGTGGGGAAGATAGGGCTGGAAGCGTACTATCTGAATTGATGGTCGGAAAACGCACGAAAAGGAAAAAAATAAGGTTGGAAAACACACTATTTTTAGCTTATGGTTAAGGGTTGGAAAACACACTTAAACAAGGAGGGAAGAAATGGCTAAGAAGCGTACTATCTTAATTGATGGTTGATGGTTGATGGTTGGAAAACTCACTCAAATGAGAGGAAAGGAATGGCTAAGAAGCGCACGATCCTAATTGATGGTTGAGGGTTAGAAAACTCGCTCAAATGAGAGGAAAGGAATGGCTGAGAAGCGCTCGATCCTAATTGGTGGTTGAGGGTTGGAAAACTAACTCAAATGAGAGGAAAGGAATGGCTAAGAAGCGTACGATCCTAATTGATGGTTAAGGGTTGGAAAACTCACTCAAATGAGAAGAAAGGAATGGCTAAGAAGCGCACGATCTGAGTTGGTTGATGACTAGAAAGCACACTTAAATAAGAAAGGAGATAGAGTTGAAAAATACTCTATCTGTTCTGATAAAAGGCTCGCACGCGCTCTTAGGGGAATGAAAGTGGTAAGGGCTCGAAGGTGCACACAAAAATAATGAGTAGAGGTTTGTAAATTACAATTCCTCCAAAACATTTCTTGGATTCCTTGGGAGATGCAATGCATGATGACACCTAAAATCAAGATAAAGATAAAGCTGAAAAGCATGCTCAAGGAAATGAAAGAGGTGAGAGCTTGAAAGCGTGCACAAAAAAAAATGATGAATGAATGTTCGTAAATTATGATCCCTCCAAAATATTTTCTAGATTCTTGATGAAGATGCAATGCATGATGATACCCAAAATCATGAAAGGAATAAAGCTGAAAAGCATGCTTAAGGAAATGAAAGCGGTGAGAGCGTGAAAGTGTGCACACAAAATGATGAATGAAGGTTCGTAAATTACGTTCCTCCTAAACATTTCCTAGATTCTCAATGGGGAGGCAATGCATGATGATGCATATATACTTACCTGGGAGATATAGGTCCCCTTTCTTCATGGTCTTCTCTTTTTAGGGTTTGGATCTCAAGCTGCAACTTGTGATTTTGACCACTGGAGATGATAGATTTTCCATATCAACATGCCTCCATGAGTTTGATCCAGATTTTTTGAAAAGGAATGATGGAGTCAGCTTCAATTGCATTTGTAGATTGCCCCTAGCTTGGTCATGCCCCACCAGTGTTTTAGACTCTAAGTGTTTTCAGGAAAGGGTTGGTCATTTGCAAAGATTGTGTTTTCATGTGGGATTTTTGGAATTTCAAAGTCATTCCAAGCACAAAAACCATTTTGATTGCCCTAGTTGGGTAATGTCACACCAGTGTTTTAGGCTTCAAGTGTTTGCAGGAAAGGGATGGTTATTTGCAAAAATTATTTTTATGTAAGATTTTTGGAATTTCAAAGTCATTCGAAGCACAAAAACCAATTTGATGTTTGTTTAAACAAACTTGTTCTCGAAAGAATTCAAGTGATCTCATTGTCAGGTTTTATGTTGATTTTGACAAGAATGTGAAATGATATTTGCAAGTCTCGTATGTCAGGAAGGCTTCGATCAAGTTATTTGAAATATCTATAAAGATTGTTTCGAATGGAAAAACATTGTCTACCGATCTAGATCACTCGTATTTGATCAGAAAGGGCTTTATCAGGCTTGTAACCTAAGCTTAAGTTACTGGCTATGAAAAAAAGATATTTGTAGGCTCAAAAAGTGTTTAAGGGTTTTCTAGACTAAGGATCACTTAGTGCTTACTCTTAGAACTCCATTTAGCCCTCATGATTGATTTTCATAGTGACTTAGCATGCCCCCCGGTATTTGTTCGGGCTTTCATCTTGACATGCCCCCAGTATTTGCTTTGGGCTTTCTATCATAAGTTTTTTTTAACAGTGCCGTCATGTTGACTTAACATGCCCCCCAGTATTTTGTTTGGGCTTTTTGTCATGGGTTTTTGGCACTAACATCATGTTGACTTAACATGCCCCCCAAGTATTTTGTTTGGGCTTTTATCGTGACATGCCCCCTAGTATTTTGTTTGGGCTTTTTATGTTAGATTTTTAGTACTGTCAAAATGTTGAATTGATTTGCTATAATGTACTAAATCTCTTTTTGTTTTTGCCCACAACTTTGTTTAGGCATCTTTTGTCATTGAGGACTACATTGTAGATTGAAAGTGTTTAATTTCGCACTTGCCCCAGTGTAGGGTGTGATCCTTGTCAGGGTTAATTATCAAGAAATAATTATTAGGCTCAAATAGGGACTGCAAGGGATATTTGAGACTTCGTCAAGGCATATCAAAGATGGCCTTTCCTCATTTCAAAAACATGCAATCTGAATCGGTAAGCTTTGCTTTTCCATGCGAAATGATTTATTGATTTTTTTGGGATTATTTGTTTAGCTAAGAGATTAGCTTTATTATGTGGGGTTCTGTAGGTATGAGATCACCCTTCAATGAAATCCTTTGAATTTCCAGAACACATTTGTTAAACAAACATCAAATTGGCATTTCTTTTCATACTAGACTTAGATTTGCCAAAAATCTTGATGAAATTATGGATCATGTATAATTTAGATGAAAGGATATAAGGAGGACTTGTGTTATAAAAACACATCATAAACACAAGAAAATACATGATCATTGAAGAGAAATGCTTGCTTAACAAGAGGGTCTTATGGCATTACGAGCAAAATTGCCGACAAGTCAAAATAGGAACATAATGTGCAGACATGACCAAAACAAAAAGAAATCATGGAAGCAGACTTCATCTCCCGATATCGTCACACTCCCTTTTCAAAAGTGTTTTTTGCCGATTTCACTTTAAATGGTACGGACACTTGGTACCCCATTTCCATGAAGCTTAATTAGGTGTGGGACCTGGATTTCCTTCGGATGTTATCCACCCCGCTTTAATCAATTGCATGAGCTTCTTCTTGAAAGCACAATAAGTGTGAATGCTATGCCCTGCAGTTCCAACATGATATTCGCAGGTGAGATCAGGTTTGTACCAACCAGGGTAAGGTGGCTGCAAAGGTGCCTGAGGTTCAGGAGCTATTTTCCCAGTGCTTACCAAGTTTTGATATATCTCATTCAAAGGTAATGGTAATGGAGGTAGCTGTTCTTGGGTTTTCTGGTAAATTCTTTTCGGGAAAACTTTATGTGGATCTTTGGCTTGAAAATTAATGTTGACAATTTGAGATGAAGGGTTATGGCAGTATTGGAATTGGTTGCTCCTACCCTTATAGTCATCTTCAAAATGCTCGGTATCTTTTCTCTTCTCTTCAAAGTCCTTTTTCTCCACAGGTGCAAAAATTCTACCACTTCTAATTCCCTGTTCTATTCGCTTTGCCACGGCTACAGCATCCGTGAATTGTTGTGCTGAACTACCCATCACATGTTCGTAATAGGGCGCCTTAGCGTGTTGGCGAACAATGTCACCATCTCTTTATCTAGTAGCGGGGGATGTACCTGTGCAGCGAGATCTCTCCATCTCTAAGCATATTCCCTTATGTTTTCTTTGTCTTTCTTCTCCAAATTGGACAAACTTGTTCTGTCGGGAGCGATGTCCATGTTGTACTTATATTGCTTGATGAAAGCATCTACCAGATTTTTCCAACTACGGATCCTGGTGTTGTGTAGTCTCAGTACCAATTCAAAGCTACCCCACTCAAACTGTCTTGGAAAAAATACATCACTAGTTTTTCATCATGCACTACTTCCGCCATTTTGTTACAGTATGATTTTAGGTGAGTGACAGAGCATTGTGTCCCAGTGTACTTGATAAAGTTAGGAACACGAAATTTCTTTGGTATTACCACATTCGGGACTAAACACATTTCTGCAGCTTGTACTGGGTCATATAAATTTACCCCTTCAATGGCCCTTATCCTGGCTTCCAGCATTGCCATCTTATCTTGGTCGATACCCCCTGATGCTTCTATAACTGTTGGGGTTGGCGCGGGTGTCGGCACTGCTGATTGCATGAAAGTTGGGTTTTGTTGCGGATCCTGAACCTTTTCTCCTATCACCTCTTCATGATGGTTCAGCCATTGCGGGTCTAGTTGAAGGACCCTCGCCAGAGGTATTTCTCAATGCTTGCTCGAGTAAGTTGGTGAGACTAGCCACGCTAGCTTTCAGAGAATCCAGTTCTTCTTGGAAATGAGCATCATAGTGTGCATGCTCTTCGTCCTCCATATTTCTCAGCTGGAATCGAGCGGTAGGAGCTCTTCGAGGACCTATATTTCAATTTGTTGATGATATGTTATGCACAGTGATGGATGCATGTGGATGCAAATATATGTATATACACATCGGGTGAAATATTAGACAGCTTGCTCCTAAAGACAAGTTCGTCATTTCATGAGGGATAACTTTCTATCTGGTCTTAAAAGGTCTATGAACTGCCTAGTGACCGCGCTCACGTGAAGGTGGTGTAGGGGTTTACAAGAAATGGTTAGGACACAATATGAACGCCATTATCAAGTAAACACTCAGTTCATAGTTGGACGTTTCACGAATCTGAACCCCGACTGAAAGTCATGAGGCAGACCGCTAATCCCCACCTAACTTAGAATTGGGCTTATTCAAGAAATTAATATGCATGATGAAATTAATTCAAACCAGATGATATGCATGAACATAAAGTAAAATGCATGCTAAAGCAGTAAAAATGCGTGTAAGAAGTAATGAACAGAAGAATAAACAATCAAATAGACAAAGCTCAGTCCAACAAGTCCCCAGTGGAGTCGCCCTCTATCGCGACGACGATTTTTTCACACTTCGCGCCCCCGCCATTCCCACGGATTTGGGGGGACAACGACGCACGATGACATAAGGTGTGTTTTATTGCCGTAAAATTTACGACTATAAATTTCAGGAGTCGCCACCTTGTATTAAGGTCACTAGGAACCTAATGGTCTACGAGAGTCTGGATAAGGGGACTTGTTGTACAAGGGGAAGACACATCACCCCCAATGCACCCTACCTAAGGTAAGCTGTATTGTTGTTTGATTGTTTTTTTTTCTTTGCTTATTTTTTACACTGCATTTAAAAAAATATTTTTTTATTTGCGGGTGTACTTTACGATGTAATTTTACACCGCAGTTAAAAACCTTTTTTTATCTACGGATGTACTTTACAATGTAATTTTACACCGTATTAAAATCCTTTTTATCTACGGGCATACTTTACAATGTAATTATACACCGCGAAAGCTAAAACAAAATAATTGTCAAATTATTTTTGACATTTTGGCCAAATTCCAATGGATAGTCGTAAACTGGTTACGATATCCAATTTTCGTTTTAAAATATGAGAAAGATGCAACATATTTTTTATGAAAAATATACATGGAAAAATCTTGGAATTCGGCCGTATGCACGAGAACTACATTTTTTGGTTTTTTTTTAAACGCATTTTTTTGTTTTTTGTTCTATTTTAAATTTTTCTTAAAAAAAACTCAGGTCGGGCCGGGCCCAGCTAAATGGGCCGACCCAATAAAGATGGCTAAAGCCCAACTCTAATGGGCTGGACTGGGTCGAGAGCAGCCCAGCCCAACAACCAATTCAATTCACGTGAAGTGAATTATTTCACACAGTGCACTTCATGTGAACAGTAACTGGTGGTCAGTCGACCACCACGAGAGGAGAGGCTCACCTGCTACTGTCGGCGGGTAGAGGAGGCCGAGGTGGTTGTCCCTGCTGAGGTGGCGTCGAAAATTGCTGCCTGTGGTGGCCGGAGTAGGCGTCAGAAAAGGGTCGGTCTGTGCTGGAATTCTGATGTGTCGTCCCTGTTATTGCTGCTCCTTCGCCGGAGCTGGGGAGGGAGAGCTTAGCTGGCTGTTGGGGAGCTTCTGGAGGTGCTTCCTGAGGACGAGCTGCAACTTTTTCAGAGAGAGAACCACCGTTGGGGAGAGAGGACTACACCGTCGGGGAAAGAGAGCTGTACCTTCAGGGAGAGAGAAGTTTGCCGGAGTTGAGGAAGATGGCCGAGAGATGGCTGCTACGGGTCAGTTTTTTTTTTTTTTTGTGTATCTTCATGCATTATTTCATCTCCTCTGTCACGTAATTTTCTCTCTTCCCTCTTTGTTTTTCTTCGTTTTTTCCTCTGTTCTCCCTCCTCCTTTTCTGCGTAAAATTCTCTCCTGTTCCTCTTCTCTTCTACGTCCCTCCCCTGTTTTTCTGCCTTTTTTTCTCTTTTCTGTTTATAGATTTTTTTTTCTCTGCCTCTCTCTCTGCGTAAAAATCTTCCTTTTACGTGAAAATTACGCTCGTTTTTTTTCTCGTTTCCTTCTCTCTAACGTGATTCCCTCCCCTTATGCAGCGTCCATGGCTGCTATTTATAGGGAGCTTGGTCTGCCATGGTGCTGGCTGTGGGCGGCGTGGTGGCCTGCAGGCGGCGTGGTGGCTGCTGGTCGGCGCTGGGCTATCGGCAGGCGTGGTGGTTGGTCGGTGGGCAGTGCAGTAAAGGCAGCACGCGGGAATTGCATTGGCAGGTTTTGGGGGAGGCATAGTTGCAATTTGGTCTCTCCATTTATATTTGTTCTAATTGCACCCTCAATTGGATTTAAACCTGTTATTTGTGCAATTATATCCCCGTCAAAATTTCAGCATTAGCCTTAAATTCATGCGTCTTTTTATTTTGGTCCCTTACTTCCGATTGATGCAATTTGACCCTCAATGGATCATTAAACTTCAATTTGACCCTTAATTTTGCACAATTAGCTTGGAAAAATTCAATTGGGTCTCCAAAAATTCCAATCTTCTCAATTGAGCCCGAATTAAATTCAAGAATTTGATTTTTCATCAATAAAATTAATTTGACCAATTTAAAGCATAATTAAGTCCTTGCACTTAATTAAATTCTTCAATTGGATCCTAAATTAATTCCCAAACATAATAATACTTTAAATTAGTCCATGATTAAATCATATTGGCCTATAAAAAATATAATTATGATTTTTGACTTAATTGTTACCTCGAATTTTGCCTATAAAAAATATAATTATGATTTTTGACTTAATTGTTACCTCGAATTTCTAGGCACAAAATAGATACGATTCGGCTCCGAAAATATTCAAAATTTTCACCGTGATTTTCCACCGACGCCAAAACCCTTTTATTTTATTTTTTTCATTTTTATTTTATTTTGGGGGTAACGGGAAAAAATATTCATGATAAAGAAAAAATGCTGTCTTTTCATTTCCAAAATGTTATGCCATTAGATTTATGGGTATGCCAATAGCACCAGGTCAAAAAGAAGAAGAAAAATCCATGGTCCCCTGTAACAACTGCTATACCCTACCATTTTATTGCAGATCTTTCAAAATTTAGCATCAGCTGGCACATGGTTCCGATAATTATTTGCATTATTATATCTCTGTTCCTGCAAACAAACAATGAGGAAACGATACAATTGACAATGACCGTTTCGCCAACTGTAAGCAACTAGTGTCCCAATATCAAAATCACAGCCATGTGAAGACCCAAGTCTTAAAAAAAAAAAAACAAGTTAATGGAAGAAAAGCTAGCTTCTCATTCCTTATCTAGAGTTTGAAGCATTCCTGGCTGTTCTGCCTATTTAGTGCTCTTCAAACTCAGTAGCAGAAAGAGATGAGACCAAACCTAAGTGTTGAATTCCTCTGCCGGCTCTCTTTAACTATCCTGCTGGTTTCGGCGATCACATCTACTTCCACAGCTGCCGTTCTTAAACGCAACTCGAGTCCCATTTTCAATGCCACAATTGGTGAAGGTAATGAAGAAGAGTTCTCGATGGATTCTGAAGTGCATCAGAGGCTAATAGCCTCTCAAAGTCAGTTTATTGGTTATAGAAGTTTAGAGAAACAACCATTTTGCAATTATTTCCTACACGTAGAGCAAACTGATCCACCCATGTTGCAAACTGGTTGTTGCTCTAAACTTCTATAAACAATAAATGTGGTAATAGAACACTGATGGCACGTCTCGACAATTATCATTAAATACACGTCTCGACAACACTGATGGCACCTCGTACTTCATACCAATACAATAAGTTATTAAGGTAATGTGTATGTTTTAATATGTATAAATGTGGTTATTAGTTATGATTTTTGCTTGTATTGATGGTTAGGGTTTGAAGATTTTGTTGGGTTTGATTGATGAATTGATTGAGGTGTTAAGGGTTGAATGTGGTGGGTAATGGTTTAATTGATTTGATTGTAGATGATTTTGAAGTTATTTGATGTGTTTGGTGTAGAATAATGTTGAGAAATTATGAGAAACCTTTTCTGGAATTCTGGGCTGGAGGTTGAAGATGACGAAATTACAATTTGGTCGCCCTTTGTGAAAATTACAGTTTGGTCCCTGAACTTTGTAAAATTATAGTTTGGTCCCTGGAGTGAAATTCGAGATTCTGGACAGAATTGAGGATGAATTATGAAAAAAATTTCAGTATAGTTATGAATTTATGATGGGTTCAATTTAGTCATTCAATTTGATAAAATAACAATTTGACCCTAAATATATAAGAAAATTACAGAATGGTGCCTAGATGAAATGTTAGTTTTTCAGATTGTATTGGTGGACAACTGAGGCTTATTTGATGAATTATTATCAACTTTATGGATTATGTATTTTGAATTAGATTTCGAAAGAAAACGTTGTTTTTAGGTTTTGCGAAAAATGGATGGTTTGATTCAAAAACACATAATGAGTTGAACTCTTAGATATGTTATAATAGATATTTTACTTCTTTTGAGTCATTTTTGAGTATGTGTTCTTTTATATATTCAGATAATCCCGATATTCTATCTGCGGGACGTCAGCAAGGTTCCGTCAACATTCTGCTTTTGAACCCTGTTTGCTTTTGAGTCAGGTGAGTGAATAATATTTAATATGCTTGAGAAATATTATAAATATTTGGATTGCTAGTATGAATTGGATTATGCTTCTTGATAATATATACGTTGATTACTATTCTTTTTACGATAAAGCATAATCAATTGTTGAATATACATTCTTTGATATGAGTCAATATATGTTTTTTGAAATAACGTTATTTTTAAGTTGGTTAGTAAATTTTTTTAATGATTTGATATCGAGGTAAATGATAAGAAACATTAAAAATATATATTATTTTAATGTATTTTAAAATAAAAAATAATGATAGTATTATCTGTGATTACTAATCACTTTATTTCAAGAAATTTCCTCAAGAAGCAAAAGCCTAAGTTGATTGAGAGTGTAGTTGAGGTTGGTTTTAAAAGTGTTTTTTGTTCATAGATGCATCAAAGTGATGGTTTTATTTTTTAAAATTATTTTTGACATCAGCACATCATAATCAAAATGATCTAAAAACACAATTTTTTTTAATTTAAAGTAAAAAATAAAAAGTAATTTTTTTTAAAACTATTTTTAAGACGCAATGACAAACACCTAATATCAGAAACCAAATGGCTGAGTGGTCATCGATCTATTTTTTATCAATAAATAAATATTTCTTATACACAAAATAACGTCTTTAACTTATCAACGTGCCCTTCTATCGCAAAATTTAACAGCAATGCTGCCCATGGTTATACGATCACGGTGTACCTGAAAAGGATCCATGTCAATCTGCAGGCATTGTCATCACTGCAGGGGGGCAATAATTCAGTGTACATAGGCCAGTGGGTGACTGAAAGGAAGCAATCACTTTAAATTACAAACAATAACAACCAATACTGTAATGCTTTTTCATGGTATTTTCACAGCATTACGACCATGCAATTTGCTTAAAATGCAACTTGCCACCACATCAAATCCCATTTTCAAAAGCTCATATATTCTTTTGTCTTACTTCACCGAGTGATATCATTTTAAAAAAAAGTATTCGAACACTGCTAACATGTATTTTAATAAAATAAACTGTACAGAGTTTAGCTTGATGTTATTTTATCAACTTGATAGGTATAAAAATACCATAAATAATTGATAAAAATAAAATTTGACCACAAAAATCAATATGATTTTTAAAAAAAATATTGAGATGACAATATATTAAACGACCTATGATAATACGATAAACTTGCAATCTTGATCATGAAATCATGATAACTTCGTAGAAAACTAATCAAAACAAATTATAAATCTCAAATTTTTTCCTCGCATTTTTATAATTATACAAAAACTCATTTTTCCACGCATCCCTTCACCCGGGAGGCCAGGGAACATCGTTGCGACAGTGGACATCATTATCCTTGACAACTTATCATGTGATATTGTAGAGAGAATAAGGAAAACAAAATAAATGAGAATAATTGATTGAATAATGCCAACGAATTGGAAGTCTTTGATGCCAGGGTCACTACAGACGACATTTCAAAGGTCATCTCCATGGTCCCATTCCTAATTGGTCCACTCTATTAGCTGCCTCATAAGGTGAATTAGATATTTAAACTACATTATTTTCAAAGATTTGATTTTTATTGTTTTGTATGAACAATTTTGATTGAAAGCAAAAACTAGATTGCTTGGTGAGAGGTTTTCAATTTTCAAATAGAGGTTTCCAATTTTCAAATAGATCATTTAAAAAGAAATGATATTTTTTTTTATTAATTTAGTTTTTTTGTGTAACAACAATATCTACCAATATTTTAGCTCTTTTGTTTTGTGTGTTGATGAATGATAATAAACTTTATGTAATATTTATATGACTACATTAGTAATCTTTTAACTAAGCTACATTTTTACTTTTATTCATAATGAATATGTCAAACTTATTTGTGAAGTTCAATGAACTCTAAACCTATATATATATATATATATATATATATATATATATATATATATATATATATATACATAAGCATGACATCAAAAATAAAAGAATTAGGTCTCCATTTCTCTCTTTAGTTTTACTAGGTAGTTGACCACAGTACATCATAGGTAAAAAAATATTTAACTTGTAATATTGAAATAGAAGGATATGATTCTATGTTTGCATTTTATTTGTGATCTTTTATAGCTTTAGAATTAAAAATAAAATAGTTATTTATATAAAGTTACGTTGAAGAAAAATAACATGGAGAAAAAACAGTAAATCGGACAGCATGTCGTTTGATTTTTCTTTCAAAACAATATTGTTTTGGCTTTAACGTTTTAATTTAGGGATTTAGATATAGTTCAATTAGTCCTTCAGATTTTGAATTCTCTTACTTGCACCCCTGCTTGACGTCAAACTTCTAATTTTATGTACTTTTGTCTTTTCTGAACTTCAATATCAGCCTTAAATTTTAGCATATTTTATATTTTGATCATTGATTAGCCCTAAAGAAGGTATGATTGATCACTCAACTTCGTCTAAAATTTTCAACTTGATTTTTTCACATATTGTAAACTTCCTTAACATGTTTTTCTGTAAGTCATCAACTTCCTTATTATTATTATTATTATTATATATTTTCTTGAAAATTCAAATTGAATCAATCCGAGACCAAGGATCAATGTGAAAAGGGTATGTAAAATGGGTTTTTCATAAACAATTGTGATTTCCTCACATATTTCCTCAATAATTTTGCATAATATTAGGCCTTGAACTTACACTTTAAGTTTCAATCCCAGAATTAAAAATACTCGATTTTCTCTAAAAATCCTATAACAAAATTCCAATCAATTTCAAAGGTCATTTTAAAAATTTTGTGATTTCATTGCCTATTTTTTCACTAATTTTGTATAATATTGGTTCGTAGATTTTCATTGTAATATACAAATTCAATATAAAAATCTGATGTTCTACTAAATTTCAAAAAACAAATATACAAATCCTTATTTTAAAAAAAAAATTATGTTTTCTTTT
The DNA here is from genome assembly GCA_029228465.1 of Salix viminalis. Lineage (NCBI taxonomy): Eukaryota > Viridiplantae > Streptophyta > Magnoliopsida > Malpighiales > Salicaceae > Salix > Salix viminalis. The sequence continues at coordinate 8,726,552 of CM055442.1, forward strand.
TTGTTTATACGACCGAATCCTAAAATTTCTCTGAGCATAATTTCATAAATTTTTTTGCATCTTTTCTCATGTTTTAAAATGCAAAATGGGATATCATAACCAGATTATAATCATCCATTAGAGTTCGGCCAAAATGTCAAAAATCCTTTAATAATCATGTTGTTCATTTTATTAAGATATAATTATACACTTTAATATTTGAGGTTGTAAAACTAAGTTATAGAATATGCCCTCAAATATTAAAGATACAAAAAAATAAAATGTGATGAGAAAATTTGGACCTTAAAATGGTTAGGTTTTTTATACAATAAGATAGAAACCCTTCACGAAGAGAGATCTACCATAAACATTATAAGAAACCAACGAATAACAATATGACCAAAGAAAATAATCAATAACAATACAACTTACCATAGGTAAGGTACATCAAGGGTGATGTCTTTTCTCTTTGCATAACAAATTCTTTGACCCAAACTCTAACAAACCATTATATTTTTTTAATAATTTTAATATTAGGTGAAACTCCAGAGAAATATAATCATAATTTTATGATTAATTATACAAAAACTCATTTTTCCACGCATCCCTTCACCCGGGAGGCCAGGGAACATCGTTGCGACAGTGGACATCATTATCCTTGACAACTTATCATGTGATATTGTAGAGAAAATAAGGAATACAAGATAAATGAGAATAATTGATTGAATAATGCCAACGACTTGGAAGTCTTTGATGCCAAGGTCACTACAGACGACATTTCAAAGGTCATCTCCATGGTCCCATTCCTAATTGGTCCACTCTATTAGCTGCCTCATAAGGTGAATTAGATATTTAAACTACATTATTTTAAAAAATTTGATTTTCATTGTTTTGTATGAACAATTTTGATGGAAAACAAAAACTAGATTGTTTGGTGAGAGGTTTTCAATTTTCAAATAGAGGTTTCCAATTTTCAAATAGATCATTTAAAAAGAAATGATTTTTTTTATTAATTTAGTTTTTTAGTGTAACAACAATCTCTACCAATATTTTAGCTTTTTTGTTTTGTGTGTTGATGAATGATAATAATTTTTATGTAATATTTATATGACTACACTAGTAATCTTTTAACTGACCTGATTAAAATTGTACTTTTATTCATAATGAATATGTCAAACTTACTTGTGAAGTTCAATGAACTCTAAACCTATATATATATATATATATATATATATATATATATATATAAACATGACATGAAAAATAAAAGAATTAGGTCTCCATTTCTGTCTTTAGTTTTACTAGTTAGTTGACCACAGTACATCATAGGTAAAAAAATATTTAACTTGTAATATTGAAATAGAATGATATGATTCTATGTTTGCATTTTAGTTGTGATCTTTTTTAGCTTTAGAACTAAAAATAAAATAATTATTTATATAAAATTAGGTTGAAGAAAAATAACATGGAGAAAAATATTAATATTAATGTATTCTTTACAATGAAGTTTAACGAATTATTGTTTGCTTTACCGAATATTCATTTTCTTTCCGTAAATAATTTAGGCCAACTTCTTTTACCTAAACAAATTTAGATATTTATGTGTTGATGTGCGAACCTTACAATTATATGAATTAATTATGATATATATATATATATATATAAAAGTTTATTTTCTTGGAAAGTGCCATTTAGACTTGGAATTTTTAGAGATGAATTATTGATTGAATAACGCCAACGACTTGGAAGTTTTTGATGCCAAGGTAACGACCACACAGCACAGACGACCTTTCAAAGGTCATCTCCATGGTCCCATTTCCAATTGGTCACTCTATTTGTTGCCTCATTATAAGATGTTTCCATGAAATTGGGCCCACATTTGTCAATGACGTGTATATCCCGTTAATATTCCAGTTTTCATGCTCGAGTGGGCATTCCATTTTAGAAAATGACCTTTTTTATTTATTTTTTTTTCAATTCAGTATACTTCTTAATCTACCTCTTTATGCTTAATATAAAAGAAAAAAAATATAATAATTAGTCAACTCAAAACATGGTTGATGAGTACAAAGAATAGCCAGCATAAGTCAATAAAAATGATAATAACCATGAAATCAACATCAATGATTGTGACGAATCAATTGATGAGAAATAATACAATTCTGACTAATTAATTTCAATATATGTTGATGTCATCCTTAACAAAACATCCATCGACTTTAATTATTCAAGAATCTTTGACAAATCATTTTGCCACTTCAATTATTTAAAAAGGGCTTCTCACACCATCCAGGATATATTCTCAACTTCAAGCAGAATTTAATTAGATTTAAAGTTCAACAATAAGCCTTTCTTGTATTCTAAAGGCATAACAAATTCATACCTTATATATATTCAATTGAGAAATCAACATTTTCTCGATGTTAATAAACGGAAAAAAAAATTCATGATAAAGAAAAAATGTTGTCTTTTCATTTCCAAAATGTCATGCCGTTAGATTTATGGGTATGCCAATAGCACCAGTTCAAAAAGAAGAAGAAAAATATCCATGGTCCTCTGTAAAAACTGCTATACCCTACCATTTAATTGCTTAGAAGTAGAAGAAATGCTGGTGATTGTTAGCTGGATTACATCGAAACATAATTGCAAATCTTTCAAAACTTAGCATCAGCTGACGGCCCAGGCACATGGTTCCGAGAATTATTTGCATTATTATATCTATGTTCCATGACTGCAAACAAACAATGAGGAAACGATTCAATTGACAATGACCAGTTCGCCAACTGTAAGAAATCAGTGTCCCAATACCAAAATCACAGCCATGTGAAGACCCAAGCCTTTGTTGAAGATTGAAGACTTTGATTCCAAGACTGCAACTGGATTGAAGATTATCATTAGTAGTTTTTATTTATGTTTCAATAAAGATCGAAGTGTTATGATCAAGTATGTTCGTTGTTTCCTAAATAGACTAAGAGTTTTCAATTTCCTATTTATCTAAGAATTTGTAATAGACTAGAATCCTTATTCATGTAAGGTTTGTTTTTGCAATAAATAAAGCTAAGAGATGGCAGTAACCTTAACACATTCTGCTATAAAAATTCCATAGAAAAGTGTTTATTTCTTGGTTGCCTTGGTTCTCAAGTTTTCTGCAAACAGGACAGGAAGTTCTTTGATCTGAATAGTGTTTGTTTTTCTGGGCAACTAAGGCAAGAACAGTTGCTGATTTGAACAGGAACTGTTCATGCCTCAGGAATTTTTTCAATAATTGTTATCAGATCAAATTTTGATCTTTGAGTATATTAAGTGAAACACGAGAGAATTTAAGTGAGATTTTTTCAAAGTAATTAGCTTTGAAGGGAAGGAGAGTGAAACACGAGAGTTTTAATTTTCTGCCAAATCTTTACGTAAAAGGATTAGTTACTCTTCTCAAATCCTTGAAAACAATTGCACAAAGGCTTCACAACAACAATTGTTAACGTCTTTTTCAATGAATAACAGTTGAAATTTTTCAGAATGGATTCTGCATCCTTTTCACAAAAAACACCAGTGTTTACTGGTCAAAATTTTGGAATTTGGGCAGTAAAGATGGAGGCATATTTGAAGGCTTTCGATTTATGGGAGTTTGTGGAGAAAGACAAACAACCAACACCTCTTGGAAACAATCCAACTGTGGCTCAAATGAAATTTTTTAATGAAGAAAAGGCTAAAGGGTTCAAGGCACTTACTTGCATTCATAATTCAGTAAGTGAAGAAATTTTTAAATGAATCATGGCTTGTAAAACTGCCAAAGAAACTTGGGATAAGCTAAAGGCTAAGTTCCAAGGAGATGAGAGATCAAGAACGATGCAGATTTTGAACTTGAAAAGGCAATTTGAAGGGTTGAAGATGAAGGAATCTGACACAATCAAAGACTTCTCCTCTCACATCTCAAAACTTGTGAATCAAGTGAGATTGCTGGGGGAAGAATTTCCTGATTTAAGAATTGTGGAGAAGTTATTGGTGAGTTTACCTGAAAAGTTTGAGCATAAGATATGCTCCTTGGAAGACTCGAAAGATTTTGCTGAGATGAGCTTTCAAGAGCTTGTAAATGCAGTACAAACTGTGGAACAAAGACAAGCATATAGACTAGAAGGAACAAGTGAAAGTGTTGTAGTTGCTGTCTTTAAGGAGAAGAATCAAATCCAAAACTTTGCTAGAAATAATCAAAGTGGAAAGATGGAAAAAGGAAGAGACTAGAGACCAAATAATCAACAATCTAGCAACTGGCAACACAACCTGATAAGGAAAGAAAAGATAGAGTTCCCTGCATGCAAATATTGTTAACAAACAAATCACCTTGAGGAATGGTGTTGGTTCAAGAATGTGCAGTGTCAAAATTGCAAACAATTTGGTCACATACAACATTTTTGCAAAACCAGAGTAGATGAAGTCAAACAGGATCAAGAAGAGGACACTTCAGAAATCAAAAATGAATTTTTATTTGTAGCCACAATACAACAGATGTGCAATACAACAAAGAGAGGTGATTCATCATGGCTCACTGATAGTTGTTGCACCAACCACATGTCTGCAGATCTCAGCTTGTTCAGAAACATGGATAAAAGCTCCATATCAAGAGTTATAATTGGTAATGGAGACTATGTGAAAGTTGAAGGAAATGGAGCAATTGCAATAGAAACAATGGCAGGTACAAAATTTCTAAACGATGTGTTATATGTACCTCAATTAAAGCAAAATCTGGTTAGTGTGGGGCAGCTAATGGAGTCTGGCTACTCATTACTCTTTGATGATGGAGTGTGTGATATCAAAGATAAAAATGGAGTGTTATTGTTGTCTACTAAAATGTTGAATAGAAGTTTCAATGTTGATTGGAAAAAAACATGTTGGGATGTTAACACATGTAAGGTGGATGAATCTATTCTTTGGAATAAAACGTTAGGGCATTTCAACTATGCTACCTTAAGAAGAATGACAAATTTGCAAAAGGCACATGGATTGCGTAATATACAAGATGAAGTTGTTTTTTGTGAAGCTATTAAATTAGGGAAGCAAACCAAGCACATGAAAATCAAGTTTCATGCCTTAAGACAATTCTAGCAAGAAGGGGAATTAGAAATTAAGTATTGCACTTCTAAAGATCAGCTAGCTAATTTGTTCACCAAATCACTAGCTAAAGAGAGATTTGAAGACCTAAAAGAAAAGGTTGGATCGTGCAGCCCTGCAACCTTGGAACCAAGGAGGAGTGTTGAAGATTGAAGACTTTGATTCCAAGACTGCAACTGGATTGAAGATTATCATCAATAGTTTTATTTATGTTTCAATAAAGATCAAAGTGTTTTGATCAGGTACGTTAATTATTTCCTAATTAGACTAAGAGTTTTCGATTTCCTATTTAGCTAAGAATTTGTAGTAGACTAGAATCCTTATTCATGTAAGGTTTGTTTTTTTCTATAAATAAAGCTAAGGGATGGCAGTAACCTTAACACATTCTGCTCTAAAAATTCCATAGAAAAGTTTTTATTTCTTGGTTGCCTTGGTTCTCAAGTTTTCTGCAAAACAGGGCAGGAAGTTCTTTGATTTGAATAGTGTCTGTTTTTCTGGGCAACTAAGGCAAGAACAGTTGCTGATTTGAAAAGTAATTGTTCGTGCCTCAGGAATTTTTCCAACAGTCTTCACAAAAAAACCAAGTTAATGGAAGAAAAGCTAGCTTCTCATTCCTTATCTAGAGTTCGAAGCATTCCTGGCTGTTCTGCCTATTTAGTGCTCTTCAAACTCAGTAGCAGAAAGGTACAGAAAGAGAGATGAGACCAAACCTAAGTGTTGAATTCCTCTGGCGGCTCTCTTTAACTGCTGGTTTCAGAGATCACATCTACTTCCACAGCTGCCGTTCTTAAACGCAACTCGAGTCCCATTTTCAATCCCACAATTGGTGAAGGTAATGAAGAAGAGTTCTCGATGGAATCTGATGTGCATCAGAGACTAATAGCCTCTCAAAGGCGAGCTATTAATTATAGAGCCTTAGAGAAACAACAAATTTGCAATTCACCAATTTGTGGCAGCTGTTTGAAACCGGCCAATCCTAGCTCTCGGCCTTGCACTACAATCGGTGCAAGCGGTGAGTTCTTTATCTGTATGTGTTGATATCGATTTGAATAGCCACCCATAAAGCGCAAAGTGAACCAATCCGTCTATCTGAGCTCCACCAAGATCGGTGGATCAGTTTGGTCTACGTGTAGGGTGACTGTTTGAACCTTTCTTCTTTCTTTCTACTCATGTTTCCGGTGAGTATGACAATAAAATTTGTTTTTACTTTATGATGATTTATAATTGAAGAAAAATAGCAAGCAACTGCTTTGTTGACACGATATCTAGTGATTGTTTTTCTCATGCACTAATTAATGTCGAAGCTTCCTCAATCTTTTGCCCAAACTACCTTGTGCTTGATTTTTATCAAATAGAATGAGGGTGGTGAGATTCGAACTCGTGACCACTGGGTGAACAAAGCTCTGATACCATGTCAAGGAACCATCTCACCTAAAAGCTCAAGCTGTTAGGTGAAGCTACATAATATAATTTATATTATTCTCTATCACACCCCTTCAAGTGAAACCCTTTGGCCTTGAAACTTGCATACAGACTCACTCTACCTTGTGCTTGATTTTTATCAAATAGAATGAGGGTGATGAGATTCGAACTCGTGATCGCTGGGTTAACAAAACTCTGATACCATGTCAAGGAACCATCGCACCTAAAAGCTTAAGCTCTTAGGTAAGGCTCCAGAATATAATTTATATTATTCTCTAACATCATCAACCTATGTGGACTGATCATCTCATATTACAAAGTGTCATGCTCAATGCTTTTTGATTTTCTAACGAGCCTTATCTTATAATATTCTTGTTATGACCTATTTGAGAATTTTCTTATAAGAACTTAAAGTTATATTTTTAATATATTTCTCATTGTTGTATTATCTCATATACGTATATTCAACGTTATCTATCACTGAGTTGTTAATCTCACCCTTTTATTATTTATCCTTTTTAGACTTGTAGCTTCTTAGCATATCACTTTTGTTGTACCTTTAGAACCTCCTCCTTTGGCTGTAATTAATATTTTTTATTATATCTAGTTAGTGCTCCGCAATTTTAGAACTTTGTTTTTAACTCTTGTATTAAAACAATCAAAATATATTATGAAAATAGTTTTATTATTAACATTGCATTGAATTCTAATTTAGTTATATAAAGAATGAGTTTGTATGAAAATTTGAGTTCGTATATCTATATAACTTCAGAGGAAGACCTTGTCTATATGCCAATCATGGATATGAAAACTTGGCAAAATGATTGGCCTAGTACTCGAATACAAGCGGGGAGAATCGGCTTCCGAGTTTCTGAAAGTGAGTATACAAATGCAAGTACATGATAAAACTCAAATGAAGTAACTCATCAACTAGGCCAGACGGTGAAATGTGTGATCTTAATAGACAAAAGAGAAGCAAAATAAGCTGCATAGAAACCAAGTACTTCCAAGCCAATACTAATATCAACAAAATGGCAACTAGTGTGTGGAAATTAGATTATTCATGGCGTCTTTATTGCAGAATTCAGAACCAGACAATGGAAAACAGCCATCCAAAGCTGACCAAGTACAGCGACCACCATATCGTCGAATGTTCTTCTCCGCCAGGCTTCAAATATATGATTGGACTATTCTCAACTTGAGCAAAAATTCTACTGTAAAACACCAGTGATCCTCTTCCCTTGAAAACACCATAATGTTCTTTTCCTTTACCATTTAATGCATAGGTTTTCGTACTCCAATTTATTCCACAAAAGAAACACCATAATGTTCATCTTCATCTCTCTCTACCTTCTCCCTCCCCTCCATCTCTTCCTCCATGTTACCGCTACTGAAGATTACTTGCTGCCATACAGTCCCACCGATCTAATACTCCTTAACTGTGGCGCATCCTCTAGTTCGTCATCTGCAGATGGGCGCAGTTGGGATGGTGATTCCCAGTCTAAGTTTGCTGCTTCTAACCCCCCAGAAGCCTCATCTGTGTTTGATTCCTCCACTCAAGACCCCTCTGTCCAACAAGTCCCATACATGACAGCCCGAATTTTTCATTCTAAATTCACTTACACATTTCCACTCCTGCCTGGCCCAAAATTTGTGCGCCTCTACTTCTATCCAGCTGCTTTCTCAAATCTTGACATATCCAAATCCTATTTTTCGCTCAGTGCCAAAAACTACAAGCTACTGAACAACTTTAGTGCCTCTCTTGCAGTTTCTGCTATAACACCTCCAGTTGACTACTTCACCAAAGAGTTCATCATCACCGTGTGGGACAACCAGAAGTTTGAATTAACTTTCACTCCGTCCCCATCATCTTTTGCCTTCATTAATGGTATCGAAATCGTTTCAATGCCAGACAGCTTCTATGCTCGTGGCAATGATAATCCACTGACTTATGTGGGCTTTGATTACTACTTCTATCTGGATAACACAACTGCGCTTGAGACAGTTTATCGACTGAATGTTGGGGGGCAAGATATCAACAGCATAGGAGATACTGGCATGTACAGGACATGGAATCAAGATTCAGAGTATCTCGTTATATCAACTGGAAACACTCCATATCTCCCAGGCGTTAAGATAAAGTACACAGCCGAAACACCAGCTTACTCCGCACCTGTCATGGTATATAGTACTATGCGTTCAATGGGTCCTGAACCACATGTTAACATGAAATACAATCTCACATGGCTCTTCCCAGTTGATGCTGGTTTCCATTATCTCCTTAGACTCCACTTTTGTGAGACTCGACAGGAGGTCAAAAATGAAAATGATCAGGTATTTTTAATATTCATCAACAACCAAACAGCACAGTATGATGCAAATGTGATCCATATGAGCGGTGGTAATGGTATTCCAGTTTACAAAGACTACATCGTGCCGGTCCCTCAAGGGAGCCAGAGCGAGCAGGACTTGTGGCTCGCACTTCACCCTAACTTGGAAGTGAAACCTCGTATTGCTGATGCAATCTTGAATGGCTTGGAAATATTCAAGCTGAATACAACAGATGGAAATCTTGCAGGACTCAACCCTGAACCAGCAGTGGCTCCTCCACCAGCAGAGACAAATCCAAGTCTACAAGAGAGAAGAGCGGGCAAAAGATCATCAATACTTCATGTTATAGGCATAGTTGGAGGTTGCATAGGTGCAGTAATCGCTTGCTCTCTTATTGTTTATTTCTTTGCCTTCAAATATCAAGAAACACCTAGGCCCGCAACTACAATCTCTTCATCACTACCTGCTGATCTTTGCCGACGGTTTACATTAGTCGAAGTCAACGAAGCAACAAGAAACTTTGATGAACAAAATATTATTGGTTCAGGGGGGTTCGGTACTGTGTATAAAGGATACATTAAAAACGGTTCCATCGCAGTAGCCATCAAACGACTAGATTCATCATCGCACCAAGGGACACGTGAGTTCCAGACAGATTAAGATGTTATCCAATCTTCGCCACCGCCATCTAGTGTCACTGATTGGATACTGTGATGATCATGGAGAGATGATCCTTGTATACGATTACATGTCAAGAGGCACCCTTAGAGAACATCTATACAAAACAAAGAGCTCTCCTCTTCCATGGAAGCAAAGGCTAGAAATATGTATTGGTGCTGCAAAAGGGTTGCATTATCTTCATTCAGGAGCAAAGCACACAATTATTCATCGTGATGTGAAGTCAACAAACATATTGTTAGATGAGAATTTGGTGGCTAAGGTTTCAGATTTTGGCTGTCCAGATTGGGTCCCACTAGTACATCCCAAACCCATGTTAGCACCGTAGTTAAAGGTAGCTTTGGATATATTGATCCAGAGTACTACCGTAGGCAACACCTAACAGAGAAATCTGTTGTCTATTCATTCGGTGTGGTTTTGTTTGAGGTGCTATGTGCAAGGCCACCAGTGATTTCAAGTTCACCGAATGAGAAAGCAAGCTTAGCTGAGTGGGCACGAAAATTTTACCAAAGAGGAACCGTTGATCAGATCGTGGATCCACATTTAAAGGGCGAGGTTACCCCTGTCTCTATAAATAAGTTTGCAGAGATTGCGAACAGTTGCTTACATGGTCAAGGAATTGAACGCCCTAATATGGGTGATGTGGTTTGGGGCCTTGAATTTGCGTTGCAGCTTCAACAAACTGCTGAGAAAAACCCCAACAATGTAGTTGAGATGAATATGGAAAATAAAAGGTCATTATTGTTGAAGAATGAAGACTTGAAATGCAGCTGATTCCAAGACTGCAAGCTAAAGAAGAGAAGGCAGAGTTATGAAGACAGAGCATCATCAGAGTTTTTATGTTTTCTTATGTTTTAATTAGTATTCGTGTTTAAGTCAATAAAGATCAATTGTTTGATCTAGAAGTCTAGTTTTTATTGAGTTTCAGATTAAGTCCATTATGTTTTAGGATAGATCAAGAGTTTGTATTTAAGTAGAACTCATTCTCTTGTAATCTTCTAATTTCGTTTTTTCTATAAATAAAAGCAAAGGGATGGTAGTAACCCAATGACAAATTCTGCCCTTTGTTCTGAATACTATTGCATTAAATCCTTGTTCTTTAGTTCTCAGAATTTCTGGAAAATTAGCCTATTCTTGACACTAATTTGAACAATGTTTATTTTTCACGTCAGAAACATAAATCTTGACAGTGATTTGAACAGTGCGTGTTTGTTCTTCATAAATTTTTCCAACAATTGGTATCAGAGCCAAATTGAATCTTTGAAAGGGAATTGAGTGAAACACGAGTGAATTAAAAGTAAGGATTTTTCAAAGTTATTTAGCTTTGATAGGGTGGTGAGTGAAACACGAGAGTGTGGAAAATTAATCAAGAAAATCATCTTGATTCTATCTTTGGTTGATACGTAATTGACTACAAATTTTCAATTACTCCTCCTGTTCTTTGTTACGATCAAGTTACTCAATCAAATTGTAATAAAAAGGAAGAAAAACAGGAAACAACAATTGTTACTGTTTTTGCAAAACCAAAGAGTAACTGTTGCTTCGTCAGACATGGATTCATCATCATTTTCATCGAAATCACCTGTGTTTACAGGAACAAATTATGGTGTTTGGGCTTATTATGGGATGTGTTGTAATATAGGAAATATTTACGTAGAGATTGTCTTACACTATAACACATGTATATTGCCCTACTTATATAAATAATAGAGGAGCAGCCACACGTATGGTAATCTGCTCAAACCTATTATTCAAAACTCTTGTTTCAACTTGGTATCAGAGCCGTCATACCTTAAACGGTTCTTCTTCCTCATGTCGTTTCTGCTCTTGCGTGAGAACGTCTCTGCTCCTCTGTTTTATTTGCAAAATTCTGCAGCATTCCCCTGCTTCGTTACCCTGATTTGCAGACTTTTTTTCTTTTATCATGAATCACTCAAAAAGTAATGATGATGTTAATGCCAGCCCGTCTTCTCCAAACTCTGCTGCCACAGCAACAAACGCAGCCATGCCTTACTTTGCTGCAACAGCAGCCATTGTTCCTCTATCCAACACTCAACAGGTTATTAATCTCAAGCTTACCAACAATAATTATCTGTTTTGGCGTATGCAGATGAAGCCCTATCTAATTGGTCAGGGAGTTTTTCATTTGTTGATGTTTCAACTCCATGCCCCTCTTCTCAGCAAGACCAACTTATTCTTAGTGCTCTGTTGTCCTCTCTCTCGGTTGAAGTTCTTCATCTGGTGGTTGATTGCTCCACCTCTGCCAGCGTTTGGAGCACCCTTGAACGTGCTCTTGCTTCTCCATCTAACTCTGGGATCATGCAATTACATGGTTCTCTTCAAGACCTTCAACAAGGTGATGATATTGTCACTCTCTATTTGCAACGTGCAAAAGGTTTATTTGATGAGTTGGCTGCGGCTGGCAGACCCATCTCTCTCACAGATTTTAATCTTTATGTGTTTCGGGGGCTTTGCGACAATTTTCACAATTTGGTTACAAGTTTGTCCACTAAAGCTGATCCCTTGTCATATTTTGAACTCCATAGCCACCTATCGGCTCATGAATTTATCCATCACAACTTAGTTTCTTCAAGCCTCACGTCTGCCGCACTTCTGTTGCCCACTCCTGCGCAGCAGCCCCTGGTTTATGCAAGATAGAGGACGACGGAGTGGCTGGCGACATCCTCACAGCACTTATCGTCCGTCTAATGGTCAGTCCAATCGTGGAGAAGGCAATGGATCTCCTTGGCAGCAGCCTCGCAGCCACAATGGACAGTGGCAGAACAATTACAATTCTCATTGTGGTGCAGGCACAAATCAGTGGCCTCGGCAACAAGTTAAGTGTCAGCTTTGCCACATCTATGGCCACACTACCCAGCAATGCTCTCAGCTGGTCCATCATGGCAATCAAGCTTCGGCCAACCTCTACTTTAGCACTACAACAGCAGACGATTCTGCAATAAAGGAGCCTGCTGAGTGGTTTCCTGACACAGGTGCGAATCATCACGTTACTCCGGACATTACTGGTATGACCTACGCAAAACCTTATCTTGGTAATGATCAATTACATGTTGGTGATGGTAAGGAACTTGTCATATCTAATACTGCCCATAAAATTCTGCATGCACCAAAAAGAGTCTTCTCCTTGTCCAATATACATGTTCCTCACATTAAAAAATGATTATTATCTGTTCAGCATGTCGTGAAAATTATGTCTTCTTGGAGTTTCACTCGTCTGTTTTTTATGTCAAGGATATCATCACCAAGGAAATTCATCTTTCCGGTCGGAGTAAAGACGACCTCTATGTTCTTTCCGAGTCTTCTGCAACATCTTTGCCGCAAGCTTTTTTGTCCACCAGCTTGGCTACTTCTGCCGATATTTGGCATCGTCTTCTTGGTCATCCTAGTTCCCGTATTCTGAGTCTCTTAGCTTCAAATAAAAAGGTTACTTGTACCTCTCGTAGTTTTCATTTTCAATGTCAAGCTTGTCCGCTAGGGAAATCCTCTCATTTTTCGTTAGGATGTACGGGCCATAAAACATCTACTCCGCTTGAGCTTATATTCAGTGATGTTTGGGGCCCTGCCCCATTTTTATTATCTGATGGTTTTCGGTACTTTGTCATATTTGTGGATGCGCATACAAAATTTATTTGGTTTTATCCTAGTTTCCTAAAATTAGATGTATTTTCTGTGTTTCAACAATTTCAATTGCTTGTTGAACGTCAGTTCTCTCGTAAAATCAAAACTGTCCAAACTGATTGGGGTGGTGAATATCGAAAATTAAACTCTTTTTTCAAAACCATCGGTATTCACCATCGTCTCATATGTTCGCATACTCATGAACAGAATGGTACTGTTGAGCATCGTCATCGTCATATTGTTGAAACTGGTATTACTCTATTAGGCCATTGTAAGGCGCCTCTAAAATTCTGGAATTATGCATTCGAAACCGCAGTTTATCTTATTAATCGTATGCCAACCTCATTTTTAAGCAATAAATCTCCATTTGAATGTTTGTTTCGTCAGGTTCTTGACTATGCTTTCCTACGAACTTTTGGATGTTTGTGCTTTCCTCTTCTTCGTCCTTACAATGCTCATAAACTAGATTATCGCTCCACTCTGTGTGTGTTCTTAGGCTATAGTTCGTCGCACCTAGGCTATTGTTTTCTTGATTTGTCGACTAATCGCATCTACATCTCTTGTCATGTCAAATTTCATGAACATGTATTTCCCTTTGTCGAGTCCAACATACCGTCGCCTGTCCCTATCTCCATTCTACCCTCTCTCACCGTTTTGTCATCCAAGTTCGCCTTACCTCCACCTTCTCGACCCACTAACCAGTCCGTCCCCTCACCATCATCTCCATCTCTGATCATTATGCAGGTTCAGGTTCGGCACTTCCAGTCTTGTCTTCCTCAGCTTCATCCTCTGCTGCAGACCCATCATCATCGGCATCAGCTCTATCTTCTCCATCTGCAGACTCTGCCAAGTTTGTGCCCGGTCTGGATTTATGTGTGGATCGTTCCACTTATTGTCTTCCGCAGCTGCACTCCACTACCTTGCCATCCTCTCCACCACCCATTCGTCGACACCCAATGGTGCTACAACCACGGCAGCCAAAGACTGCCAACATCAACTCCATATCTAATGCCTCTCCATCAACTCCTCCTTCCCGGGAAGAAACACCATCTGATCTTGAGCCTTTGAGTTTTTGGGAAGCTGACCGGTACTTATGTTGGCATACTGCCATGAAGGATGAAATTGCAGCATTACATGCCAATTCCACTTGGTCCTTGGTCCCATTCGACCCCTCTATGAACATTGTTGGCAGCCGATGGGTGTATAAGATCAAGCGTCAGGCAAATAGGGACATTGATCACTATAAGGCTCGCTTGGTTGCGCGGGGGTTCACCCAACAGGAAGGTATAGACTATTCAGAAACTTTCAGTTCTGTTGTTAAACCAACTACTGTTCTATTAGTTCTCACGATTGCAGTCTCAAAAGGATGGCATATTCGGCAACTTGATGTTCACAATTCCTTCCTTAATGGCTCTCTTCGTGAAGTTGTTTACATGCAGCAGCCACCAGGCTTTGTTAATACTACTCTTCCCACTCATGTATATCGCCTTCACAAATCCTTATATGGCTTAAAACAGGCGCCGCGGGCCTGGTACATGCGCCTCTATGATTTCCTCATGACTATTGGTTTTCGGGCTTCAAAGGTTGATACATCCCTGTTTATTCTGAATAGGTCCCGTGACATTTGTTACTTGCTTGTCTATGTCGACGACATCCTGATTACTGGAAATAACTTCGCGCTGACTCATCATCTTATTACTCTACTGAGTGCGGAGTTCAAACTTTGTGATTTGGTCCATGCATGTTATTTTTTAGGGATTGAAGTGGCTCCCACTAGTATGGGTCTTATGCTCAATCAACACAAGTATGTTCTTGATATTCTGAATCGTGCTGGTATGATAACATGCAAACCGGTGGATACACCAACATCTATTTCTAAACTTGATGTGCAGTCTAGCGAGTTGTTTTCCGACATCACTCGTTTCCGCCAAATTGTTGGTTCTCTTCAGTACCTAACGTTTACTCGACCTGATATTTGTTATGCTGTGAACAAAGTATGTCAGTTTATGCATGCTCTTACTGAAGGCCACTGGCTGCTGTTATGCGTATACTGCGATACCTGAAAGGTACATCCTCCTTTGGTCTCCATCTTACCCGTGACTCTACTTTGTCTCTTCATGGTTATACTGACGCCGATTGGGCCGACAGTGTTGATGATCGCAAATCCACGGGTGGCTACATTTTCTTTCTCTGGACTACTCCCATTTCATGGAAATCTGGCAAGCAACGCACTGTTGCTCGTTCCTCCACAGAGGCAGAATATAAAGCCTTAGCTGATGGTACTGCTGAGGTCCTTTGGCTTCGATATCTTTTGACAGATTTATGTTTTTCTCCTAGTTCTGCTATGACTATATGGTGTGATAATGTGGGTGCTACTTATCTGTCTTTTAATCCGATCTTTCATGCTCGTACAAAACATGTTAAGGTAGACTATCATTTTGTCCATGATTGAGTTACTAAGAAGGAGATTGAAATTCGCTTCATCCCCTTTAAAGATCAATTAGCAGATATTCTTACAAAGCCACTTGCCTCCTCGGTTTTTACTTCTCTTGTTTCAAGCTTCACGTGGGTAACCCACCCTCACCTTGAGGGGGCGTATTATGGGATGTGCTGTAATATAGGAAATATTTACATAGAGATTGCCTTACACTATAACACATGTATATTGCCCTACTTATATAAATAATAGAGGAGCAGCCACATGTATGGTTATCTGCTCAAACCTATTATTCAAAACTCTTGTTTCAATTGGGATGTGAAAATGGCAACATATCTCAGGGCTTTTGATTTGTGGGAGATTGTTGAAAGTGACAAGCAGCCAAATCCGTTAAACACCAATCCTACAATTGCTCAAATCAAGTTCTTTAATGAAGAAAGAGCAAAGGGATTCAAGGCATTTACTTGCATCCATAATGCAGTAAGTGAAGAAATATTCACAAGAATCATGGCTTGTGAATCTGCTAAAGAAGCTTGGGATAAATTGAAAGCTGAATTTCAAGGTGACAAAAAATCAAAGAGAATGCAGATTTTGAATTAAAAAAAACAGTTTGAAGGTTTGAAGATGAGAGAGACAGAGACAATCAAAGAGTTCTCCTCTAATATCTCCAAACTAGTCAATCAAATGAGACTTCTAGGAGAAGATGTTTAGGATTCAAGAGTTGTAGAAAAAGTTCTCGTCAGCTTGCCTGAAAAATTTGAGAACAAAATCTGTTCTTTAAAAGACTCAAGGGACTTTACGAAGATGAGTCTTCAAGACCTAATTAATGCTCTCCAAGTAGCAGAGTAGAGGCAAGCCTTCAGACAAGAAGGTTCAAGTGAAGAAGCTTTTGTTGCTGGATTTAGAGGAAGATCACAAATCCAAAATTCATTCAAAGAGAGCCATGAAGGAAGAAGAGAAAATGGAAAAAATTGGCAGAACAAAAGGTTGTAGAACACTCAGAACTTCTCCACTAATTCTAACACAAGGGGAAAAGAAAAGAAAGATCAATTTCCCCCTTGCAAATACTGCCATAAAACAAGTCATCTTGAGTCATGGTGTTGGCTCAAAAATGCTCAATGCAGGAGGTGCAAACAGTTTGGACATATTTAAAAGTTCTGTAAAACAAACACAGGAGCTGGAAAGCAAGCTTACATTGTAAATAACTCATAAATGGAAGATGAACAACTGTTCATGGCTATGGCAGAAAAGAATTACAGTAGAGCAAAGGTAAAAAGTTAAAATTGGCTTGTTGATAGTGGATGCACTAATCATATGTCTGCAAATGTGAAGATGTTTAAGACTTTGGATTCAAATTATGAATCCAAAGTAACAGTTGCAAACGGGTAGTATGTGGATGTAAGAGGCCGAGGGGATGTTGAGATTGAAACAATGGCAGGTACGAGAATTTTTGACAATGTGTTGTATGTGCCTGAAATTAACCAAAATCTTGTGAGTGTTGGACAATTACTTGAAGATGGTCACTCTTTGTCTTTCATTAATGGAATATGCACTGTCGCAACCCAATTTTTGGGTTACTCCCCAAAATAAAATAAAATGCCAAAAATAAAATAAAAGGAGCCGGCATGGGTAGAAAAATCAATGTGGAAATTTTGGTTGTTTTCGCGAGTCCAATCGTATCTCTTTGGTTCCAAAAATAGAGAAAAACTAAGTTAAACGACTAATTATATTTTTTATGGGTTGATTCGATTTAATCGTCGACAAATTTAAAATTTAATTATGATCGGGAATTAATTTAAGTTCCAATTGAAGGATTTAATTAAGTGCAAGGACTTAATTATACTTTAAATTGGTCAAATTAATTTTATCAAGGGCTCAGTCAATGAGAAATCAATTTCTTGAATTTAATTCTGGCTCAATTGATGAGAATGGAATTTTCGGAGACCGATTTGAATTTTTAAGTCAATAATGCGAAATCAGGGGCCAAATTGAACGAATTGAGAATTTAACAGTCAATTGAGGGTTAAATCGCGCAATTAAAGGTTAAATCGTGCAATCAGAAACCAGAGACCAAAATAAAAAAGGGCGCGCACATTTAAGGTTGCTGTTGAAATTTTGACGGGGATACAATTGCATAAAATTAAAAGTTTAAAACTAATTGGGGATGCAATTGAGCTAAGCAAACATTGAAGGACCAAATTGCAAAGCCAAAATTATACAACCCACAGCCTCTACAAATTTGCAGAGGCCGTGGTCTGCAAAGAATTTGCAGTATGCAAATTCAATTTGTAGAGCAGCCTCTGCGAATTCAATTAGCAGAGGCAGTCTCTGCAATTCTTTGCTGAGGAGGCAGAGGCAAGAGCTACCTCTACCCTTATAAATATAAGAAGAAAAACTGGGCAGAAGAAAAAAAAAAAGACTGAAGAAAAAAGGGAGAGTAACGTGAAAGGAAGAAGAAAAACTAGGAGTGGAAGAGAAAAAGAGGGAAGAAAATAGAAAAGCATGACGTGAAAGAAGAAAAAAACGAGAAAAAGGCTACGTAACAGCAATTCCAGCCACCATCTCCGACCACCGTGCATCACCCCTTCATTGATAGAAACTCCCTCCTCCACGCCGCGACCGGTCGTGTTCTCGGTTGAAGCCCAGCAGAACAGCGAGCTAGAACCGAAAGAGTGAACCGGCTGACTTTTAACGCCTCCTCCGGCCACCACAGGCCACCGTTCACGACACCACAACCACCAGGACAATCACCTCGACCTCAACTATCCGACCATACCAACAGGTGCACCTTTCGCCATATTTGAATTTTTACTATTCATCGCCTTCAACCTTCCGTCCCTGCATGTAGTGGGACGTAATCGTCCCACTATTCATGCACGGCCGGGCGTAAGAGGATTGGGCAGGGCTTTTGTGCCCGGCCCGAAGGTGCAAGAAGATGGGCCATCATTTCGGCCCAGACCCCGAATAAGTTGGGCTTCCAACCCACGATGGCTGGAAGCCCAGCCCATATCATTTGGGCTTCCAGCCGACGATGGCTGGAAGCCCAACTCATAGCCTTCTGGACTTCCGACTCACTAAAGATCGGGTCGCATCACTGCTAATCGGTGACTTAGCCATAAAAAAAAATACAAATTAAAAAAAAAGTATTTTTTTTTTACTATTATTATTACAAAAAAATATATAAAATGTATTTGTTTTTTTATTCATACGGCCAAATTCCATGATTTTTCCATACATATTTTTCGTAAAAATTATGTTGCATCTTTCTCATATTTTGAAACGAAAATTGGATATCGTAACCGGTTTATGATTATCCGTTGGAATTTGGCCAAAATGTCAAAAATAATTATAAATATTTTTGTTTCATCTATTAGGGTGTAAATTTACATTGTAAACTACACCCGTGAATAAAAAAAATAAATTTTACTACGGTGTAAATTTACATTGTAAAGTACACGCGTAGATAAAAAAAAAGATTTTTACTACGGTGTAAAATTACATTGTAAAGTACACCCGTAGATAAAAAAACCTTGTAACTGCGGTGTAAAATTACATTGTAAAGTACACCCGCAGACAAAAAAAATGTATTTTTGAAAATACAGTTTAAAAATGTTAACTTAGAAAAACAATCAATCAACAATGCAGCTTACCTTAGGTAGGGTGCACTGGGGGTGATGCGTCTTCCCCTTGCACAACAAGTCCCCTTACCCAAGACTATCGCAGACCAATAGGTTTCCTAGTGACTATAATACTAGGTGGCGACTCCTAATAATTATAGACGTAAATTTTACGGCTATAAACAACCCCTTTTTCACCGAGCGTCGTTGTCTTCCCCAAACCACAAGGGAGATGGCGGGGCGCGAAGCGCGTAAAAAAAATCATCGTCGCGACATGCACAATCAAAGATGATCAAGGTATCATCTTGTTTTCAGCCCGAATGACTAACAGGAGTTTTAGTCTTGAATGGGAAAATTCACACATGAATATGAGCATAGTTTACAACTCAAAATCAGTGTTGTGGCATAAAAGGTTAGGGCATTTTAATTATGCTACCTTGAAGAAAACAACAGACTTAGAGATGGCGGTTGGTTTACCAGAAATCCAAGTACAAAAAGAGGTATGTGAAGCATGTCAATTAGGTAAGCAAACAAGGATTGGATTAAATGATAATGCATTTAGAGCCACTTGTAAACTGCAATTAGTGTATACTGATGTGTGTGGACCTATGAGGAATGAGTCGTTGAATGGTGCTAACTATTTTTTGTTGTTCATTGATGATTATAGTAAATACTGTTGGGTTTATTTCCTTAAAACTAAAGTGGAAGTGTTTGATGAATTCCTGAAATTCAAAGCTGCAGCTGAGAGAGAAACTGGAACCAAGCTGAAAGCTTTGAGGTCTGACAATAAAGGTGAATTTACTTCCCAAAAAAATGGAAGAACACTTAGCAAAAGAAGGAATTAAACATCAACTTACAGTACCATACACACCTCAGCAAAATGATGTTAGTGAAAGGAGAAATCGAACACTAATGGAGATGGCAAGATGTCTTTGTATGAAAAGAAGATGACTCTGAAATTCTGGGCTGAAGCAATATGCAAAGCCTTTCATCTTCTAAATCATATGGTTACAAAAATTTTGGGATAAAAAACACCATACGAAGTGTGGTATGGGTTCAAACCAAATCTAGAACACTTAAGAGTGTTTGGCAACCCCTGCTATGTCCTACAACTTGAGATTAAGAGGGGTAAGCTTGATCAAAAAGCCGAGATATGAATTTTGATTGGATACAACATTAAGTCAAATGGTTACAAAGTGTTTGATTTGAAAAGAAACAAGGCTGTGATTGTCGTTGAATGTGAAAGTTGCAGAAGAAAAAATATGGAATTGGGAGGCTGAACTTGTGGAGAAAACAGGGCATGAAATCCAAACTTAAAGTGAGGAGCCTAATGATGGTGATGAAATTGAAGATGAACCTCTGAGGGGAACGAGATTGCTGAGTGACATTTATAGTAGATGTAATCTTGCTGAAACTGAACCTACTGATGTTCAAGAAGCCATGGATTCACACACATGCGTGGCAACAATGAAGGAGGAGCTGATGATGATTGAAAAAAATGAGACATGGCAGCTAGTTGACAAACCTATCGATAGGAAGGTTATTGGGGTGAAATGCATTTTCAAAATGAAATTAAATGCAGATGGAAGAATCAACTCCCAAGAACCATGTATTGCATATCATGATACATTTGCTCCTGTATCTAGTCTTGACTCAATTAAAATGTTGTTGATGATTGCTACACAAACTAGCTGGTCTGTTTGGCAAATGGATGTTAAGTCAGCATTTTTGAATGGGACACTTGATGAAGAGATTTATGTTGAACAACCTGAGGGTTTCGAAAAAGAAATCACAACTAACAAGGTTTATCTCCTCAAAAAGGCCTTGTATGGACTGAAATAGGCTCCTAGAGCGTGGTACAGTCGGCTTGATGAATTTTTGCTGAGTTTAGGGTTTGAGAAAAGCTTGAATGAAGCTACTTTGTATGTGAAAAAGGTTGATGAACATATTCTGATTGTACCAGTCTATGTGGATGACTTGCTAATCACTGGAAACATGGAGAAACTAGTGGATGAATTCAAGATGAACATGAAGAACAAGTTCGAGATGAATGAACTTGGATTGCTATCTTATTTCCTAGGAATGGAAATAATACAATCAAAGCTAAGGTGTTTCTTGTGTCAAAGAAATTTCACAATGAAATTGCTGAATAAGTTTCCAATGGAAAATTGCAAACCTGTCAGCAATCCCATGGTGGCAGGTCAGAAACTGATGAAGAATGATGATGCTCCCAAAGATGATGGAAGAATTTATAGGAGCTTGATTGGCAACTTGTTGTATTTAACTACCACACGTCCTGACATTGTGTTTACAGTCAATTATCTTTCAAGGTTTATGCAAAATCCAAGCCAAACTCATTATGTTGCAGCTAAGAGAGTCCTAAGGTATTTAAAAGGAACTATGGAATATGGAATAGTGTTTGATAAACTGGAAACTGTCAGGCTAGTTGATAAATTTCAGTTTTATATATTTTTCGCTTAGTTTGCTTTAGCCTAGCCTAGACAACTTCCAACCCCCCCAATTGCATAACATATGGGAAAATCTAAAACTAAATCGTCCTGTGGGATCGACCCCTTGCTTGTCTATACTATCTTGTTTGATTTGTTTTTAAGCTAGGGTAATTAATTTGTGCATCATGGCTTCAAAATTTGTTACGATGTCGTCGATCGACAAATTAATTACCCTAGCTTAAAACAAATCAAACAAGATAGTATAGAGCAAGCAAGGGGTCGATCCCACGAGGACGATTTAGTTCAGATTTTCGTGCTATATGTTATGCAATTGGGGGGGGTTGGAAGTTGTCTAGGCTAGGCTAAAGCAAACTAAGCTTAAAAAATATATAAAACTGAAATTTATCAATAAAACAAACCTTGGTCGCAAATCAACATCCACCTACGTAAATAAGAACTCGATCATGGAAACAACACATCAATTTATATTCTGAATATTTATCTCTTTCTTAAAATTGGTTCGTTAACGGATCCGGCCAGTATAACTTACCCTAACCATCAAACAACCACAGTTGTCCGCACTAGTAATTTGATTCAATGGCAGCATTAAAATCTAGATAAATTGATCGATTAAGAAACATAATTGTCCGCAATATATGTTTAGTTCGATTGAATGTTCTCCCTAAGATTAATAACATAGATCCGCTACAATTATTAACTTAGTTGCTTCATAAGTTCATATACCACAACTCCGGTTTTGATATCAAACTTAGCAATTGATTGTCTACAATAATAACTTCGAGTCCGCTCTTAGCAATTAAATAAACAATCATAGGAAGATAAGCATAGGAGAACAAACATATTCATCATATAAACTGAAAAATTGAGGTAAAAAATAGATCTCACAGTTCTTGAAATCGAAGGTTTCCGTGTCCTTGCAACCAAGCAAAAGAGTCTAGCCTTGCATGTTTATTGAACAACTAAATAAAAAGATGAAAGAACACATGATTTAGGGTTTGGAGGAGGAAGATTTTGTGTTTTCTTTTGTGCTAGCCGCCACTTCCTTGCCCCTCTTTTCCTTTATATATGCTTAGAAACCCTAATGTCTATTTTACAAAATAGTCCTTCCTTAAGTTGGCAGAATTTAGTTGTTCCTTGTAAAATTCATATCGCCTTCATATGACATCCTTTTGAGCTGAAATTTGGAGCTTTTATAGGTCTTTGAGTCGTGAATCTACGCCAATTGAGTTTGCATCAATCGGACTTCTGTAGCTTGAGATATTGAAGTTGGAATGGGATAAAGGGTCGATATCGGCAGATTGCAAGATTTGACTTTGAAGGCTGCGATTTTCATGCTCTTTCCTTATTTTATTTCTTTTGCCTTAGCTTTACAGAAGTTATGGATGTTATATTTCGAATGCCACTGGAATCATTTCATTTCGATCTCTAGGGCTTCCGCTCTGCACAAAACATCGACTGAACGTCAAATCTGCCAATTACCTCCAATTTACTCCTTTTTGCATCTTTCATCCAAAAATACCTTCAAAACATAAAACAAAGAATATCAATGCATTTTATACACAAAACATATGCAAAACACTATGTAAATATGGATGAAATTATCAAATAATATGGTCGCATCACTAGTTGGTTTCTGTGACAGTGATTGGGGTGGAAATGATGACGAAATGATGAGCACTTCGGGTTACTGTTTTTCAATGGGAGGTAGAGTTTTCTGTTGCAATTCAAAGAAGCAAAGTGTACTAGCACACTCCACGACAGAAGCTGAATATATTGCAGCCTATGTAGCTGCAAATCAGCTAGTTTGGCAGAGAAAGATGTTGGGTGATTTGAACTTCAATCAACTAGAACCTACTGAATTATTTTGTGATAACATGTCAGCCATTGCAATATCTAAGAACTCTGTTTTTCATGATAGAACCAAACACATGAAAATCAAATTCCATGCAATTGGCCAATTTCAATAGGAAAGGGAGCTGGAAATGAAGTATTGTTGTTCTAAGGAGCAATTAGCTGATTTATTCACTAAATCCTTAGCTAAAGAAAGATTTGAAGAATTGAGGGAGATGGTAGGAATGTGCAGCCTGGAATCAAGGAGGAGTGTTGAAGAATGAAGACTTGAAATGCAGCTGAGTCCAAGACTGCAAGCTAAAGAAGTGAAGGCAGAGCTGTGAAGACAGAGCATCATCAAAGTTTTTATGTTTTCTTTTGTTTTAATTAGTATTCGTGTTTAAGTCAATAAGGATCAATTGTTTGATCTAGAAGTCTAGTTTTTATTGAGTTTCAGATTAAGTCTATTATGTTTTAGGATAGATCAAGAGTTTGTATTTAAGTAGAACTCATTCTATTGTAATCTTCGAATTTTGTTTTTTCTATAAATAAAAGCAAAGGGATGGCAGTAACCGAATGACAAATTCTGCCCTTTGTTCTGAATACTATTGCATTAAAGCCTTGTTCTTTAGTTCTCAGAATTTCTGGAAAATTGGCCTGTTCTTGACACTGATTTGAACAATGTTTGTTTTTCATGTTAGAAACATAAATCCTGACAGTGATTTGAACAGTGCGTGTTTGTTCTTCAGAAATTTTTCCAAGAATTGTCACCACATCGAGATGTCATGGCCACTGATGAAGATGACATGTTTAGTGGAGCCGAGTCACATTCTAGGAGCCGAGTCATGGCCACTGATGAAGCGAGTGTCACCCTTAGTGATCCAGTCCAAAGAGCAAGGTCAGAGAGTGTGTTTTGATAAGACTATTAGTGCTAATGCTGGGAAACATTCATGGTACATGCATCGTGGGAAAATGGTGAAGTGGGTCGTGGAGATTACCAGACAGTTATCCAACAAGAAGTGGTCTTCCATCAGTGCAAGATTATGTTATTTATTATTCTATTTTACTTTGTTTAAATTCTGTATTACGTGGGCAGTTTTGCTTACGGTTAATTTGCCTTCTTGTAATTCAGTTTGTCTGTGTGGCTGGCTTATTTAAACAGCCAAAGCTTTCATTAATG
The DNA here is from genome assembly GCA_029228465.1 of Salix viminalis. Taxonomy (NCBI): domain Eukaryota; kingdom Viridiplantae; phylum Streptophyta; class Magnoliopsida; order Malpighiales; family Salicaceae; genus Salix; species Salix viminalis. Next base: position 8,751,239 of record CM055442.1, read on the forward strand.
GATAAGAAGAAATTTGCATTCAACTTGTGGTACTTTCTCACCCGAAGAGAAAATAGAATTCTTCAACCCGTTACCTTTGTAACTGGGATCTATCATGTTTTCTAAAATAATTGAACCCAAAAGGAAGATAAGATTGAATTCATTTCTCAATGTGGACCCGGTGCCGCTATAGAAACTTGTAGCTTGTGTTCTACGTATATCCATTATATTGTTGAAGATTGATGGTATGAGCTAATAAGGTTAGCATGCGATCAGTGCCAAGCAGTTGATGTTGTAGATGGTCCTAATTTGTATTGCTCATAAATATTGATATTCCAGACTCGTTTTCATGATTCTGAACTATTAAGGTATTTTCTTTTTCATTTTCGATTGAATTAATCGTGACAGTGTCTTCTTTTTCCTTCATAAGCCAATCTTTATTAAAGACACGACAGCAAAAGCTATCATGGAAAGAGAGAACAAAAAAACAGACATAAGAAAATGAACCAAATTCTTCTGTAGTTCATTTTTCATCAGTCGATTTTAGACCACCCAATAGACACCGAGCAAAACTAATCCCCAGCTTACTAGAACAAAGTCATGGTTATTGTTTCTCTCTTCATCTTTCTCGATCGAACTAGTCGTGAAAAATCAGTGCTCCAAACACATGCAGTGTCCCCCAGATAAACCTTCAGAATATAATGCCTGCCAGCTCCTATTAGTATTCCCAGAATTGAATTTATCAACTTATCATTCATAGTTTCCACTAAACAAAAATTCAGTTGGAAAAATTTCTTGGGCCACGAACAGTTACTGTTCAAATCAGTAACTGTTGGTGTAAGATTTTCCAGAAAAGCATTAAATGTTTGAATCAGTGAATGTTGTTTCTGCTATAATTTGCAGAAACTTGTGAGCCACAAAACACACAAAATACTTAGTATGTTAAAGCATTAGAGCAGAAATTCACGTAGGTTATTGTCATCCCTTGGATTTTATTTATAGAAAAAAAAGCATGTAGCATTACATAAGAGTTCTAGTTGATCACAACTTCTTCTCATGTTCTTATTCTAGCTAGAATTCAAATTGCACTTCAACTAAAACATGATCAAACATTGATCTTATTTAGGAAAGGAAATAACATACAAGTTTAATTCTAATCTAACTCTAACACTTGATGTAGTTTTGGAATCCAGAATCTTCAACACTTCTTGTTGGTTCCAAGTCTGCACATTGCAATCTTCTTCCTTAGTTCTTCAAACCTGTCTTTGGCTAGAGGTTTAGTGAACAAATATGCCAGTTGTTCTTTTGAAGTGCAGTATTTCATTTCTAATTCCCCTTCTTGCTAGAATTGCCTCAAGGCATGAAATTTGATCTTCATGTACTTTGTTTTGTCATGAAACATTGAATTCTTTGAAATTGCTACTGCTGATGTATTGTCACATAACAATTCATTGGGAGTTGATTGTGTGCAATCTAGATCCTTTAGCATTTTCCTTAGCCAAATCAACTACTTTGCTTCCACATATGCAGCAATATACTTTGCCTCTGTCGTGAAGTGTGCTACCACTGATTGTTTCTTGGAGAGCCAACTGAACACATTTGTTTCTAAGGCAAAGCAGTACCCTGAGGTACTCATCATGCCTTCATCACTTCCACCCCAATCACTGTCAGTGAATCCAACAAGGCTGATAGGCTTGGATTTCACAAAGTGCATGCCTAGATCCTCAGTCCCCTTTAAATACCTTAGAATTCTCTTAGCTTCCATGAAATGAATTTGGCTTGGCTCCTGCATGAACCTAGAAAGATAATTGACAGCAAACAATATGTTTGGACGTGTGATGGTTAAATATAACAAACTTCCAATCAAGCTTCTATAAGTCTTCCCATATGTTTTTGGTGCTCCATCATCCTTTGTTAGTTTTAGTCCTAGTATTATAGGAGTTGGAACTGGTTTGCAATTTGTCATTTCAAAATTGTTCAAGATCTTCAGGACAAAAGTCTTTTGACATAGCAAACATCCTTGTTCTAACTGAATTACCTCCATGCCTAAGAAATATGATAGTAAGCCGAGCTCATTCATCTCAAATTTATCCTTCATGTTTGTCTTGAACTTCCTTACCAGCTGCTCCTTGTCTCCTGTGATTAAGAGATCATCTACATACACTAATAGAATTAGTACACATTCATCAACATGTTTCACATATAGAGTCACCTCATTAACACTTCTTTCAAAACCCGAGCTCAGTAGATGATCATCAAGTTTGCAATACCAAGCTCTAGGAGCTTGATTGAGTCCATAAAGAGCCTTTTTCAGTAGGTATACTTGGTTTGAATTTTGATTTTCAAACCCTGCTGGTTGCTCCATATAAATTTCTTCATTCAAAGCACCATTCAAAAATACAGATTTGACATCTAATTAAACACATACCAGCCATGTTGAGCTGCAAGAGCAAGCAAAGCTGCATTGTATCATGTCTAGAAACTAGAGCAAAGGTGTATGTGTAGTCAATCCCAGCCTTTAGAGCACAACTTTTCACTACAAGTCTTGTTTTGTATTTGTTAATTTTTCCATCAACATTTAATTTTGTTTTGAAGATCCATTTCAGTCCTATTACCTTCTTATCGACAAGTCTGTCAACCAACACCCATGTTTGATTTTTTTCAATCATCTCAAGCTCCTCCTTCATTGATGCAACCCATACTTTGGAGTTCATGGCTTCTTCAAACTCGATTGGCTCTGCCTCAACCATGTAGCACTTGCTGTAAATATCAGCTAAGGACCTTGTTCCCCTAATTGGTTGATCATCTATACTTTCTACATTTTCTAGTTCATTATGTTGCGCCTGTTCTGGCCATTTAATTGATGCATTCTCCCAATTCCATGTAGCATTTTCTACAAATTTTACATCTCTATCAATCATAACTTTGTTAACATTTACATCATAAATCTTTTAGGCCTTTGACTTTACTATAGCCTATAAAGACTCTCACATCAGCCTTTTGATCAAGTTTTTTCCTGTTAGCATCATGTTTCAGGACATAACATATGCTACCAAACACCCTTAAATGATCAAGATTAGGTATGGCTCCATACCAGACTTCATAGGGGGTTTTGTTTGCCAAAACTCTAGAGGCCATTTGATTTTGAATGTATGATGTTGTGCTTACAACCTCTTCCCAAAACTTCACTAGCATTTTCTTTTCATACATCAAGCACCTAGCCATCTCCATTAATGTTTTTTTTTCCTTTCACTTACCCTATTTTGCTGTGGAGTGTAGGGCACTATTAGCTGATGTTTGATCCCCTCTTTCACCAAGTATCCTTCCAGTTGTCGAGAGGTATATTCAAAAACACATCAGCCTTAGTTTTTAGAAAATAAACCCAATAAAACCTGTTATAATCATCAACAAATAGTAGGAAATACTTTGATCCATTCAAGGATTCACTATATATCGGCCCACACACATCTGTATGCATGAGTTGTAATTTATCTGTAGCTTTAAATTTAGTATTAGAGAAAGCAACTTTAGTCTGCTTTCTTAATTGATAAGCTTCACAAAAAACACCTTAATCATGTATCTTAGGTAACCCATGTGCCATCTGCAAGTTAGCCATCCTTTTTAAGACAACTTAATTGAAATGTCTCAATCTTTAATGCCAAAGAACATATTCATCACCCTTACATATATTAGCAGTCTAACATACTTCTTTCCAATCAACATTAAAGCTTCTATTTATCATTTTTACAGTCAACAGTAACACCCTATTTTATCTTTGATGACACACACTCCCTTATCAAAACATAATGAATAGCCTGATTCCATTAGCTGCCCCACACTAACCAAATTCTGATTTATTTGAGGTACATACAAAACATTATCTAGAATTTTTGTACCTGCCATTGTTTCACTGTAATTGCTCCTTTGCCTTCAACTTTCACAAAGTCTCCATTACCAATTCTAACTCTTGATATATAGCTTTTATCCATGTATCTGAATTGCCTTCTTAAGTTCAGCACTTGCATCTTCCTTGATTTTGCATCTCTTTGGAACTCAGCCTTCAGCTTGTCCTAAGTTTCTTTGGCAGTTTTACAAGCCATGATTCTTGTAAAAATTTCTTCTCTTACTGCATTACGAATGCAAGTGCCTTGAATCCTTTTGCCCTTTCTTCATTAAAGAACTTCATTTGAGTTACTGCTAGATTGTTTCCAAGAGGTGTTGGTTGCTTATCCTTCTCCACAAATTCCCACAAATCAAAGGCTTTTAAGTAGGTCTCTATTTTCTCAACCCAAATACCATAATTCAAACCTATGAATGATGGTGTTTTGGCAGGACAATTTGCAACAGATTCCATTGAAGTAGCTTGCTTAACACTCTCTGTTTTTTCCCAAAATCCTTCAAAGCCCTTAACTTTGATTTCCCTTTTAAATCTCACTTTTAATCACTTGTGTTTCACTCTTTTCCCTTCAAAGAACAAGTTGCTCTAATACCAAGTGTTGGAAAAAATTCTTGGGGCACGAACAATTACTATTCAAATCAGTAACTGTTGGTGTAGGATTTTCCACAAAAACATTCACTGTTTGAATCAGTGAATGTTTCTGCTATAATTTGCAGAAACTTGTGATCCACGTAACACACAAATTACTTAGTATGCTAAAGCATTAGAGCAGAAATTCACTTAGGTTACTGCTGTCATAACCCAATTTCTGGGTTATTCCCCAAAATATACCAAAAAATAACAAAAATAAAATAAAAGGGGCTGGTGTCGGCAGAAAAATTAATGTGGAAATTTTTGACGCTTTTCGAAAAGCCCTGACTGCATCTATTTTTTGCCCAGAAATGAAGGAAAATGAAGATTCAAGGATATATTTGCATAAAACTTAAGTCGAAAGACATAATTATATTTTTATGGGCCAATTCGATTTAATCGTCGGTCAATTTAAAGTGTAATTATGCTTCAGGATTAATTGAGAGCCTAATTGAAGGATTTAATTAAGCGCAAGGGCTTAATTATACTTTAAATGGGTCAAATTAATTTTATTAAGGGCTTAATTGGTGAGAAATTAAGTTTGGAAGCCTAATTTGGGTTAAATTGAGAAGATCGAAATTTGCGGTAACAAAACTTTATAGGTGAAATCGGAAGCTAAAATTAAAGATAAAAACATTGTTCTTCCTGGTTTTTCCAATTGAAAAACTCTTTTTTGTCACAAACTATTTATTTCAAATAAAAAAAAAGAAAAAAAGAGAGAAACTGTCGGCGGCATGCTTTGCCATACCAGCAGCCATGTTGCACCATACCTGCCACCACTCTCACAATAACACACCATTCCTATGCACCATACTCTGGACACTTCCCCCATGTTGTGCACCATGCCTTCTTCACCTATAAATAGGAGGAGAAAATACACAGACAAAGGGGGGTGGGAGATCATCGGAAAATAGAAAAAAAAACTTTGAAATAGGGGGGAAGACAGACGAAAAACTTGAGGGAAAAGGGCTGAATACTGAGAAAAAACTGAGGGGAAAATAACAAAAGGGAGAGAGAGCAGTTAACATCGAAAAAACTGGGATAACTTTGCAAAAAAAAACACAGAAATACACAGACACTGAAATTAGCAGAAAAAAGGAGAGGAAGACGATCACAACTGCAGCCACCATCATCTTCATCAGCTCCGGCGACCATCTTCTCTCCCCGATAGTGTGTTTCTCTCTCTCTCTCTAAAAATGGACGTCTTTAGCTCCTCATCTCCCCCGACAGCAACCAACCACCAGTCCAACACCACCATCCTCTCCCTCCTCAGCTCTATCGCCAGCAGCTCCAGCCCAGCTTTCTTCTCCAGGTCCGGCGAGACCTCTAGCCAGCTCCAAAAGCAGCGACAACATGACAGGAAGAACCACCTCGATCTCCTCTATCCAGTGGCAGTGGGAGGTGAGCCCCTCGTTGTGGTCGGCCGACCACCATTTCTACTGTACACGCTGCATGAAATCATGCAGCATGTGATATATATATATATATGCGGCATAGTGAGCTGGGCTGCTCTCGGCCCAGCCCCGCCCAAGTCTCTCATAGTTGGGTCCTTGGCCCAACTTGGTTGGGCTGGCCCATTTGGTTGGGTTAGGCCCAGCTCTGATTTTTTATTATTATTTAAAAAAATAGTAACATAGAAAAAAAACAAAAATGTGTTGTTTTCGTGCATACGGCCGAATTCCAAGATTTTTCTATGTTTATTTTTCGTAAAAAAAATATGTTGCATCTTTCTCATATTTTAAAACTAAAATTGGATATCGTAACCGGTTTATGATTATCCTTTGGAATTTGGCCAAAATATCAAAAAAAAATAAAAAATATTTTGTTTTAGCTATCTCGGTGTAAAATTACATTGTAAAGTACACTTGGAGATACTAAAAAAGATTTTCTTTTATTGCGGTGTAAAATTACATTGTAAAGTACACCCGCAAATAAAAAAATGTTTTTTTTGCAGTGTAAAATAATTTTGGTTAGTCTTTCAACTCCTAACGAGGTAGAGATTCTCTCACGAAGAGAGATCTACGTCGAACTTTAGAAAAGACAACAAAAAAATCAAACTTAGGAAAAATAATCAAACAACAATGTAGTTTGCCTTAGGTATGGTGCACTGAGGGTGATGCGTCTTCCCCTTGCACAACAATGCAGAGTCCCCTTACCCAAGACTCTCACAGACCACTAGGTTTCTAGTAACCTTAATACTAGGTGGCGACTCCTAATAATTATAGGCGTAATTTTTACGGCTATAAAACACACCCCTGTTATCACCGCGCGCCGTTGTCTCCCCAATCCCGGGGGATGGCGTGGCGTGAAGCGCAAAAAAAAACATTGTCGTGACAGATGACGACTCCACTGGGGACATTGCCGGACTAAGCTTTGTTGTTTGATTGTTTATTCTCTAGTTCATATTTTTACACGCATTTTACTGCTTTTTCATCATGCATTTTAATTTCATGAATAAACCAAATTCTAGGTTAGATGGGGATTAGCGGTCTGCCTCATGACTTTCAGTCGGGGTTCAAATTGAAACATCCAACTATGAACTGAGTGTTTACTCGATAATGGTGGTCACATCGTGCCCCAACCATTTCTTGTAAATCCCCATATCGCCTTCACGTAAGGCGGTCACTGGGTAGTTCATAGACCTTTTGTGACCAGATAGAAAGCTTACCCCTCATGTAATGACTTAGAATTTGTCTTTAGGTGCAAACTCTCTATTAATTCACCTGATCTGTACATACATTTGCATCCATCAGTGTGCATAACATTTTATCGGCAGGTCAAAATATAGGTCCCCGAAGAGCTCCTATCGCTCGACTCCAACAGAGAAATGTGGAGGATGAAGAGCGTGGAAACCGTAATGCTCATTTTCAAGATGAACTGGATTCTCTGAAAGCTAGCATGGCTAGTCTTACCAGCTTACTTGAGCAAGCATTGAGAAATACCTCTGGCGAGGGTCCTTCAACTAGACCCGTAGTGGTTGCTCAAGCACAAGCAATGAATCACCATGAAGAGGTAATAGGATAAAGGGTTCAGGATCCGCAAGAAAATCCAGCAGTCATACAATCAGCGGCGCCCACACCTGCCGCAACCCCAACGGTTATAACAACATTAGAGGTCATCAACCAAGAGAACATGGCGGCATTGGAGGCTAGGATAAGGGCCATTAAAGGGGTGAACCTATATGACCTAGTACAAGTTGCAAAAATGTGTCTAGTCCTGAATGTTGTGATACCAAAAACGTTTTGTGTTCCTGACTTTATCAAGTACACTGGGACACAATGCCCCGTCACTCACCTAAAATCATATTGTAACAAAATGGCAGAAGTAGTGCATGATGAAAAATTGCTAATGCATTTTTTCCAAGACAGTTTGAGTGGGGCAGCTTTGAATTGGTACATGAGACTAAACAACACCAGGATTCGTAGCTGGAAAGATCTGGTAGATGCTTTCATTAAGCAATATAAATACAACATGGACATTGCTCCTGACAGAACAAGTTTATCTGGCTTGGAGAAGATGAACAAAGAAAGCATAAGGGAACACGCTAATTTACCAAGTCAATTTTAATATTCTTCTCAAGTAATTGCAAGGCACATTCTTCACGGTATGCTTCATAACCATATCTAATTTTCTGTTCTTTTCATGGAGATCATAAATCAAAAGCTCTAAATCTAAATCTTTTCTTTTAACTTCATCATCCTCATCAAATTTGATATTTAATTCTAGTCCACAAAAAAACTAGACTCGTGAAATGTTTTTGTTTCAACATCATATTCATCCCAATCAACAAGTTATTTTCTTTGTTTGTATCTTAAACGTGTTCTCAATCATTAGACTACTATTCCTAGTATTCCAAACAAACACTTACATGTTGATAAATAGACAACCAGAAAATAGAAAAATCAAGCAGTAGTTACTGCTAATTCCATTCAAGAAGTTATTTTCTTTGTTTCTCTAAAACATGTTCTCAAAATTAGATTACTATTCTGATAGAACTCTATCTTTCTACCTTAGGGTTACAACCAAGAATAGAGGAGAATCAAGAATGTATTTCTGAATATTATTCAACACAACGCAAAATGGCTTCTCTGGTTGTTAATATAGCCAACCCACGAGATACAATTGTAACAATTTCTTAACTGACTTGACATGTGGCTAATTCTATTTGCCTTATGACTCCCAATTCCTCTCATTACCCACCCATTTGAAACTAAGTTTACAAGAATTGAAAACTTATTGCAACGATAATAAGGTGAAATTATTACAACTAAGAAAACTCATTTTGACACTCATTGCATCCTCAGATTTCACTAGTCTATCCTTAGCAATCGATTTGCAAGCCGGTACCTCTCCAGTCAACTTATCAATGCACACTCTAATAACACCAAACTGACCCCAACCTAATTGCTCTTCAAGAATCTCCCAAATCATCCCCCCAAAATACTAGTCAAAATCCCAACATTCAATTCAATGAACTTCAAAACCACCAAACCCCAAGTTATATAAACCAGAATATAGGTCAAATCCTAACAGAACCCTTCTCATGATCGCTTCTTGAAAGGTGATTGTGACCCTTACTGTGACTTATGCGATGTTGTGATACAACAAGCATTCACCTCAGTTTCTTATTCAATTTGTTGTAATTTATGGGCTATTTCCTCCTCCTCCGAACTGTTATAACCCATATCCAACAACAAGATTTGTTTACTAGCACACTTATGTCCTCTCACAAATTTTGGATCACAATAAAAACAGAGATTATTCTGCCTCTTATACTGGATTTCTTCAGGGGTTAACTTCTTAATAGGCATATCCTTACGAGAATTGATTTCAGTTTTTGTTGTAACAAAATCATGTTGCACTGGTAAATGAGGCAATCTTGAATTAGAAATTCCTGATGAATGTGCTAACCTCAGCTTGTGGAATTTAGCATCCACTTCGTGAGCAAAATTCATGGCCTCATGAACTGTCGCAGGACGCAACAACTTGACATCATGCTTGAGTACCTCTCGTAATTGTCCAATGAAGCAGCTCAACTGAAAGGGTAGACTAAGGTCACGAATTCAAGTTGCCAATCGCCTGAACTCAACTATATAATCTTTCAAGGAGCTAGTCTGACGAAGCTTGAAGACTGCCTCTGCAAAATCCTCAAACCGATGAGAGCCAAATTCTTTGCAAAATACCTTCGTAAAATCTTCCCTACTGGAGCAGGAAGACGCACATTGTTACCACTGATACCACTGCAGGGCCTCCCGATCATGATGGAAGGAAACCATTTTGACTTTTTTCTGAGGTGGCACCGAGAAATAATCGAAATACTGCTCTGCCTTGTAGACCCATTCAATTGGATCATCCCCATCGTTGAATCGAGGAAAATCCATCTTAATGAAGGGCATACAATTCTCATAAGGCCAGCATCTCTCTCTCTTGTTGATGCATCCCTCCTTGCCTGCAACTGCCTTCACCGTCGTCTTCATCAGTTGGAGGTGGAAATGTCTGATCGAACTTCTCAAACAAACAAGTGAATGAGGTAAGTATTTCTAACCTTGAGAATAAAGTTAATGATCTTACTTCTCTTATTGATTCTTTGGCTTGTGGAAATGTACAACAGATAAAAGTTTATAGCATATGCTCACTACAAGGACATGCTTTGGATATGTGCCCAACAAGGCAAGAAGATTACATTGAACAAGCGAATGCGGTTGATGGAATATTCAATGGACAACCCTAGCGTAAGTATGATCCCTTTTCTAACACGTACAATCCTTGATGGAGAGATCATCCCAACTTCCGCTACGGGAACCCACCTCAACAAGGCAATCAAGGGAGACAGTTCCATTCCCATGGATTTCAACCACAGCTCAGCAAAATTATCATGCGAGACAACCCCCTCCGCTCACCAACTCCAATGTTATAGGGTCATCATCCAGTGATGATCTTCGTGAGATGATGAAAACTTTGGCGTCTAACACTGTGACCTTGCAGCAAAATGTCATGTCTTTTCAACAGGAAACAAGGTCAAGTATTCACAACTTGGAGAAGCAAACGGGGCAAATAGCTTCAAGTATGGGTAAAATGGAAACTCTTACAATAAAAAATCTATATTTCCGAGAGAAAATAAAACACTACAAAGCTGAGAAAGGCAGACAATATCTACTGTCAAAATCTTCAAGATACTCAAATGATTTTTGGAAATATTGAGGAGAGTGGAGGAAAACCTGGAAATGTATGAGAGAACAGAACCCCTGTTGTGAATAATTTTGAAATGCAAGGAACGGAAACAAAAACTTGAGGTGTGCTTGTACACTGTTCTTAAGGATATTTCCCTAACAGTAAGGTATGCTCTAGGATTGAACAAGTTCTTCCTCAAGATTAGAGGGCAACACAAAAACAACTTGGAAATAAGAAAAGGCCAGCAAATGAGAAGAAGAAAAGTTATTTTTGAATTGTTCTTGTTTGAAAAATCTGCATAGTATTTATAGGCTACCATAACGTAACGATCACATTTAATTTAATTATGAAATTAAAATAGCAGTTACAATAATTTAAAATATGTCCATTATGAAATTAAATTATGGTAACGATTATATTTGAAATTGTTAAAATAAATTTTCAATGGTTATAAATTTAATGTTTTCAGTTTAAGGATCACCAAAATATTTTAATAAAGTAACAAAAAATTTAAAGATTATGGGCATTGCCTCGCCACTCATCCTTATGTGCACAAGCTCACTCTACTTTCTTTGATGGTTACTATCTCATCTCATGTTTTATTATATATACACTTGATAAAAGTCTTTTTTTTTTCCTGATATGGGATAGTAAGTCCTATATATACTCTTTGCACTCAAGAGGTTCTTTGTGTTTTACTAATGTGGGATAGTCTTTTGAAATATCTTTTACAATTTTTACAACAACCCCATCATGGGATGCTGTAATATGATAGAATGGAAAGAAAAACATATTGAAATCAGCAGTAACTACGTAATAGATTTTGTCTAGTAAGCTGGGGATTAGTTTTGTTCGGTGTCTATTGGGTGATCTCTCTGTACGAACTATGGAAGAATTTGATTCATTTTCTTATGTCTGCTTTTTTGTTCTCTCTTTCCATGTCTAGATAGCTTTTGCTGTCTTGTGTTTAATAAAGATTGGCTTATGAAGGAAAAAACAAGACACTGTCACGATTAATTCAATCGAAAATGAAAAAGGAAAAACTTTAATAGTTCAGAATCATGGAAACGAGTGTGGAATATCAATATTTATGAGCAATGCAAACCTTAATCTCATGCCATCAATCTACAGGTTCCTAGCTCATCTTCCCTTTGGGTCAATTATTTCAGAAAACACACCCTCTGACCTTGCTCTTTGGACTGGATCACTAAGGGTGACACTCGCTGCATCAGTGCTAAATGTGCTCCTATAATGTGACTCGGCTCCACTAAACATGTCATCTTCATCACTGGCCATGACACCTCGATGTGGTGATAATGAGCTTTTTTCTTCCATGTTGATACCATCTACACTCGCTGGGGTTTTTCTCGCCAGCTTTGTTGAAGTTGCAACGCAAATTCAAGGCCCCAAACCACATCACCCATATTAGGGCGTTCAATTCCTTGACCATGTAAGCAACCGCCGCAATCTCGCGAAACTTATTTATAGAGAGCAGGGGCAACCTCAGCCCTTTAAATGTGGATCCACGATCCGATCAAGGGTTCCTCTTTGGTAACATTTTCGTCCCCCACTCACCTAAGCTTGCTTGCTCTTTCGGTAAACTTGAAATCACTGGTGGCCTTGCACATAGCACCTCAAACAAAACCACACCGAATGAATAGAGATCAGATTTCTCTGTTAGGTGTTGCCTACGGTAGTACTCTGGATCCACATATCCAAAGCTACCTTTAACTACGGTGCTTACATGGGTTTGGGATGTACTAGTGGGACCCAATAATATTTTGATCATCAAAGTTTCTTGTTGCTTCTTTGACTTCGACTAATGTAAGCCGTCGGCAAAGATCAGTAGGCAGTGATGAAGAGATTGTAGTTGCGGACCTAGATGTTTCTGATAATAGAGTCCAGGAGGATTTTTCTGTTGAAAACTGGAAGTGTGATTCCAGGTCTGCGAAACAGGATCATGAAGAACTGAAGAATTGAAGATCAAGTTTTAAGTGTTTTTAGTTGTTGATTTCATATTGTAATTCGGATTATTAATATCCTTAATGTACTTAGTCAATTATTGTATTGTTTAGCTAAATTCAGTTAATAGTCAACATTAAGGAAAAAGTCAAATGTAATCGAACTTTTGGAAGAAACTAGCCGTTGTAATCGCTTTTGTTTCTTATAAATAAAATTTATGGGATGGCAAGAACCATACTGAAGCTATTCTCGCCAATGTGTGATTGTTCTCTCTACTCAAAACTATCAAATTCGTGAAGTTTTCAATTTTCTCGAAAAAATCCATTCCTAGTTCTTAATCTCCACAGAGTCAGCTCGAGATTTTTTAGAGTTCGTCCGCATCGAATCTCTACATAGATTCTGCTTTTTCACTGAAATTCTCGTAATTCTTTCTTAAAATCCAACATGGTATCAGAGCAGTATAGGTCTTAGAAAAGGGATTGATAAGAGAAACACGAGTGAGTAGAAAAAGTGAGTTTTTTCAAGATTGAATAAAATCTTGAAAGGGAAAGAAGGGTTTTTTAAAAAATTGGCAGATTGTTAAAATCAAGAATTTAGTCTTGATTTGTTCTTTAAAGGGATAAACAATTGACAAGAATTATCAATTGGTATCCTTGTTGTCCATTCGGTGAAGTCTTGATCAAGAAGAGCAAGACTAAAAGAAGAAACACACCAACTGACAGACATGGACTCTTTCTCTTCAAAATCTCCAGTATTCACAGGTGCGAATTATGGAGTATGGGCTGTGAAGATGAGGATGTATCTGAAGGCATTTGATTTGTGGGATGATGTTGAGAATGAAAGGGAACTGAATCCCTTGAACGAAGAGCCAACAATGGCCCAACTAAGATACTACAATGAGCAAAGAACAAAGAAGTTCAAAGCCCTTACCTGCATTCACAATGCAGTGAATGAGGAAATTTTCTCAAGGATTATGGCATGCTAAACATCCAAGGAAGCTTGGGACAAGTTGAAGGCCGAAGTTCCAAGGAGATGAGAAATCCAAGAGGATGCAGATTATGAACTTAAGAAGACAATTCAAGGCATAAAGATGAAAGAATCAGAAAATGTCAAAGAGTTCTCATCAAGAGTGTCAAAAAATTGTGAACCAAATGACTCTGCTTTGGAGAAGACATTCAAGAATCAAGAGTGGTGGAGAAAATTCTGGTCGAGCTTTACCGTAAAAAAATTCGAGAACAAGATTTGTTCATTGGAAGAGTCTAAAGATTTGACTACAATAAGTATTCAAGAACTCATCAATGCACCGCAAACCGTGGAGCAAAGGCGTGCATTGAGACAAGAGAATATAAGTGAGGAAGCATTCATCGCTGGATTCAAAGGAAGAACAAGGGCTCAAAATTCCCGTGTGTTCTTCGAGAATCCAGAAAAACAGCCAAAATCTGGAAAATCTTGGCAAGGGAAAAAAGTTGGCAAAATAACCAAAATCACCCAACCAAATCCAACATGATTCAACACAAAAAGGAAAAGAGAAAAGAGATCAATTCCCTACCTGCAGATATTGTCAAAAGACCAATCACCTAGAGGCATGGTGTTACTTCAAAAATGCACAATGTAGAAAGTGCAAGCAGTTCGGCCACATTGAGAAGTTCTGCAAAAATGGCAATGCAAACCAAGCTCATGTTGCTGAAGTAGAGGAGACTAAAGATGAGGTATTATTCACAACCACTACAACTCAAAGTTGCAGCAAAACAGAGGTAAGTAATCAAACTTGGTTAATAGACAGTGGTTGTTCAAACCACATGTCTGCTCAATTGTGTTTATTTGAAAACCTAGACTTGAGCTATAAATCTAGGGTCAAAGTTGCAAATGGACAATATGTAGGTGTTGAGGGTAAAGGGGAAGTTAAAATTGATACTCTAAGTGGTACAAAGAAGTTTGACGACGATCTTATATGTACCGAAATTGATCAAAACCTCATTAGTGTAGGTCAACTACTTGAGGATAAGTTCTCATTACTGTTCTTAAATGGAATTTGCACAATCAAAGATGATCAAGGTGTCACTTTGTTTACTGCAAAAATGTCTAATAGGTGTTTTAGTATAGAAAAACAACTTGAACATCTAAGCATGAACACTAGCATAACTCGAAATTCTGTTTTATGGCATAAACGCATGGGACATGTTAATTATGTGTCTCTAAAGAAAATGGCAGAATTAAAACTAGTAGATGGATTACCTAACATACAGGAACTAAAAGATGTATGTGAAGCATGTCAGTTAGGAAAACAAGCTAGAGTTAAATTCAACAATTCCTCTACTAGATCAAACACTAAACTGCAGATAGTACACTCTGATATTTGTGGCCCTATGCAAAATGAGTCCTTAAATGGTGCAAGGTATTTTTTGCTGTTCATAGATGATTTTAGTAGATATTGTTGGGTCTATTTCCTCAAAACAAAAGGTGAGGTGTTTGAAACATTTCTATAGGTTCAAGGCTGCAGTTGAGAAGGAATCAAACCCAGCGCCTAAGAACCTTGAGGACTGATAATGGGGGGTGAATACACCTCCCATAAGTTTGAGGAATACCTTATTAAAGAAGGTATTAAACACCAACTCATTAGCCTCATACACCCCACAACAAAATGGGGTGAGTGAGAGGAGAAATAGGACCCTAATGGAGATGACTAGATGCCTTCTCATGAGAAGAAATTGCCCCCTCGAAATTTTGGGCGTAAGTCGTGAGTACAACCCTGCATATATTTTAAACAAAGTCGAAGTTCAAAAATCAATAGGAGATACAACTCCTTTTGAAGAATGGTTTGGACTCAAACCAAAATTAGATCATGTAAAAATATTTGGTAGCCCATGCTATGTACTACAACCAGAAATGAAAAGAAGTAAGCTAGATCAGAAAGCCGAGATTGAAATCCTAATAGGATATAGCTCAAAATCCAGTGGCTATAAGATATATGATCTTAAATCAAACCAAGCAGTAATAGCAAGAAATGTTAAGTTTGCTGAGGAACAAACTTGGAATTGGGAAACTGGAAAATTAAGTGAAAACAGAATGGACTTACCAGTTGGAGTTGAAGTTTCACCTGAATCTGATGAAGAACATCATTCGGATGAAGATGAAGAAGAAATACTAGAAGATGAAGATGAACAATCTGTAAGAGGAACTAGGTTGTTAAGTGATATTTACAATAGATGCAACTTAGTAACTACTGAACCTACTAATATTGAAGAAGCAATGGAATCAAAAATGTGGGTAGCAGCAATGAAGGAAGAACTTAATATGATTGAGAAAAATGAAACTTGGGAATTGGTGGATAGACCTAGGCATAGAAAAGTAATAGGAGTTAGATGGATATACAAAACTAAACTCAATGCTGATGGGAGTATAAATAAAAACAAGGCAAGATTGGTAGTTAAGGGCTATGCACAAGAACAAGGCATTGACTATCAAGACACTTTTGCACTAGTTTCTAGGATGGATACAATTAAATTGCTCGCTTGTTTTAGCTTCTCAAAAGGGGTGGTTAGTTTGGCAAATGGATGTCAAGTCCGCCTTTCTAAATGGTTCTTTAGATGAAGAAATATATGTGGAACAACCACAAGGTTTTGAGGATGAATCAAACTTGAACAAAGTCTACTTATTGAAGAAGGCTTTGTATGGATTAAAACAAGCTCCTAGAGCTTGGTATAGCAAGTTAGATGAATACTTGACAAGTCTAGAATTTGAGAAAAAGCTTGAATGAAGCTACTTTATACTGCCAAGAAAGTTGGAGATCAAATTATGATAATATCGGGCTTTATGTTGATGATTTGTTGCTCACTGGGTAACAATGAGCAGCTTTTATTGATGAATTTAAAAGAAACATGAAGAACAAATTTGAAATGAATGATCTTGGTTTGTTAGCACACTTCTTAGGAATGGAAATTTCACAAACTAAGAAGGGGTGTTTTGTATGTCAAAAGCAATTCATAAGTAAATTGCTCAACAGATTTGCAATGGAGAATTGCAAGCTCTGCCGAAGACACCAATGGTGCTTGGAATGAAATTGTCAAAACAAGATGGATCCCCTAGTGCAGATGGAAGAATATATAGGAGCCTAATTGGAAGTTTATTGTACCTATCTTCAACTAGGCCAGACATAGTTTTCACAGTTAACTACCTATCTAGATTCATGCAATACCCTAGTCAAACACACTACAATACCGCAAAGAGAGTGTTGAGATACTTGAAAGGAACCATGGACTTTGGAGTGTATTTCAAGAGAATGAACACAATCAAATTAAAAAGGGTTTTGTGATAGTGATTGGGGTGGTAGTGATGAGGAAATGGTAAGCACATCCGGATATTGCTTTGCAATAGGAGAAGGAATTTTTTGTCGGAATTGAAAAAAGCAACCTCGTTGTTGCTCATTCAACGTACCGAGGCGTAGTACATCTCTGCATATGTGGTCGCTAATCAATTGGTTTGGCTGAGAAAGGTTTTGAAAGATTTGAATTGTGAACAAGAAGAACCCTATCGATCTATTCTCAGTGACAACCAATCGACAATAGCTATTTCAAAGAATCAGGTGTTCCATGATAGAACAAAACATATGAAGATAAAGTTTCATGCGTTAGACAATTTCAACAAGAAGGTGAACTAGTGATGAAGTACTCGCAGACACCAATGAACAACTAGTCGACATATTCACAAAGTCTCTTGCAAAGGAGAGGTTCGAGGAACTCGTAAACATGGTGGGAATGCTAACTCGAGAATCAAGGGGAGTGTTGAAAATCGGAAGTGTGATTCCGTGTCCGCTGAAAACAGATCATGAAGAACCCGAAGAATTGAAGATCAAGTTTTAAGTGTTTTTAGTTGTTGATTTCATATTGTAATTCGGATTATTAATATCCTTAATGTACTTAGTCAATTATTGTATTGTTTAGCTAAATTCAGTTAATAGTCAACATTAAGGAAAAGTCAAATGTACCGAACTTTTGGAAGAAACTAGCCGTTGTAATCGTTTGTTTCTTATAAATAAAATTTATGGGATGGCAGTAACCATACGAAGCTATTCTGCCAATGTGTGATTGTTCTCTCTACTCAAAACTATCAAATTCGTGAAGTTCTCAATTTCTGGAAAAATCCATTCCTAGTTCTTAATCTCCACAGTAGCTGTTTTCTGGAGATTTTTAGAGTTCGTCCGTACGAATCTCTACAGTGTCTGTTTTTCACGGAATTCTCAGAATTCTTTCTTAAAATCCAACATTTTCCTCACTCTTGCTAGAGTCTTTGACTTGCTCCTGCTTGAAAACAAAGAAATAAACAATAAGAGAGCAAGCGATTACTATGTTGAAGAATGAAGACTTGAAATGCAGCTGATTCCAAGACTGCAAGCTGAAGAAGTGAAGGCAGAGCACCATCAGAGTTTTATGTTTTTCTTTTGTTTTAATTAGTATTCGTGTTTAAGTCAATAAAGATCAATTGTTTGATCTAGAAGTGTAGTATTTATTGAGTTTAAGATTAAGTCCATTATGTTTTAGGATAAGATCAGGAGTTTGTATTTAATGAGAACTCATTCTCTTGTAATCTTCTAATTTCGTTTTTCCATAAATAAACGCAAAGGGATGGCAGTAACCTACCAACAAATTCTACCCCTTGTTTTGAATATTATTGCATTAAGTCCTTTATCTTTAGTTCTTAAGAATTTCTGGAAAATTAGCTTGTTCTCGACACTGATTTGAACAGTGTTTGTTTTTCAAGTCAGAAACACAATTCCTGATAGTGATTTGGACAGTGTGTGTTTGTTCTTCAGAAATTTTTCCAACAATTGGTATCAGAGCCAAATTGAATCTTTGAAAGGGAATTGAGTGAAACACGAGTGAATTAAAAGTGAGGATCTTTCAAAGTTATTTAGCTTTGATAGGGTGGAGAGTGAAACACGAGAGAGAAAATTTTAATCAAGATGAATCTTGATTCTTTCTGTGATTGATACGTAATTGACAAAAATCATCAATTACTGGTCCAGATCTTTGTTTCGATCAAAGTTGCTCAATCAATTTTTGCAACTAAAGGTGAAGAACATCTGAAACAACAACTGTTACTCTTTACTACAAAATGAAAGAGTAACAGGTGGATCGTCAGAAAGTTTTCTGTTCTTCATGGATTCTGCAGCTTTTTCGTCGAAATCACCTGTGTTTACAGGAACACATTATGGTGTTTGGGCTGTGAAAATTGCAACATATCTCAGGGCTTTTGATTTGTGGTAGATTGTTGAAAGTGACAAGCAACCAAATCCATTAAACACCAATCCTACAATTGTTCAAATCAAGTTCTTCAATGAAGAAAGAGCAAAGGGATTCAAGGCACTTACATGCATTCATAATCCTGTAAGTGAAGAAATATTCACAAGAATCATGGCTTGTGAAACTGCTAAAGAAGCTTGGGACAAGCTTAAAGCAGAATTTCAAGGGGACAAAAAATCAAAGAGAATGCATATTTAGAATTTAAAAAGATAGTTTGAAGGATTAAAAATGAGAGAGACAGAGACAGAGGCAATCAAAGAGTTCTCTTCAAATATCTCCAAACTAGTCAATCAAATGAGACTTTTGGGAGAAGATGTTCAGGATTCAAGAGTGGTAGAAAAAGTTCTCGTCAGCTTGCCTGAAAATTTTGAGAACAAAATCTGTTTTTTGAAGACTCAAGAGACTTTACAGAGATGAGTCTTCAAGATTTAATTAATGCTCTCCAAGTAGTAGAGCAGAGGCAACCTTCAGGCAAGAAGGTTCAAGTGAAGAAGCTTTTGTTGCTAGATTTAGAGGAAGATCACGAATCCAGAATTCTTTCAAAGAAAGCCATGAAGGAAGAAGGGAAAATGGAAAGAATTGGCAAAACAAAAAATGGTAGAGCACTCAGAATTTCTCCAACAATTCCAACACAAGGGGAAAAGAAAACAAAGAACAATTTCCCCTTTGCAAATAATGCCATAAAACAAGTCATCTTGAGTCATGGTGTTGGCTAAAAAATGCTCAATGCAGGAGGTGCAAGCAGTTTAGACATATTCAAAAGTTCTGCAAGACAAACACAGGAGCAGGAAAGCAAGCTTACATTGCAAAGAACTCAGAAGTGGAAGATGAACATTTGTTCATGGTTGTGGCAGAATAGAATTGCAGCAAAGCAGAGGTAAACAATTCAAATTGGCTTGTTGATAGTGGATGCACTAATCATATGTCTGCAAATGTGAAGATGTTTAAGACTTTGGACTCAAATTATGAATCCAAAGTACAAGTTGCAAACGGGCAGTATGTGGATGTAAAAGGCAGAGGGGATGTTGACATTAATACCATGGAAGGTATAAGAACTTTTGATAATGTGTTATATGTGCCTGAAATTAAACACAACTTAGTGAGTGTTGGACAATTGCTTGTAGATGGTTACTCACTATCTTTTATTAATGGCATATGCACAATTAGAGATGATAATGGAAGCATATTGTTTTCTGCTAAAATGACTAATAGAAGTTTTAGTCTCGGCTCGGAGAATGAACACTTGAACATGAGCATCACTGACAGCTCAAAATTAGTATTGTGGCATAAGAGGTTGGGGCATTTTAATTATGCTACCTTGAAGAAAATGGCAAACTTAGAGATGGTGGTTGGATTACTTGAAATTCAAGAACAAAAGGAGGTATGTGAAGCATGTCAATTAGGTAAGCAAACAAGAATTGCTTTTAATGATAATGCATTTAGAGCTACTTGTAAGTTGCAATTGGTGTATACTGATGTGTGTGGACCTATGAGGAATGAGTCCTTGAATGGTGCTAAGTATTTTTTGTTGTTCATTGATGATTATAGTAGATATTGTTGGGTTTATTTCTTTAAAATCAAGGGGAAGTGTTAGATGAATTCCTGAAATTCAAAGCTGCAACCGAGAGAGAAATTGGAACCAAGCTAAAAGCTTTAAGGTCTGACAATGGAGGTGAATTTACTTCCCAAAAACTGGAAGAACACTTAGCAAAAGAATGAATTAAACATCAGCTAACAGTACCATACACACCTCAGCAAAATGGTGTTAGTGAAAGAAGAAATCGAACACTAATGGAGATGGCAAGATGTCTTCTATATGAAAAGAAGATGCCTCTGAAATTCTAGGCTGAAGCAGTGTGCACAGCCTCTTATCTTCTAAATCGTATGGTTACAAAAATTTTGGGAGAAAAAACACCATACAAAGTATGGTATGGGTTCAAACCGAATCTAGAACACTTAAGAGTGTTTGGCAGCCCCTGCTATGTCCTGCAACCCGAAATTAAGAGGGGTAAACTTGATCAAAAAGCTGATATAGGAATTTTGATTGGTTACAGCATTAAGTCAAATGGTTACAAAGTGTTTGATTTGAAAACTAACAAGGCTGTGATTGCAAGGAATGTGAAGGTTGCAGAAGAAAAGATATGGAATTTGGAGGCTGAACTTGTGGAGAGAACAGGGCATGAAATCCAAACTGAAAGTGAGGAGCCTAATGATAGTGATGAAATTGAATATGAACCTGTGAGGGGTATGAGATTGCTGAGTGAAATTTATAGTAGATATAATCTTGCTGAAATTGAACCTACTGATGTTCAAGAAGTCATGGATTCACACGCATGGGTGGCAGGAATGAAGGAGGAGCTGATGATGATTGAAAAAAATGAAACATGGCAGCTAGTTGACAGAACTATCAATAGAAAGGTTATTGGGGTGAAATGGATTTTCAAAACGAAATTAAATGCCGATGGAAGCATCAACAAACACAAAGAAAGACTAGTGGTTAAAGGCTAGTCCTAAAAACCAGGTATTGATTATCATGATACATTTGCTCCTGTATCTAGACTTGACACAATTAAAATGTTGTTGATGATTGCTGCACAAACTGGCTGGTATGTTTGGCAAATGGATGTTAAGTCAGCATTTTTGAATGGGACACTTGATGAAGAGATTTATGTTGAACAACCTGAGGGTTTCGAAAAAGAAATCACAACTAACAAGGTTTATCTTCTCAAAAAGCCTTGTATGGACTGAAATAGGCTCCTAGAGCATGGTACAGTCGGCTTGATGAATTTTTGCTGAGTTTGGGATTTGAGAAAAGCTTGAATGAAGCTACTTTGTATGTGAAAAAGATTGATGAACATATTCTGATTGTTTCAATAGGAAGGTGAGCTAGAGATGAAGTATTGTTGTTCTAAGGAGCAATTAGCTGATTTATTCACTAAATCCTTAGCTAAAGAAAGATTTGAAGAATTGAGGGAGATGGTAGGAATGTGCAGCCTAGAATCAAGGAGGAGTGTTGAACAATGAAGACTTGAAATGCAGTTGATTCCAAGACTGCAAGCTGAAGAAGTGAAGGTAGAGCCGTGAAGGTAGAGCACCATCAGAGTTGTATGTTTTTCTTTTGTTTTAATTAGTATTCGTGTTTAAGTCAATAAAGATCAATTGTTTGATCTAGAAGTCTAGTCTTTATTGAGTTTTAGATTAAGTCCATTATGTTTTAGGATAAGATCAAGAGTTTGTATTTAATCAGAACTCATTCTCTTGTAATCTTCTAATTTCGTTTTTCTATAAATAAAAGCAAGGGGATGGCAGTAACCTAACAACAAATTTTGCCCCTTGTTCTGAATACTATTGCATTAAGTCCTTTATCCTTAGCTCTTAAGAATTTCTGGAAAATTGGCCTGTTCTTGACACTGATTTGAACAGTGTTTGTTTTTCACGTCAGAAACATAATTCCTGATAGTGATTTGAACAATGCGTGTTTGTTCTTCAGAAATTTTTCCAACATACTACACCTATGGAACCTCCAACTATGCCTATAACATGAAGTATTGATGATCTTTTGCCCGTTCTTCTCTCTTGTAGACTTGAATTTTGCTCTACTAGTGGAGGAGCCACTGTTGGTTCAGGGTTGAGTCCTGCAAGATTTCCATCTGTTGTATTCAGCTTGAATATTTCCAAGCCATTCAAGATTGCATCAGCATAACGAGGTTTCAGTTCCATGTTAGGGTGAAGTGCAAGCCACAAGTCCTGCTTGCTCTGGCTCCCTTGAGGGACCAGCATGATGTAGTAATATTATGTTGAAGTTGAAATATTATGTATGTATTGGATAATAATAAAGAAGAAGTAGAGTAATTCTGCAGATAAGTTGGAAGAGAAAGCAGAGAGATAAGAGAGAAGGATAGAACGAGAGGGAAAAGTGAAATTTCAAATTATGTATATTTCAAATATATTCTGCATACTAAACTTGTGTGCCACTGTTCCTTTTTATACATTTTCCACATTTCACCTCTAATAAACTTCTACACACTCTAGAATATACACAAATATTCTAGAATCCATACACATATTTTAATACTGTATTTATACTCTATCATCCCCCCTCAAGCTCATGGTTGGGCAAACCAAGCATGAGGTTGCTACAACCAGGCCTGTTGTGGATCTTCGATCATTTGGGTCACCTACCCAATCAGCATCAATGAATGCCATATGATGTAGTGCCCTTCAAGTAGCGAATATCCTTTTGACAGCAGTAAAATGAATTGCCATGGGCTGCTGCATAAATTGGCAAACTTGGTTTACCGAGAAGGCAATATCAGGCCTTGTGAAAGTTAAATAAAATAAGGCACCCACAACACTCCTATATAGTGTAGGATCTTCAAATGGAACACCATCATCCTTAGGCAGCCTTTGATAAGGGAGACAAGGAGTATCACAAGCCTTTGCATCACTCATATTAGTTTTCACCAACAAATCAAGCACATACTGAGATTGTGACAGAAATAATCTATTATGAACATGCTGAATTTGAATGCCCAAGAAAAAATGAAGATCTCCCAAGTCCTTAATTCGAACTCAGCAGTAAGAGAGTGAATAATCTTTGTAATCTCATCAGGATTACTTCCAGTGATGATGATATCATCGACATACACCAAGAGAACAATAATCCCAGCAGCAGAATGGTTCACAAACAGAGATGCATCAGAATATGTATGTTGAAAGCCCAAAGAAGGCAAAAATGCAGTAAACCTTTCATTCCAAGCTCGTGGAGCTTGTTTGAGTCCATAGATAGATTTATGCAATCTGCAAACTAATTGAGAGTGATGAGAATCTGCAAAACCTGGAGGCTGAGCCATGTACACCTCTTCATTAAGAATGCCATGTAAAAACGCATTCTTCACATCAAGCTGTCGTAATGTCCAGCCACAATGAGCAGCGAATACTAGCACCAATCTGACAGTCGTAGGCTTCACCACTGGATTGAAGGTCTCACCATAATCTTGGCCAGGTTCTTGGCTAAAACCCTGAGCCACAAGACGAGCCTTATGACGTGCAATTGAACCATCAGCATGTCTCTTAATTTTGAATATCCATTTGCATCCCACTAGATTTTTATGATGAGGTATAGAAACCAAGGACCATGTTCCCTGAGAATGAAGAGCATCAAGCTCTTCTTGCATAGCAGCAAGCCACACAGAGGATTGTAAAGCAACCTTATAGCTAGAAGGTTCAATAAGAGACAAATCAATACCAGGAGAATTAGTAGCTGTGGTAAAACGATACTTCTTCTTAATCACACAATTCTTACTACGAGTTTGCATAGGATGTACAGTCATCGATGGAATGTGAAGAACAACTAAAATAGCTTCAAGATTAAACGGCTCAGCTAGAGATAAGGGTGCAGAATGCATACCTTTGCTAGATGCAGGAGATATAGGAACAGAGAAGAATGATGATAAAGCAGGAGGAGCAATAGGCACAGAAGATGATGATGAAGAAGACACAATATTTTGAATTAATAGGAGACACAACAGAGGAGAGAGGATTGACAACAATATTAGTGGGAGTCACAACAGGAGGACTAGGCAAAACAGAAGAAGAAGACATAGATGAAGACTTTGGGTAATGATGAATGGTTGTTACTAACTCAGGATAAGGAAACACAATCTCATTAAAGATAACATGTCTAGAAATGTAGGAACGTTTCTTAGCAACATCATAACAAATGTATCCTTTGTAATTGAGGCATATCCAAGAAATACACACATTGTGGTTTTTGGTTGTAGTTTATTTTGAAGATAAGGATGCAATAATGGGAAGCAAGCACACCCAAACACCCTTAAATGAGATTTAAGTGGAATTCTGCCAAATAATAGTTCAAAAGGGGACTTATGAGATAGAACAACCGAAGGCATTCTATTTATCAAGAAGGTGGCAGTATGCATTGTATAAGTCCAAAAAGAGGAAGGTAATTTTGCATGCTGAAGCAATGTAATTGTAGTTTCAATAAGGTGTCTGTGTTTATGTTCTGCTAAACCATTTTGTTCAGGTGTGTATGAACAAGATTTACGATGAATAATGCCTTTAGCAGCAAGAAAATTTTGCAGTGGTTTATTCACATATCCCCCCCCCCCCATCACTTTGCAGAATCTTAATAGAATGGGAAAATTGTGTTTGAACAAGATTATAGAAGGCAATAAAAATAGAACAGACATCACTTTTATTGATAAGAGGAAATAACCAACAAAACCAAGAGAAATCATCAACAAATATTACATAGAATCTATAAACAAAAGGCATCAAAAATTACCCTGCAGTTGTCATCCAAACAAACTTGATGTACTGACAGTAGATTTTGAGACAGTTTAGGCACACATAGCACAAAATTCAGTTTTATAGACTGAGTAGTTGTAGGAATAATAGCAGTTCCAATATGGGATACTGACAAACCTTCACCATTGGCTGTTTGGACACTGTTAGTTGCAAGACATGGGGAGCTTAATGTCAGATTGGACAAGTCTGGGGTCATGTGATTTGTGGCACCCGAATCTGTGATCCACACTGGAGACACTTCCTGTGTTGATGGTTGCTGCAAAGATGGATAAGAATTCTGCATAGTATACATAGCATGATGCTGATTTGAAGAAGATGTAGACACTGCTGAACCATTACCATTACCCATGAAATTGGGACCACTGTCATTATAATAGCAGAACCATGTAGTGTGATTAGTCTTCCCACATAAACGCTAGTTAGGTTGTTCATAACCCCTGAATCCACACACTAGTGCAGTATGTCCCTCAGTATTGCATAACTGACATATAGTTATATTAGACCCAGCTGCTGAATTATATGGTGGAACAGGTAAGGAACCAAAACCACCTGGAGACGATGAGATTGGAACTATATTTGTTTTCACAGGTATGTTTGTTCTCTGAGAAAACACTCTCTGACCTTGATTATATCTGCCCCTGCCCCTGTTTCTATTAAAGGGCCTATAACCACCATTCTCATATGTGTTGTAGCTAGGTTGTCCTCGTGAAGGTTGAACAAACTGAGATGCAGGGGTTTTTAAAGTAGTGTTCATGGCAGCCAGGTATGTGGAATTATTCATCATGCTATTTTCTACAATACTCTCTTCAGCTAATAATTGAGAACGAAAAGCACACTCTCTCTACCTCTAACAACACATCTAAATGTATTGTATTCACTAGGAAGACCATTCAAGGCCAAAATCACAATGTCTTCATCAGCAAAGTATACCCCTGCTGCTGAAAAATAGTCTCCGGCTTCTTTCATTTTCAGCAAATACTGACTTATTGTATATGTTCCTATCTTAATGTTCTATAAATTAGACTTTAACTGAAAAATACTAGTCTTAGAAACAGAGGAGAATTGTTCCTTGAGTCTTAGCCATAAATCCTTAGAACTACTACTACTAATAGCACATGACATGGCTATGGGAGATAGAGTAGCAGTAATTAGTTGAATAATAGCTCTATCATGCATTTTCCATATCAATAAATCATCACACTCATCATCCGAAGAAGGAGAGATAGGAGCATTTGTACCGTATTCAGCTGCAGATAATGGACACGGGTGAGACCCATCCACAAACCCAAATATGTCGTTGCTTTCTAGTAGAAGTTGCATTTGGAAATGCCAGTTTAGATAATTAGAATCATCTAATTTAATGTTCACAGATGCAGAAATGGTGGAGACGAGTCTTGCAATTGGAGACTGAAGAATCTGTAATTGAGCAGTTGTCACCATTATGTGAATCGTTTAGTAGAATCAAGAGATTGTAGGGAGTTTTGTTTGAAGAAGAGTATAAATCAGTGAAAAAATGATCACTGATTGATTTTGGAATTTTTTTTTGCAGATGCACATTATTTTGAAGAAACTGATTTTTGCAGAAGCAGTGAAATTGGATCACGTTGCGTGAGCATTGATGAGCTCTGATACCATGTTGAAGATGAAATATTATGTATGTATTGGATAATAATCAAGAAGAAGCAGAGTAATTCTGCAGATAAGTTGGAAGAGAAAGCAAAGAGATAAGAGAGAAGGAGAGAACGAGAGGGAAAAGTGAAATTTAAAATTATGTATATTTCAAATATATTCTGCATACTAAACTTGTGTGCCAGTGTTCCTTTTTATACACTTTCCACATTTCACCTCTAACAAACTTCTACACACTCTAGAATATACACATATATTCTAGAATCCATACACATATTTTAATACTGTATTTATACTCTATCAATTACCACCGCTCATATGGATCACATCTGCATCATACTGTGTTGTTTGGTTATTGATGAATATTAAAAATACCTGATAATTTACAGCTTTGACCTCCAGTCAAGTCTCACAAAAGTGGAGTCTAAGGAGATAATGGAAACCAGCATAAACTGGGAAGAGCCATGTGAGATTGTAATTCATGTTAACATGTGGTTCGGGACCCATTGAGCGTATAGTACGATATACCATGACAAAGTCGTGAGTCAGTCGGTGTTTTGGTCGTGTACTTTATCTTAACCCCTGTGGAGATATGGAGAGTTTCCGGTGATCCAAGAAGATACCCTCGAATCTTGATTCCATATCCCTCGTACATGCCAAGATCTCCTAGGGTCGTTGATATCTTGCCCCCCCCAACATTCGATCGATAAAGCTGTCTCAAGCGTAGTTGTGTTATTCAGATTGAAGGAGAAATCAAAGCCCACATAGGTCGGTGGATTATCATTGCCACGAGCATAGAAGTCGCCCCGGCATTGAAACGATTTCGATACCATTAATGAAGGCAAAAGATGATGGAGACGGATTGAAAGTTAATTCAAACTTCGGGTTGTCCCATACCGTGATGATGAACTTTTTGGTGAAGTAGTCAACTAGAGGTGTTATAGCAGTAAACCGTAAGAGAGGCACCGAGTTGTTCAAGAACTTGTAGTTATTGAACCGAGCGTAAAAAATAGGATTTGGATACGTCAAGATTTGAGTAAGCAACTGGATAGAAGTAGAGACGCACAAATTTTGGGCTAGGCAAGACTGGAAATGTGTAAGTGAATTTAGAATGAAAAATTCAAGCTGTCATGTATGGGACTTGTTGGACAGAGGGTTCTTGAGTGGAGGAATCAAACACAGATGAGGCTTCTGTTGTTAAGAACAGGCTAATTTTCCAGAAATTTTGAGAACTAAAGAACAAGGATTTAATGCAATAGTATTCAGAACAAAGGGTAGAATTTTTCATTAGGTTACTGTCATCCCTTTGCTTTTATTTACAGAAAAAACGAAAATTAGAAGATTACAAGAGAATGAGTTCTACTTAAATACAAACTCTTGATCTATCCTAAAACGTAATGGACTTAATGTGAAACTCAATAAAAACTAGACTTCTAGATCAAACAATTGATCTTTATTGACTTAAACACGAATACTAATTAAAACAAAAGAAAACATAGAAACTTTGATGATGCTCTGTCTTCACAGCTCTGCCTTCACTTCTTTAGCTTGCAGTCTTGCAGTTTACAAGTGACTCTAAATGCATTATCATTAAAAGCAATCCTTATTTGCTTACCTAATTGACATGCTTCACATACCTCCTTTTGCTCTTGGATTTCTAGTAAACCAACCACCATGTCTAAGTCTGCCATTTTCTTCAAGGTAGCATAATTAAAATGCCCCAACCTCTTATGCTACAAAACTGATTTTGAGCTGTCAACTATGCTCATATTCATGTGTGAATTTTCCCATTCAAGACTAAAACTCCTGTTAGTCATTCTGGCTGAAAACAAGATGATACCTTGA
This sequence comes from Salix viminalis, assembly GCA_029228465.1. Taxonomy (NCBI): domain Eukaryota; kingdom Viridiplantae; phylum Streptophyta; class Magnoliopsida; order Malpighiales; family Salicaceae; genus Salix; species Salix viminalis. Next base: position 8,779,982 of record CM055442.1, read on the forward strand.
TCATCTTTGATTGTGCATATTCAATTAATGAAAGACAAAGAGTGACCATCTTCAAGTAATTGTCCAACACTCACAAGATTTTGATTAATTCAAGGCACATACAACACATTGTCTGTCATTGTTTCAATCTCAACATCTCCTCCGCCTTTTACATCCACATACTACCCGTTTGCAACTTTTACTTTGGATTCATAATTTGAATCCAAAGGCTTAAACATATTCACATTTGCAGATATATGATTAGTGCATCCACTATCAACAAGCCAATTTGAACTTTTTACCTTTGCTCTGCTGCAATTCTGTTTTGTCACAGCCATGAACAATTGTTCATCTTCCACTTATGAGTTCTTTGCTATGTAAGCTTGCTTTCCAGCTCCTGTGTTTGTTTTACAGAACTTTTGAATATGTCAAAACTGCTTGCACCTCCTGCATTGAGCATTTTTTAGGCAACACCATGCCTCAAGATGACTTGTTTTATGACAGTATTTGCAAGGGGGGAATTGATCTTTCTTTTCTTTTCCCCTTGTGTTAGAATTAGTGGAGAAGTTCTGAGTGTTCTGCGACCTTTTGTTCTGCCAATTCTTTCCATTTTCTCTTCTTCCTTCATGGCTCTCTTTGAATGAATTTTGGATTCGTGATCTTCCTCTAAAACCAGCAACAAAAGCTTCTTCACCTGAACCTTCTTGTGTGAAGGCTTGCCTCTGCTCTACTGCTTCAAGAGCATTAATTAGGTATTGAAGACTCATCTCTGTAAAGTCCCTTGAGTCTTCTAAAGAACAGATTTTGTTCTCAAATTTTTCAGGCAAGCTGACGAGAACTTTTTGTACAACTCTTGAATCCTGAACATCTTCTCCCAAAAGTCTCATTTGATTGACTAGTTTGGAGATATTAGAGGAGAACTCTTTGATTGTCTTTGTCTCTCTCATCTTCAAACTATCTTTTTATATTCAAAATCTGCATTCTCTTTGATTTTTCATCACCTTGAAATTCAATTTCAATTTATCCCAAGCTTCTTTAGCAGATTCACAAGCCATGATTCTTGTGAATACTTCTTCACTTACTGCATTATGGATGCAAGTAAGTGCCTTGAATCCTTTGCTCTTTCTTCATTAAAGAAGTTGATTTGAGCAATTGTAGGATTGGTATTTAATGGATTTGGCTGGTTGTCACTTTCAACAATCTCCCACAAATCAAAAGCCCTGAGATATGTTGCCATTTTCACAGCCCAAACATCATAATTTGTTCCTGTAAACACAGGTGATTTTGATGAAAATGATGATGAATCCATGTCTAACGAAGCAACTGTTACTCTTTGGCTCTACAAAAACAGTAACAGTTGTTGTTTCCTGTTTTTCTTCCTTTTTGTTACAATTTGAGTAGCTTGATCGTAACAAAGAACAGAAGGAGTAATTGATAATTTGTAGTCCATTACGTATCAACCAAAGACAGAATCTAGATGATTTTCTTGATTAATTTTTCACTCTCGTGTTTCACTCACCACCCTATTAATGCTAAATAACTTTGAAAAATCCTCACTTTTAATTCACTTGTGTTTCACTCAATTCCCTTTCAAAGATTCAATTTGGCTCTGATACCAATTGTTGGAAAAAAATTTGAAGAACAAACACGCACTGTTCAAATCACTGCCAGGATTTATGTTTCTGACATGAAAAACAAAAACTGTTCAAATTAGTGTCAAGAACAGGCTAATTTTCTAGAAATTTTGAGAACTAAGGAATAAGGATTTAATGCAATAGTATTCAGAACAAAGGGCAAATTTTTTCATTAGATTACTGCCATCCCTTTACTTTTATTTATAGAAAAAACGAAAATTAGAAGATTACAAGAGAATGAGATCTACTTAAATACAAACTCTTGATCTGTCCTAAAACATAATGGACTTAATCTGAAACTCAATAAAAACTAGACTTCTAGGTCAAACAATTGATCCTTATTGACTTAAACACGAATACTAATTAAAACAAAAGAAAACATAGAAACTGTGATGATGCTCTGTCTTCACATCTCTGCCTTCACTTCTTTACCTTGCAGTCTTGGAATCAGCTGCATTTCAAGTCTTCATTCTTCAACAGCTCCTGGAGGGTCAGAGACAGCAAACTTAGACTGGGAATCACCATCCCATCTGTGCCCATATGGAGATGACGAACTAGCGGATGCGCCACAGTTAAGGAGTATTAGATTGGTGGGACTGTATGGCAGCAAGTAATCTTCAGTAGCGGCAACATGGAGGAAGAGATGGAGGGGAGGGAGAAGTATGTTGAAACCTGGAATTGATTCCAGGCCTGCCAAGCAAGCTGTCAAGGTGATGAAGCTGGAGAATCAAAGATTGAAGAATTAAGTATAGCTTTTAATGATTGAATTCATATTGTATTCAGTACGTGTAATAGTCTTTAGTCAATTAGTCAATGTCTTTAGTCAATTTCAGTTAATGGTCAATTCATGGATAAGTAGGAATTGTAATAGAATTTTGAAATTCTATCCGTTGTATTACTTTTGTTTCATATAAATAAAATTGATGGGATAGCAGTAACCATAACGAAATATTCTGCCCATGTTCACGTTTCTTTGTTCTCAAATTACAGATTTTAAAGTTCTTTCTCTTTTCTGGAAATTTTCCTTCACTTTCTGGAAAATAGCTCGTGCCCAGATTTTGATCTCTACAGTGACTGTTCTTCAGATTTTTTGGCCTTTGTTCGTACAGATTTGAACAGTGCATGTTCTTATCAAAATTTCCAGTTTTCTTCAAATTTCAACATGGTATCAGAGTAGAATTAGGTCTTTGAGAAGGGATTATTAGTGAAACATGAGTGATTCGAAAAAGTGAGATTATTCAAGGTTAATTAATCTTGAAAGGGAAAGAAGGGATTTTTTTTTTCCAAAAAATTGGCAGATTTTTTTTCAATCAAGAAATTAGTCTTGATTTGGTCTTTAAAAGGATAAACAATTGACAAGAATCATCAATTGATATCCTTGTTCTCTATTCCTTGAAGTCCTGAAAGTGAATTGCAAAAGAAAAGAAAAAATCGAGCTGACAGATTTTGACAGAGATGGATTCATCATTTTCGTCAAAATCCCCAATTTTCACAGGAGTGAACTATGAAGTCTGGGCAGTAAAAATGAAGACCTATCTTAGAGCCTTCGACTTGTGGGAAGATGTGGAGTTTGACAGGGAACCAACTCCCTTGAATAATAATCCCACAAATGCTCAAATTAAGTTCTTTAATGAACAGAGAGCAAAGAAATTCAAAGCTCTTACTTGCATTCATAATGCAGTAAGTGAGGAAATCTTCTCAAGAATTATGGCGTGTGAAACAGCTAAGGAAGCTTGGGACAAATTAAAAGCAGAATTTCAGGGTGATGAAAAATCGAACAGGATGCAGATTTAACCTTGAAGAGACAGTCTGAAGGATTAAAGATGAAAGACTCAGAAACAATCAAGGAATTTTCATCAAATGTGTCCAAGATTGTAAACCAAATGACTCTACTTGGAGAAGAAATTCAAGAATCAAGGGTTGTGGAGAAAGTACTGGTCAGCTTACCAGAAAAGTTTGAGAACAGGATATGTTCTTTGGAAGATTCAAAAGACTTCACTTCAATGAGTCTTCAAGAGTTAATCAATGCCCTGCAAGCTATGGAACAAAGGCAGGCATTTAGACAAGAAAATACAAGTGAGGAAGCCTTTACTGCTGGATTTAAAGGAAGATCAAAATTCCAGAATTCCCAGGTGTTCTTCAAAAACCCAGAAACCAAGACCAATTCTGGGAAACAATGGCAGAACAAGAAATGGCAGAATAATCAATCACCTGCCAACAACTTCAATGCAAAAGGGAAGGATAGAAGAGAACAATTCTCCACATGCAAATACTGTCAAAAGACTAATCATCTTGAGTGATTTTGTTGGCTTAAGAATGCTCAATGTTGAAAATGCAAACAATTTGGACATATCCAAAAATTTTGCAAAAACAACACATCAAATGAACAAGCACATGCTGCAGAGGTGATGGAACCCAAGATGAACAACTTTTTACTGCCATTACAAGTCACAGCTGTAACAAATCAGAGGTTAGTAAACAAAATTGGTTGATAGATAGTGGTTGTTCAAATCATATGTCTGCAGAATTAAGCATGTTCAATAACCTTGATTTAAACTACTAATAAAAAGTGAAAGTTGCTAATGGACAGTATGTAAGAGTAGAGGGCAAGGGGGAAGTTGACATTGAAACCTTAGCTGGTACTCGAAACTTTGAGCATGTGTTGTATGTACCAGAAATTGATCAAAATCTGATAAGTGTTGGTCAATTGCTTGAAGAAGGATTTTCATTATTCTTTATAGATGGTGTGTGCACAATTAAAGATGATCATGGGACACATTTATTCACTGCCAAAATGCTTAATAGATGCTTTAGTATTGAAGAAGAAATGAAAATCATAAGCATGAATATCAATGCAACTGAAAATTCAGTGCTATGGCATAAGAGGATGGGACATTTTAATTATGCCAACTTGAAGAAAATGGCAGAATTACATGTGGTAGAAGGTTTACCTATGATACATGAACAAAATGAAATGTGTGAAGCATGCCAATTAGGAAAACAATCAAGAAGTAAATTCAATTTAAGTACACTTAGATCAACTATCAAGTTACAAATTGTACACACTGATGTGTGTGGACCTATGCACAATGAATCATTGAATGGTGCAAAGTACTTCTTGTTGTTTATAGATGATTTCACTAGGTTTTGTTGGGTGTACTTCCTTAAAACCAAAGGGGAAGTATTTGAAACTTTCCTAAAGTTCAAGGCTGCAGCCGAGAAGGAGTCCAGCTGCAGCTTGAAGGTGTTGAGGTTAGATAATGGGGGAGAGTTTACCTCCCATAAAATGGAAGAATACCTAGTTAAGGAAGGTATTAAACATCAGTTGACTATCCCATACACCCCACAACAAAATGGGGTAAGTGAGAGGAAAAATAGGACTCTAATGGAGATGGCAAGATGCCTCATCTATGAAAAAAAATTACCTTTGAAGTTCTGGGCTGAGGCTGTAAGCACAGCCTCATATCTCCTAAATAGGATGATCTCAAGATCATTAGGAGATAAAACACCATTTGAAGAATGGCATGGTTACAAACCCAAGGTAGATCACTTGAAAATATTTGGGAGTCCATGTTATGTGCTGCAGCCTGAAACAAAGAGAAGGAAATTAGACCAGAAATCAGAGGTTGCAATTTTGATTGGCTATAGCTCAAAGTCAAAGGGCTATAAGGTTTATGATTTAAAAACAAACCAAGCTGTGATTGCAAGGGATGTTAAAGTGGCTAAGAATCAAGTATGGAATTGGGAAGAAGAAAAGATTGAAGAAAACAGGGCTGAACTACAAACTGAAACTGAAGAGGTATTGGATATAGATGACTTACCTGTTGAAGAAGAAATGATAGAAGAGGTAGATGACCTACCTGTGAGAGGTACAAGACTTCTAAGTGACATCTATGATAGATGTAACTTAGTTGCAAGTGAACCAACAAATGTTGGAGAAGCAATGGAATCACAAACTTAGGTGGCAGCCATGAAAGAAGAACTAAAAATGATTGAAAAAAATGATACCTGGCACTTAGTGGACAGACCGAGACATAGAAAGGTAATTGGGGTCAAATGGATATACAAAACTAAACTAAATGCTGATGGAAGTATCAACAAAAACAAGGCTAGATTAATGGTCAAAGGGTATGCACAAGAACAAGGGATTGACTACCATGATACCTTTGCACCAGTTTCAAGGATGGATACAATCAAGCTACTACTCATGTTGGCTACACAAAAGGGATGGCTGGTTTGGCAAATGGATGTCAAGTCTGCATTCTTGAATGGAACATTGAGTGAAGAGATATATGTAGAACAACCTGAAGGATTTGAAATTGAACCCAATTTAGACAAAGTTTATTTGCTAAAGAAAGCATTATATGGCTTGAAACAAGCTCCTAGAGCTTGGTATAGCAAATTAGATGAATACTTAGCAAGCTTGGGATTTGAGAAAAGCTTGAATGAAGCCACTCTTTATGTGAAGAAGGTTGATGATCACATATTAATAGTTTTAGTCTATGTGGATGACATATTAATCACAGGTGATGATGAAAAATTGGTTGCTGAATTTAAGCTAAACATGAAGAACAAGTTCGAAATGAATGAACTTGGATTGCTAGCATACTTCCTTGGAATGGAAATAAATCAATCAAGTGAAGGGTGCTTTGTATGTCAGAAATAATTTACATCAAAACTACTAAACAAGTTTGCAATGGAAAATTGCAAACCTGTTAGCACACCAATGGTGCTTGGGTTGAAGCTCACCAAGGATGATGGTGCCCCCTATGCAGATGGCAGAATTTATAGAAGTATAATTGGAAGTTTGTTGTATTTAGCTTCCACTCGACCAGACATTGTATTCTCGGTAAACTACCTCTCAAGATTCATGCAAAATCCTAGTCAAACACATCACATTGCAGCAAAAAGGGTGCTGAGGTACTTAAAAGGAACACTGGATTTTGGCTTGTTCTTCAGCAAGATGAACACTGTCAAATTAAAAGGTTTTTGTGACAGTGATTGGGCTGGGAGTGATGAAGAGATGATGAGTACTTCGGGGTATTGTTTCTCAATGGGAGAATGTATTTTTTGCTGGAATTCGAAGAAACAATCTGTGGTAGCACACTCAACAGCCGAGGCAGAATATATCTCTGCATTTGTGGCTGCAAACCAATTAGTTTGGTTAAGGAAAATTCTAAAGGACTTAAACTATGATCAAGGGGAACCTACTGAACTCATGTGTGACAACATGGCTGCAATTGCTATTTCAAACAATTATGTGTTTCATGATAGAACTAAACACATGAAAATAAAGTTTCATGCAATAAGGCAGTTTCAGCAGGAAGGAGAATTAGAGATGAAGTATTGTTGTACAAAAGAACAGTTGGCTGACTTGTTCACAAAGACCTTAGCAAAGGAAAGATTTGAAGAGCTAAGAAGAATGGTGGGAATGTGCAGTCCAGGAATCAAGGGGGAGTGTTGAAACCTGGAATTGATTCCAGGCCTGCCAAGCAAGCTGTCAAGGTGATGAAGCTGGAGAATCAAAGATTGAAGAATTAAGTATAGCTTTTAATGATTGAATTCATATTGTATTCAGTATGTGTAATAGTCTCTAGTCAATTAGTCAATGTCTTTAGTCAATTTCAGTTAATGGTCAATTCATGGATAAGTAGGAATTGTAACAGAATTTTGAAATTCTATCCGTTGTATTACTTTTGTTTCATATAAATAAAATTGATGGGATGACAGTAACCATAACAAAATATTCTGCCCATGTTCACGTTTCTTTGTTCTCAAATTACAGATTTTAAAGTTCTTTCTCTTTTCTGGAAATTTTCCTTCACTTTCTGGAAAATAGCTCGTGCCCAGATTTTGATCTCTACAGTGACTGTTCTTCAGATTTTTTGGCCTTTGTCCGTACAGATTTGAACAGTGCATGTTCTTATCAAAATTTCCAGTTTTCTTCAAATTTCAACAAAGTAGAGAGAGATGAAGATCAACATTATGTAGTTTCTTTTGTGGAATATATTGGAGTAAGAAAACCTATGCATTAAATGGTAAGATTACTGGTGTTTTCAAGGGAAGAGGATCGATGGTGTTTTACAGTAGAATTTTTGCTCAAGTTGAGAATAATCCAATCATATATTTGAAGCCTGGCGGAGAAGAAAATTCGACGATATGGCCAGTGGGACATTGATGCCGTAAGTTACAGATTCAGAATCTCAACGAAATGTAACCCAGGCTTGTGCAAAATCACTCTGCAATTTATTGGAATCTCTCCAAAAACACACTGAATTTATTCAATGAAAAATAATGATCTCAAAAACTGTCTGTCTTTTACATCCTTTCCCTTAAATAGTTACAACAACTCACAATTTCTAATCTTAACTAGGAAAGCAATAAATTAGGAAAATTAAATAAATTTCAGATAAGTAAAACAATCCAGCAATTAATGAAATTAAACTTCTTGTAACGGTAGGCTCCCAAGACTCCAGCCATGTGTTGATGTTGTAATCATCTCCAGATATGTCTTTGTGTAGCGGTAATCTACCAAAACTCCAGCAGCTATGTAGTAATTGTATCCATATTTGGCATCTTGCTAATCCCCTGTTCTGCCTCGATTTCCTCCTCTTGCTCTGCATGCCCTGCCTCCTGATTTGCATCAGACATGCTTGGTCAGCTTTGGATTGTCTGGTTCTGAATTCTGCAATAAAGACGCCACGAATAATCTAATTTCCAAGTACTAGTTGCCATTTTTTTGATATTAGTATTGGCTTGAAAGTACTTGGTTTCTATGCAACTTATTTTGCTTCTCTTTTGTCCATTAAGATCACACATTTCACTGTCTGGCCTAGCTAATGAGTTTCTTCATTTGAGTTTTACCAACTTGAAAAAGTAAAATTTCATCAAAGGACCAACCTGTCATTTTCTCAATTTTTAAGGGTCGAAGTGTAATTTTGTAAAATTGGAATACCAAACTGCAAATATCATCAATTCATAACTATACTGGAATTTAGACCATAATTCAGGGACTACACTTTAATATTTCTAAAGTTCAGGGACTACACTATAATTTTCACAATTTGAGGGGCCACACTGAAATTTCTTCACCTCAGATCTCAAGACCAGTGTCCAGATTTCCAGCAAGGATTTTTTTTCTCTATATCTTCTCAATATTTGTACACCCAACACATCAATTAATATTCTTAACGATCTAGGTTGAATGTATTTCAGGTTGGTGCTAACCATAACAAATGCATTCATGACTTGGAGATTATGCTTCAAAAGGTGCAAGGTTCCTTTTTTTGGCATAAGCTGGACAAATCGAGAGACAATAGGAAATTATAGCAGTAATAGTCAAGTTTATCTTCTATTTATGTAAATCCTGATTGTCATGGGATAGTAATTGATTCCTTTCCAAACACAACTAGGAAGTGCATTGCTCAGTAGCGGGTATGGTTGCAGTGGGCGTGCCTGGCATTGTTCCGGTAACTGCAAAGTGCATGCACGCCTGCAAGCATAGATGATTTGGGGAAAATACAATTTGGTCCCTCGATTTATAATTGCTCTAATTGTACCCTAATTGGATTTAAATTTATGATTTTGTGCAATTGTGTCCCCGTTAAAATTTCGAGAGTAACTTTAGCTTTGCGCGCCTTTTTTATTCTGGTCCTTAGTTTCTGACTTGTGCGATTTAACTCCCAATAAACCATTAGACTCTCAATTTATTCAATTTGGCCCTCGATTTCGCATAATTGGCTTGGAAAAATTCAAATCGGTCTCCGAAAATTCCAATCTCATCAATTGAATCCGAATTAAATTCAAGAACTTGATTTCTCATCGATTAAGCTTTTAATAAAATTAATTTGGCCAATTTAAAATATAATCAAGTCCTTGCACTTAATTAAATCTTTCGATTGGGCCCTCAATTATTAATTCTCAAACATAATTACACTTTTAAATCGGCCAACGATTAAATCAAATTGACCCATAAAAATATAATCATATCATTCGACTTAATTTTTTACGCATATTTATCCGATAATAAATTACTTTAGCCTTAAACTACGATTTACTTCATTTTGGGCATAAAAAAGGTACGATCGAGCTCTCCAAAATATCCTAAATTTCACCTTGATTTTCCTACCGACACTAGCCCCCTTTTATTTTATTTTTTTGTTATTTACGGGTAGTTTTGGGGAATGACCCAGAATTGGGTTATGACAACAGTATCAGAGTCTTGTTAACCCAGCGGTCACGAGTTTGAATCTTAACACCCTCATTCTATTTCATAAAAATCAAGCACAAGGTAGAGTGGGCCTGTGTGCAAGTTTCAAGCCCAAAGGGCTTTCACTTGAGGGGGTGTAATAGAGAATAATATAAATCATATTCTGGAGCCTCACCTAACAGCTTGAGCTTTTAGATGAGATGGTTCCTTGACATGGTATCAGAGCCTTATTGACCCAGCAGTCACGAGTTTGAATCTCACCACCCTCATTTTATTTGATAAAAATCAAGCACAAGGTAGAGTGGGCCTGTGTGCAAGTTTCAAGCCCAAAGGGCTTTCACTTGAGGGGGTGTGATAGAGAATAATATGAATCAAATTATGGAGCCTTACCTAAGAGCTTAAGCTTTTAGGTGAGATGGTTCCTTGACAGATGACTCCCCCGACCAACTAGGGTTTCAGATATGATGTGTACAAAAACTAACAACACTATATTAGCATGGATGTTCTAACTGATATATCATAATCATACAAACATATTCATATCTCAAGGCTCAACTCATGACATTAATCAAACGAGAAGCTATCAATTTAGAAAACAATTCAAAAATGTATATTGACTCTTATCAAGAACTTAGATTCAACAATTAATTATGTTTTATCAGAACAAAAGATGGTAATTAACATATATATTGTCAAGAACCATAATCCAATTCATATTAAAAACGCAAATATTTATATTATTTCTCATGCATATGAAAACTTATTCACTCATCTAACTCAAAAATAAATAAAACTCAAAGGCAGACACTGAAGGAGATCCTATTATGTCCTGCAAGCAAAATATCAGGATTATCTGAATATAGATGAGATATACTCAAAAAAAATTAAAAAACATCAATTTAATAAATTTAACTAAGGGTTTATTTATGTGTATGATCCGATCTATTCATTTTTCTAAAAGCCTAAAAATTAAATAGTTTTCCTGAAATCAAATTCAAAGGGAAAGAAAATTCATAAAATTGATAATAATTCACCAAATAAACCTTAATTACTCACCAAACCAACTTGAAAAACTAAATTTTAATCAAAGGACCAACCTCTCATTTTCTCAATTTTTAAGGGTCGAATTGTAATTTTGTAAAATTGGAATACCAAACTGAAAATATCATCAATTCATAACTATACTGGAATTTAGACCATAATTCAGGGACTAAACTTTAATATTTCTAAAGTTCAGGGACTACACTATAATTTTCACAATTTGAGGGGCCACACTAAAATTTCTTCACCTTGGATCTCAAGACCACTGTGCAGATTTCCAACAAGGATTTTTTTTCTCTATATCTTCTCAATATTTGTACACCCAACATATCAATTAATATTCTTAACGATCTAGGTTGAATGTATTTCAGGTTGGTGCTAACCATAACAAATGCATTCATGACTTGGAGATTATGCTTCAAAAGGTGCAAGGTTCCTTTTTCCTCATGGTCATCACCTTGTTACAATGATTGTCGCAAGTACAAGGTCTATATAATCCTTACCGATGCCTTCTTTCCAATACACAAACAACTCACACATCTTCATTATAGGTGTTTTTGCTTCAGTCCTCTATAAGATCCATGAAGTCTCATTTACTCCTTTCTATTCTTCTTCTTCAATGAAGTCTTGCTGATATTTAGGATTTTACACTTTAAAATGGGATTTTAATTACTTATTTGGTTCATGAGTCTGACTTTTTAGGCTGAGCTGATAACCAAAAATCTTCTCATCTGGTATAGTAATCGTTTACCACAAAACATGGTGGTAATGAGAAATTTTTCTTCCCATTAATCTAAAACTCATGGATTTACCTCTCGACAAACTTGGTGCCGAGTCAAATCAATAGAACCAGTAAAGAAGAGGCAAACTGTCCTCTGTTTCCAGGAGATGGCAATTTTCTCTCTTTCATCCTGTTAAGCCTGATTTCCATACATGAGGGGAAACTGAATGGAATTCTTGGTGGGTGAATAATAATCAATGAAATGGAATTGAGTTTGATTGTTGAAAACATCATGCTGATATTACTCAATCCTAAGGAAAATTCGAGTCCTCTACAAAGAAAAGGAAAACATCATGTTCTTTATCTTGTACAAACAGGACACCTTTAAGAAACCTGTGAACATTCCAAGATCTCTCTTTCTTCAACTTTATAGCTTCCAAAAGATTGAGGAAGCTTCGCCATTAATTAGTGCATGAGAAAAACAATCAGTAGATATGTTGTCAACAAAGCAGTTGCTTGCTATTTTTCTTCAATTATAAATCATCATAAAGTACGTACAAACAAATTTTATTGTCATACTCACCGGAAACATGAGTAGAAAGAAAGAAGAAAGGTTCAGACAGTCACCCTACACGTAGAGCAAACTGATCCACCGATCTTGATGGAGCTCAGATAGACGGATTGGTTCACTTTGCGCTTTATGGGTGGTTATTCAAATCGAAATGAACACAGACAGATAAAGAACTCACCGATTGCACCGATTGTAGTAAGTGCAAGGCCGAGACCTAGGATTGGCCGGTTTCAAACAGTTGCCATAAATTGGTGCTTTGCAAATTTGTTGTTTCTCTAAACTTCCATAACCAATAGACTTACTTGGAGAGGCCATTAGCCTCTGATGCACTTCAGATTCCATCGAGAACTCTTCTTCATTACCTTCACCAATTGTGGCATTGAAAATGGGAGTCGAGTTGCGTTTAAGAACGGCAGCTGTGGAAGTCGATGTGATCGCCGAAACCAGCAGGATAGTTAAGGAGAGCCGCCAGAGGAATCCAACACTTAGGTTTGGTCTCATCTCTTTCTGTCTGTTCCTTTCTGCTACTGAGTTTGAAGAGCACTAAATAGGCAAAACAGCCAGGAATGCTTCAAACTCTAGATAAGGAATGAGAAGCTAGCTTTTTTTCCATTAACTTGGTTTTTTTTTAAGACTTGGGTCTTCACATGGCTGTGATTTTGATATTGGGACACTAGTTGCTTACAGTTGGCGAATCGGTCATTGTCAATTGAATCGTTTCCTCATTGTTTGTTTGCAGGAACATAGATATAATAATGCAAAAATAATTCTCGGAACCATGTGCCTGGGCCATCAGCTGATGCTAAATTTCGAAAGATTTGCAATTATGTTTTGATGTAATCCAGCTAACAATCAGCAGCAATTAAATGGTAGGGTATAGCAGCTGTTACAGGGGACCATGGATTTTTCTTCTTCTTTTTGAACTGGTGCTATTGGCATAACATTTTGGAAATGAAAAGACAAGATTTTTTCTTCTTTAACATGAAAGCTTCCTAAGTTAAGAATTTTCCCCCGTTTATTATTGAACTTTAAATCTAATTAAATTTTGCTTGATGTGAGAATATATCTTGGATGGCGTGAGAAGCCCTTTTTAATTAATTGAAGTGGCTAAATGATTTGTCAAAGATTCTTGAATAATTAAAGTCTATGGATGTTTTGTTAAGGATGACATCAACATATATAAAGGATTCTTGAAGTTCTTTTTCTTGTATTCTAAATATATATTATATTGAAATTAATTAATAGAATTCTTCCTCATCAATTGATTGGTCACAATCATCGATGTTGATTTCATCGTTATTATTAATTTCATTAATTTGTGCTAATTCTTTGAACCTCATCTTATGAAAACAACTGCTTCTTTTCTTAAAAAAAATAACATAATATGTATCAGCCTCTATGATTTTAGAGAGCATCAACCAAGAACATCTTATTCCATCTTGGCCAAGAATTTCTCAGTCAATACCATTTCAGAACATATATAACATTTTCTCTAATACATATAGGGTAATGCGTCATCTCTTGTTTGCTGAAGTACCTTTATATAGTTCATGTTATACCCACATATCTTCCCTTTCATTACCTCAATTAAAATAACATGTAACAGGATCAAAGCATAATATTCTCTAAATAAGATAACTTATTAATTTTAAATCTAAGGATCACTTACAAAACCATCACATGAGTCTTTCTATAAATTTAAGTCGTCTCTCCATATGGAATTGTCATTCATATTAGTTCATAATACACGTCTTATGACAAACACCTATATATTAATTTTAAATATCATTTATACCTCAACTTATGAGAACAACTGTTTTTTTTTTTTTTTTATAAAATAAAGATAACATAATATGTTGTCGTTTCTACGACACCAGTTAATGTCCAGTATTTAGGAGAGCTTCAACTAGGAACATTTTAAGAGCAATGCTTTGATGCAATGAGAATCTTATAATTATAACAACTTTACAACTTTTTTGCAAAATATTTTTATCCTATGGACCTTATCTTTACTCTAGATTCTTAAATCAATTATTAGATTCATTAATCTAATAATATATGAATATTAAAGATAATTTAAGCCTTTAATAATAATAAATATATATTTATATGAATCTAATAATATAATGTGTAACCAATCAATTAACTATAACAAATATTAAAGTAACAAATATAAGGTTACAACTTCCTATACAACCAAAGACAACCCGGAACCTGGCTAAAAAGGATCGTTGCGACGTCGCTCTCTCTCTTACAAGGGGGCACGAAAAAGATTATAAATCCTTTTCTTCTTAACAGCACAAACTCGTTTTCTTTTCCTTCTATATTGCCAAAGGGGGTAAAAGAGAGATATTGAGAGGAGAGGAGATTGATCAGCTCCTTTTAATGTGCAGTGAGTGACTCAAACCATTGATTCTGATCTGTGGTTAAATTTACTATTTTTCTTAGGTTTTCTTGGAGTTATTCTTTAAATCGGATTTTTATTTTTAGATAAATAAATTGCGAATTTAAAGTTACATGTATGCTGATTAAGTTTTGTTGTGTTTTTCATATTGTTAATGTCATTATAGTTTTCACATGCATCAACCATGTTTTGAGTTAACTAATTATTATAATTTTTTTCTTTTATATTAAGCATAAAGAGGTAGATAGAGGGAGATTAAGAATCATACAGAATTGAACAAAAAATAAATAAAAAAGGTCAATTTCCAAGTCTCTGTTGTGTGGTCGTGACCAATTGGAAATGGGACCATGGGGATGACCTTTGAAAAGTCGTTAGTGTTGTGTGGTCGTTACCTTGGTATCAAAGACTTCCAAGTCGTTGGCGTTATTCAATCAATAACTCCAAGAAAATAAACTTTTATATATATATATATATATATGTATATAATTGTAAGGTCCCGCACATCAACACATATATATCTAAATTTGTTTACGTAAAAGAAGTTGGCCTAATTTATTTACGGAAAGAAAATGAATACTCGGTAAAGCAAATAATAATTCGTTAAACTTCAGTGTAAAAATACATTAATATTAATTTTTTTCTCCATGTTATTTTTCTTCAACGTAACTTTATATAAATAATTATTTTATTTTTAATTCTTAAGCTATAAAAGATGACAACTAAAATGCAAACATAGAATCATATCCTTGTATTTCAGTATTACAAGTTAAATATTTTTTATTGAAACATGAGCTATAATAATAAATATCTTTGGCTATATATATATATAAAAAAAAAAAAAAATTGATGTAAATTAAAAATGTGTTATAAATTAAAAACAAATTATTTAATTAGAAGTTAAAAATTTAACTTTTAACTTTTAATTTATAAATTCGTTATGAGCTAAAGGATTTGTAAAAAAATTAAATTAAATGGAACCTTAATTAATACAACTTAATTAAAACAATGGTTGTTTTCCATCTTTTCCTCTAGCAAGCGTACGACTTAGGTTTAGGTCTACACTTCTGACTGATGCTTGGCTGTAATCTTAGCATCCATGAATCGAATCACTCAAAGCTTGCCACCTATATATCCATGGAGCCATCAAATCTTTGTGCATAATATGGGCACCAATAAACCAGAGTGAGTCACAGATCATGGCTATCTTATCACGTTCTTAGTGGTAGACCTAATTCTTTTATTTGTCATGTCATGTTTATATATCTATATATATATATATTTATATATATATATATATATATAGAGAGAGAGAGAGAGAATTCATTGAACTCTACAAGTAAGTTTGACATATTCATTATGAATAAAAGTAAAAAGTTAGTTTAGTTAAAAGATTACTTGTGTAGTTATATAAATATTACATAAAGTTTATTGTCATTCATCAACACACAAAACAAAAAAGCTAAAATATTAAAACGAAAAACTAAATTAATAAAAAATCAAATAAAAAAGTTCATTTATTTTAAAATGATCTATTTGAAAATTGGAAACCTCTAATTAAAAATTGAAAACCCCTCACATAGCAATCTATTTTTTTCTTTCCATCAAAATTCTTCATGCAAAACAACAAAAATCAAATCTAGTTTAAATATCTAATTCACCTTATGAGGCAGCTAATAGAGTGGACCAATTGGAAATGGGACCATGGAGATGACCATTGAAAAGTAATCTGCACTGTGTAGTCATGATCTGGGCATCAAAGACTTCCAGGTCGTTGGCATTATTCAATCAATAATTCATCTCTAAAAAATTCAAGTCTAAAAGGCACTTTCCAAAAAAACAATATGAAATAGTCACGGTGAAATTGTTTGCAGTTCGTATAACGTTAGTAATACTATTTGAAATTATTATTAACTGATTTAATTATTTTTTCATTGGTGAAATATTCTTTATAGACTCTCTTAAAGTTAGGAAAATAATAAATCTACTTCTTGTATTTTATTTGAATCTAAGCCCAATATTTTAAATGTTTCACCATCTATTATTATTTTTAATTTCTATAGCTTTTTATAAATATTTTAAAGTAACAACAAATATATTTTTGTTTTTTTTATTAATATCAAGTGATAGAGCTTACAATTTTGGATATTTTTTTTACAAATCCCTATTTCTTAATAAAATCTTGTTTTTTTTTATGTAGAATAATTTTTTTAATTTTTTTTCACATATTGTGAAGGGAGTAAGAAACAATTTTTGGGGGGGTAAAAAACTCAGCATTTTTACTTTGTAAATAAAGAGTTGCTTGTATAGAGAGAATCTTCTCTGTCCATTGATTTCCTTACATCCATGTGAGCCGAATTTTAAATCGGATAGCTTGAGAAATCCTAAAAACACTTTGCTAGGTGAAATTGTTTGTTTTAAACAAAGTATTAATGACTTAGCACTTGTTCATATTGTTAGCTCTGAAGAGTGTCGATGTTGCTGGATGATCAGTGGGTCGAATAGCAAGAAAAACTGGATGGTTCCAATTAATCGTTTGAATATGCGGATCGGGACTACAAACCATTTCTCATTCTTTATTGAACAGACTACTTGAAATAAAATCATTCTATCGGAAACACTAATTATCACTTGCCATATCTATATTTGCATAAATTAATAGGTATTTCAGCTAGAAACCTTAATTTGTGCTAATACACTAACTTAGCATTCTTCTCATCGTCCCTTTGAGTTCATGATCTCGAGAGAACACAGACACCGGACATCATTTTCTCCAGACTTCGTTGCTTTGAAAACTTTGTTCGTCGGCTGCAACTTGTTGTTGCCATTTCCAAAATTCGGGAATTCACAACAAGTTCACTCGCCGACACTAAACAAATCACTTACGCTATCGATTGAGGAGCCTTTCGAAGGACTCTCCATGTTAACTTCTTTCTTAGTTTGAGACCCTTTCACATACTCTACCGCATTCTCTTGCCGCTGTAATGCAAACTCAAGGCCCCACACCACATCAGTCATCGATGGTCTTTCGACTCCATCTTCGAGCAAGCATCTCACCGCAACTTCAACGAATTTTTTCAGACAATCTGGTGAGATCTTTCCATCCAGATACGGATCAATGATTTCATTGATCGTTCCATTGTTGTGGCTTTGTCTAGCCAACTCTGCTAGACTTGCTGGCACGGCTGATCGGTTTAATGGTGGTCTAACACACAATACCTCGTGTTGAGGAATCACGAACCATCAGCTCCAATCCAAATCCTGCATACTCCCAATGGCTTAGACAAGATAGCCTAATTCTAAGCACCCTTATGTCCTCCATGACTGAAGGTGTTCTAGCCCAAATTATCTCATATGACACTGCTCAGCAGGTTTGGCAAGTTCTTGAGACCAACTTCTCCTCTCAATCAAGAGCTCGAACCATACAAGTTCGAACCCAATTAGCCAATGCAAAGAAAGGCAGCAAATTTGCTAATGACTATTTTCTTATGATCAAGAGGTTAGCAGATGAGCTTGCCATGACAGGACAACCTCTCAGCCGTGATGATATCACTTCATATATTCTGGCTGGTTTGGGTCATGAATATGACAGCTTTGTTTCTTCAATTTATGCTCGAAGTGATCAAGTCACTCTTGAAGAAGTGTATTCTCTATTAATTGTTACAGAATCTCGTCTAAATTGCCATCACCACTCGGTTCCATCACCTATTTTTGAAGCTCATTTTGTTCAGAAACAATCATTCAACAATTTTCGCAACAGGAATACCTACCACAACAGAGGTCGAAACAACAACTTTCGTGGCAAGGGAAATTACTCCAACAATCGAGTTGATTCAACCAATTACAATCGAATTGACACAGCCAATTCCAATTCTCTGGTGTGCCAAGTCTGTGGGAAATATGGCCACTCTGCACGCAAATGTTACCATCGGTTTGATGTAACTTATCAAAATCAGTCCACTGCTCAAAACAAACAGGCCTTTCTTGCAACAAATGGCTGGGAACAAAATGACTGGCATGCTAATACAGGTGGTACGCACCACATTACTCATGATCTGAGTAACCTGCACATGAAAGATGAAGATTATGCTGGTACAGATCAATTACAAGTTGGTAATGGTCAAGGTTTGCATATCTCCAAAACTAGAAATTCCTCTCTCAAAACTTCGTCAAATTCCTTTCTTTTAAATCAAGTTCTTTATGTCCCTCAAATCCAGAAAAATTTACTTTCGGTTCAAAAATTCTGCAGAGATAACAATGTTTATTTTGAATTTCATGGTTATTATTTTCTTGTGAAGGGATACTCGGGAATCATCCTTCATCGAGGCCATGTCAGTGACGGGTTATACCACTTCTTTCCTAAAAATAACACTCCTCAAGCATTCTCCAGTATTCGTCTCTCATTTATCCAGTGGCATCGTCGCCTGGGCCATGCTGCTCCTCCCGTCATTCAACAAGTTTTGTCTTTTAATAAGCTGCCAGTTGATAAAATCAAAGCTTCGTCTGTTTGCTGTGATTGCCAATTGGCCAAAAGTCATGCACTTCCATTTCATGCTTCTACAAATGTTTCTAAAAATCCATTAGACTTAGTGTTCACTGATGTCTGGGGACCAGCATCCGTTAATTCCACTTCGGGTGCTCGTTATTATGTTAGCTTCCTTGATCATTATTCAAAGTATTTATGGTTGTTCCCCATGAAACTTAAATCTGATGTTGAGAGTATATTTCTGTGTTTTCAACACTTTGTGGAAAAACAATATAATTGCAAAATTAAAGCAATTCAATCTGATTGGGGAGGGGAATACCGTAGGCTACACAATTATTTTCAGTCAAATGGGATAGCTCATCGAATTGCATGTCCACAGACCCATCAACAAGTAGGTTCCATTGAACGCAGACATAGACAAATAGTAGAGGTTCGTCTCAGTCTACTCGCACACTCGAAATTACCTCTAAATTATTGGGAAGATGCATTCACAACAGCAACCTTTCTAATAAATCGTCTCCCCACCCCCATCCTCAAACATTTGTCTCCCTATGAAATCCTGCATAATCGAGTTCCCAATTTTGGATTCCTACGTGTTTTTGGATGCGCCTACTGGCCTAATCTTAGACCATACAATAAGCATAAGTTAGATTTTCGAAGCAAAACTTGCATCTTTATTGGATACAGTAATGATCACCATGGTTATAAGTGTCTTGATTTATCAACTGGCAGGGTTTATGTGTCGCGTCATGTTGTTTTTGATGAAGATTTATTTCCCTACCAACAATTATCTTCACCGTCTGTGTCTTCCAATTC
Organism: Salix viminalis; assembly: GCA_029228465.1. Classification (NCBI taxonomy): domain Eukaryota; kingdom Viridiplantae; phylum Streptophyta; class Magnoliopsida; order Malpighiales; family Salicaceae; genus Salix; species Salix viminalis. The sequence goes on from CM055442.1 coordinate 8,799,840, forward strand.
CACATTTGTTGATCCATATTCATCTTCACATGTCACTCTCCCTTCCTTCTCTTCGTTTTCCACTCCTGTCAGCTACCCCAATATGCAAACAGACCACTTAACAACTTCTAATGATTCTGCTCCTTTAGTGTCTTCACTTCCAGGTACACGAATTGCCACAATTGATGCATGTGCAGCTCAGCCACTCAACTCTGCTGCAACTATCTCAGAAGTCCCTAATCCACCTGCAGAAAATGCCCCTGTTTTACAAAGCCATACTAGCATCCATGCTATGACCACACGGTCAAGAAACAACATATTCAAACCAAAGCCAAAATCTGATGCGTTTGTAAGGTACCCTCTACCTAAGGCACTGCTAGCATCTCTGCAAATTTCTAAAATTGAGCCCTCATGTTATAGTGAAGCAATCAAATCTCCACAGTGGAGAGCCGCAATGAATGCTGAGTTTGATGCACTTCTACGCAATGGAACATGGTCCCTAATTGCCCCCCCCCCATCCACTGCCAATATAGTGGGCTGTCGCTGGGTATACAAAGTAAAGAGGAAAGCTGATGGTTCCATTGAAAGGTATAAGGCTAGGTTAGTGGCTAAGGGTTTCCATCAACAAGAAGGGGTGGATTTTCATGAGACATTTAGTCCAGTTATAAGGCATACTACAATTCGCATCATTTTATCTCTTGCTATTACTAATCACTGGCAGCTTCGGCAAGTGGACATTCAAAATGCCTTTCTTCATGGTAATTTAGAAGAAGAAGTATACATGGTCCAGCCTCAAGGATATGTTCATCCACAGTTTCCTAATCATCTCTGCAAACTACACAAATCTATCTATGGCCTTAAACAAGCTCCAAGAGCTTGGTTCTCCAGGCTGACAGATAAGTTGCGTGCAATTGGATTTGTTGCAAGCAAGGCAGACCCCTCTTTATTCATTTGGCAAACTACTGATATTCTGGTTCTAATTCTCATCTATGTTGACGACATAATACTTACAGGTAATTCAAGTGCTGCTATACGTCAAGTTATTACCAATTTACATCTTGATTTTGCTGTCAAAGATCTTGGTGAGCTTAGCTATTTCTTAGGCGTGGAAGTGTTACACACAGATGATGGTTTATATCTTACTCAACGCAAATATGTAGCTGAGTTATTGAAAAGTACACACATGGATGAGGCTAAACCATGTTCTAGTCCTATGGCTACAAATTGTCATCTCTCGGCTGCTGATGGTGCCCAGTTTTCAGACCCTTCACTCTATCGCCAAGTTGTTGGCAGTTTACAGTACTTGGCTTTCACACGTCCTGATCTCTCCTTCTCAGTGCACAAGGTTAGCAAATTCATGCATAAACCACTGGATTCTCATTGGCAAGCAGTCAAGCGAATACTTCGTTATTTAAAATACACCATCTCCACTGGTTTGCTTATCAGTCCATCATCTTCATCAGCAATTCAAGCCTACTCAGACTCTGACTGGGCAGGTGATCGAGATGATCGACGCTAGGTCAGTGCATATTGTGTATTCATGGGCAAGAATCTCATTTCATGGCATTGCAAACAACAATTCACAGTTGCTAGAAGTAGCACGGAAGCTGAATACAAGTCTCTTGCTGACACAGCCTCGAAAATTCGATGGGTGCAATCTTTGCTGTCAGAATTTGGGTTCCAAAGTTCAATTACCCTAAGATTATGGTGCGACAATATTGGCGCAACCTACCTGAGTGTTAATCCTATGTTTCATGCTAGAACAAAACACATAGAGATTGATTTCCACTATGTGCGTGATCAAGTTCAGAGGAAAGAGCTATTAGTTCAATTTATTTCCAACAATGATCAAATAGCTGACTCCTTGACCAAGCCAATATCTCCACGCAGGTTTCCCAATGTTCTAATCAATCTGAATGTTCGATCCCTTCCCTTCATATTGAGGGGGCGTGTTGAGGAAAGAATAGACCAGCTCAGCAAATCCATGTCAATCGTGAAGAATCAGGAAGAAGATGAGAATCAGGAAGAAGATATAGATAGAGACAAATCAGGAAAAGATTATGACTAATTAGGAATGAGAAAATTATGCCGTTAGCTGTGATCTACTTACTGTAATTATCTCATAAGAATTAAATTGCACAAACTCTATATATTGTAATTCTGTGTTTGATGAATTCAATGAGAAACATACACTGTTCACATCAAAGATTTGTTTTAAGTTTATACATCGAACAACACAACCCCAAATGAATAGACATTCGATTTTTCTGTCAATTGCATGCGTTGACAATATTCGGAATTCAAGCAGGCACCGAGGGCCTGGTATGAAGAACTGCGTACATTTCTTGTTGAAATTGGCTTCAAAAATTCCCATGCTGACACTTCGTTGTTTTTCCTCCACTAGAGTAATCATGTCATTTATATCCTGGTGTATGTCGACGATCTCATTGTCACTGGCAGTGGCACTCACGTCGTTCGCTCCTTTGTTGCGTGTCTTGCTTAGTGATTCTCACTAAATGATCTTGGCCAATTATCATATTTTTTGGGTGTTGAAGTTATACCCAATCATCAAGGCATCCTACTCTCACAAAGGCGTTATATTATAGATCTATTAGAGAAAATGAATATGTCGGCAGCTAGACCTATGCTCACACCGCTGCCAACATCACCAACCTTACAGTTAAAGTCTGGGACACCACATACAGATCCTATAGAATATCACACAATTGTAGGCAGCCGCCAATATCTTCTGCTTACCAGACCTGATATTACCTTTGCAGTGAACAAACTCTCTCAATATATGCACTCTCCAACCATGGAACATTGGATATTTGTCAAACATCTCCTACGTTACGTCTGTGGCACTATCAATGATGACCTTCATCTCCATCATCACTCTCCCCTTCGGGCGCATGCCTTCTCCAATCAAGACCACCATGATCTCCACCTATAAGCTTACTCTGATGCTGACTGGGGAGGAGATAAGGATGGCTTCTCTTAAACTAGTGCTTACGTTGTCTATCTTGAACGAAATCCAGTATCATGAAGCTCAAAGAGACAGAAAACTGTGGCAAGGTCATCAACAAAGGTAGAATACAGAGCAGTTGCTAACACAGCTGCATAACTCAATTGGCTTAGCTATCTCCTACAAGATCTTGGAATCTCACAACTATGTTGTCGGTAATATATTGTGACAATGTTGGTAAGACACACTTGTGTTCCAATCCAATTTTTTCACTCACGCATGAAACATGTGGCCATTGACTTTCACTTCATCGGAGATCGAGTCCAAAGCGGTAGCCTCAGCGTAGCTCATGTGTCCTTCTGCAGATCAACCGGTTGATGCACGCACTAAGCCTCTACCACGTACACATTTTCTACAACTTAAATCTAAGATTGGAGTTCTTTTCCCGACCTTTATCTTGAGGGGGCATGTTAGAGACCTATCAAGAACACAACACCTCTTTATCGATTCAAAATTCATAATTCAAAATTATAACTCCGGATAGTTAGCATACTTATCATTTGGGTTGTTAAATCCAATTGTATTTATTGTATATATACCTCTGCGGCTATTAATAAAAGTAGTGTGGTTTGTACAAAAGCTTTCACAAAACAAGCCCTAAGATCTCATTGAAGGGACACGTGAGCAACATTGTGAAAGGTAGCTTAGGGTACTTGGATCCCGAATATTGTCAATGCCTGCAATTGACAGAAAAATCTGATGTTTAATCATTTGGGGTCGTGTTGTTGGAGGTGTCATAACCCAATTTTGGGTTATTCCCCAAATTTACCCAAAAATAAGAAAAAAAAATAAAATAAAAGGTGTTGGTATCGGCGAAAAAAAATCAAATGGGAAATTTTTGGACATTTTCGAGAGCTCGATCGTACCTCTTTTGTGCCTAGAAATGGAGGAAAACACAGATTCAAGGCTAAAGTAATTTATTATCGGATAAATCTGCATAAAAATTAAGTCAAAAGATATAATTATATTTTTATGGGTCAATTTGATTTAATCGTTGGTCAATTTAAAAGTTTAATTATATTTGAGAATTAATTTAGGTCCGATTGAAGGACTTAATTAAGTACAAGGACTTAATTATACTTTAAATTGGTCAAATTAATTTTATTAAGGGCTTAGTCAACAAATCTATTTTTGTTTTTTATTAATATCAAGTGATAGAGCTTACAATTTTGGAATTTTTTTTACAAATCCCTATTTCTTAATAAAATCTTGTTTTTTTATGTAGAATAATTTTTTAATTTTTTTTCACATATTGTGAAGGGAGTAAGAAACAATTTTTGGGGGGTAAAAAACTCAGCATTTTTACTTTGTAAATAAAGAGTTGCTTGTATAGAGAGAATCTTCTCTGTCCATTGATTTCCTTACATCCATGTGAGCCGAATTTTTAAATCAGATAGCTTGAGAAACCCTAAAAAACACTTTGCTAGGTGAAATTGTTTGTTTTTAAAACAAAGTATTAATGACTTAGCACTTGTTCATATTGTTAGCCTGAAAGAGTGGTGATGTTGGACCTGATCAGTGGCCGAATAGCAAGAAAAAACTGGATGGTTCCAATTAATGCTGAATATGCAGATCAGGACTACAAACCATTTCTCATTCTTTATTGAACAGCTACTGCAATAAAATCATTCTATCAGAAACACTAATTATCACTTCCCATATCTATATTTGCATAAATTAATAGGTATTTCAGCTAGAAACCTTAATTTGTGCTAATACACTAACTTAGCATTCTTCTCATCGTCCCTTTGAGTTCATGATCTCAGAGAACACAGCACCAGACATCATTTTCTCCGACTCGTTGCTTTGAAAACTTTGTTCGTCGCTGCAGCTTGTTGTTGCCATTTCCAAAATTCGGGAATTCACAACAAGTTCACTGCCAGCACTAAACAAATCACTTCTGCTATCGATTGAGGAGCCTTTCAGAAGGACTCTCCACGTTAACTTCTTTCTTAGTTTGAGACCCTTTCACATTACCGCACTCTCTTGCCGCTGTAATGCAAACTCAAGGCCCCACACCACATCAGTCATCGATGGTCTTTCGACTCCATCTTCGAGCAAGCATCTCACCGCAACTTCAACGAATTTTTTCAGACAATCTGGTGAGATCTTTTCATTGATCGTTCCATTGCTGTGGCTTTGTCTAGCCAACTCTGCTAGACTTGCTGGCACTGCTGATCGGTTTAATGGTGGTCTAGCACACAGTACCTCGAACAACACAACCCCAAATGAATAGACATTCGATTTTTCTGTCAATTGCATGCGTTGACAATATTCAGAATCCAAGTACCCTAAGCTACCTTTCACATTTCTTTTGACTTAATTTTTACGCAGATTTATCTGATAATAAGTTACTTTAGCCTTGAATCTGCATTTTCCTTCATTTATAGGCACAAAAGAGGTATGATCGAGCTCTCGAAAATGTCCAAAATTTCCACCTTTATTTTTCTGCCGACACCAACACCTTTTATTTTATTTTTTCTTATTTTTGGGTAGATTTTAGGAATAACCCAAAATTGGGTTATAACAGTTGCCCCCTTCTTTGCAATGCTTACGACTAAAGTCTTGTACAAGACTTTAACTAGTAAGCGTTGTAAAGAAAAAAATGATGAAGTTAGTCTCGTTGTGATGGGTGACCTACCCAGGTTAGAATAGTAAGTGTCATAACCCAATTCTGGGTCATTCCCCAAAACTACCTGAAAATAACAAAAAATAAAATAAAATAAAATCAAAAGTGGATGGTGTTGGCAGAAAAATCAAGGTGAAATTTTAGACGTTTTCGAGAGCTTGATCGTACCTCTTTTGTACCCGAAAATAAAGAAAAATACCGATCCAAGGCTAAAGTAATTTCTTATTAGTTGAATCTGTGTAAAAATTAATTCGAAAGATATAATTATCTTTTTAGGGGCCAGTTTGATTTAATCGTTGGCCAATTAAAAATGTAATTATGTTGGAGAATTAATTTAGGGTCCAATTAAAGGATTTAGTTAAGCGCAAGGGCTTAATTATACTTTAAATGAGTCAAATTAATTAAGGGTTTAATTGGCGAGAAATCACGTTTTGAAGCTTAATTTGGGTTAAATTGAGAAAGTCGGAATTTTCGGTGACGAAACTTTTTGGTTGAAATCAGAAGCCAAAATTGAAGATAAAAACATTGTTCTTCCTGGTTTTTCCCATTTGAAAAAAAACTCTTTTTTGTCTCAATCTATTTATTTAAATTTTTTAAAAAAAGTTGTCGGCAGGCATGCTGCGCGCAGCCATGCCCCTTGCCCTTCTTCGACACACAAGCCACCATTCCTAAGCATCATTTCTGGACACCCTTCCCATGCCTCACCATACTAGAACTTGCACAAACGAGCCTATAAAATGGTGGGGGATTGAACTGAAAAAAGGGGGGAAAGGAAAAAGAAAGAGAAATCTTATGTAGTAGAGGGGAGAATAGCAAAATGCACGTAAAGGGGGAGAATACATAGGAGAAACATTTACGTAAACGGGGGGCAATAGGAGCAGACAAAAAGAAAACAAAGCAGAGAAGATTTGAAAATTTGACAGAGAGAAGACGAAGACACGATAAAAATTTGTAAAACAAAATCATACACACGTCGGCATCAGTCTCTCTCTTTCTCCTCCCCAGCGACGATAGCACTCTCCCTTCCCTCTCCGACAGCCTGCACAACAGCAGCAGAAGCGGCAGCAGCATTCTCTCTCCCACTTGTCTCTCGGTCAGTTCTCCCTCTCTCTCTAAAACCAGGTTCTCCGGCAGCCTTTTCTCTCGGTCAGCAGCTCCGGCCACTAGCTCAGGCCACCCAACTTCAACCTTATCCTAACAAGCATCCTCCCCTCAACGCCAGCATCCTGATGCGACCATATTATTTGATAGTTTCATCCATATTTACATAGTGTTTTGCATATGTTTTGTGTATAAAATGCATTGATATTCTTTGTTTTATGTTTTGAAGGCATTTTTGGATGAAAGATGCAAAAAGGAGTAAATTGGAGGTAATTGGCAGATTTGACGTTCAGTCGATGTTTTGTGCAGAGCGTGAGTTCTAGAGATCGAAATGAAGTGATTCCAGTGGAACTGAAAAGCTAACATCCATACCTTTCTGGAAATGTAATTCAAGAAAAATAAAAGGAGAAAGATCATGGAAATCGCATCCTGCAAAGTCAAATCTCGCATTCTGCCAATGTCGACCCTTTTCCATTCCAACTTCAATATCTCAAGCTACAGAAGTCGGATTGATGCAAACTCAATTGGAGTGGATTCAGGACTCAAAGGCCTATAAACGCTCCAAATTTCAGCTCAAAACGATGTCATATGAAGGAGATATGAATTTTACAAGGGACAACTAAATTCTGCCAACTTAAGGAAGGACTATTTTGTAAAATAGACATTAGGGTTTCTAAGCATATATAAAGGAAAAGAGGGGCAAGGAAGTGGCGGCTAGCACAAAAGAAAACACAAAATCTTACTCCTCCAAACCCTAAATCATGTGTTCTTCCATCTTTTTATTTAGTTGTTCAATAAACATGCAAGGCTAGACTCTTTTGCTTGGTTGCAAGGACACGGAAACCTTCAGATTTCAAGAACTGTGAGATCTATTTTTACCTCAATTTTTCAGTTTATATGATGAATATGTTTGTTCTCCTATGCTTATTTTCCTATGATTGTTTATTTAATTGCTAAGAGCGGACTCGAAGTTATTATTGTAGACAATCAATTGCTAAGTTTGATATCAAAACCGGAGTTGTGGTATATGAACTTATGAAGCAACTAAGTTAATAATTGTAGCGGATCTATGTTATTAATCTTAGGGAGAACATTCAATCGAACTAAACATATATTGCGGACAATTATGTTTCTTAATCGATCAATTTATCTAGATTTTAATGCTGCCATTGAATCAAATTACTAGTGCGGACACCGTGGTTGTTTGATGGTTAGGGTAAGTTATACTGGGCGGATCCGTTAGCGTAACCAATTTTAAGAAAGAGATAAATATTCAGAATATAAATTGATGTGTTGTTTCCATGATCAGTTCTTATTTCTGTAGGTGGATGTTGATTTGCGACCAAGGTTTGTTTTATTGATAAATTTCAGTTTTATATATTTTTCGCTTAGTTTGCTTTTAGCCTAGCCTAGACAACTTCCAACCCCCCCCCCAATTGCATAACATATAGCACGAAAAATCTGAACTAAATCGTCCCTCGTGGGATCGACCCCTTGCTTGCTCTATACTATCTTATTTGATTTGTTTTAAGCTAGGGTAATTAATTTGTGCGACCACGACATCGCAACAAATTTTGACGCCGCTGTCGGGACGTGATTTTAGTTGATTCTTGTGTTCTTGTGTTGTGCTGTGATTTATTCTACTTGCTGTTATTTTTATTTATTCTGAAAAAAAAAGTAAAAAAATAAAAAAAAATAAAAAAAAAAGAAAAAATCATATTTGTGTTTGCGGCGGTACTGTTCAAAACAGATTTTTTGGTGGAATTAAGTATTGATATTTTGTTTTCTGAAGGGAAACGACGTTCTGAGAAGAACTAGTGACCTTTGGTCACTAGCCCCACCTTATTTAGGCCAAATTCGGTCGGTTGCTAAGGGTTCTGGACACTTTTAGTTTTCTAGCGTAGGATTCTATTGCCTATTGCGTTGTCTTCAATCTCTTGTGTGCTTGGTTTCTTTTGAGTTTTCTTTGCGATTTATGCCTGTAACCCGTTCTGCTAATCAAATTCAAGTGCAGATTGATCTTGAAATAGAAAGCACTTTACGCAGGTTGAGAAAGGAAGCTCGCCTCAACACCATGGCTATTGCACGACAACAAACTCTCAAGGAGCTTGCTGCTCCTAACGTGGAAAATCAACCATTGTGCATAAACATTGACAATAATGTAAACCTTGAGCTCAAATCTGGTTTTATACATTTGTTACCAACATTTAATGGTCTTGCAGGAGAAGATCCTCATACTCATCTCAAGGAGTTCCATATGGTTTGTGTTGGCATGAAACCGAATGGAGTTGATGAAGAACAAGTTAAGTTGAAAGCTTTCCCTTTCTCTTTGAAGGGGGCAGCAAAGGCATGGCTTTTCTCTATTCTCCCAGGATCTATTGGAACTTGGAATGCTATGAAGAAGATTTTCCTGGAGAAATATTTTCCAGCATCTCGAGTTGCCAATATAAGGAAAGAAATATGTGGGATTCGACAATCTCATGGAGAGACACTTTCCGAGTATTGGGAAAGATTTGAGCAACTATGTATTCAATGCCCTCATCATCAAATACCCGATCAGCTGCTCATTCAATATTTCTATGAAGGATTGATGCCTACTGACCGTAGTATCATTGATGCTGCAAGTGGAGGCGCATTGGTGGATAAGACACCCGAGGCTGCACGCCAATTGATCTCAAACATGGCAGCCAACTCAAAACAGTTTGGCACTCGTGGAGACCTCTCCAACAAAAGAGTAAATGAGGTAAGTATTTCTAACCTTGAAAATAAAGTTAATGATCTTACTTCTCTTGTGCGTTCTTTGGCTTGTGGAAATGTGCAGCAGGTGAAAGTTTGTAACATATGCTCCTTACAAGGACATGCTTCGGATATGTGCCCAACAATGCAAGAAGATTACATTGAACAAGCTCATGCAATTGATGGAGCATTCAACGGACAGCCCCCAGCTAGAATATGATCCCTTTTCCAACACGTACAATCCCGGATGGAGAGATCATCCCAACTTACGCTACAGCAACCCATCCCAACAAGGCAATCCAGGCCGACAGTTCCATCCACATGGATTTCAGCCCCAACAAAATTATCAAGCAAGACAACCCGCTCCGTTCACCAACTCCAATGTTATGGGGACATCATCCAATGATGATCTTCGTGAGATGATGAAAACTTTGGCTTCTAATACTGTTACCTTGCAACAAAATGTCATGTCTTTTCAACAGGAAACAAGGTCAAGTATTCACAACTTGGAAAAGCAAATGGGGCAAGTAGCTTCAACTGTAGGGAAATTGGAATCACAAATAAATGGAAAGTTGCCCTCCCAAGCATTGAATCCAAAAGAGAATGTTAGTGCTATCATGCTGCGAAGTGGGAAAGAACTTGAAGAGAAAAAGTTGAAACAAATTGAGATGGAGGAGGAAGAAGAGATAGAAACTGAATTGAGTACAAAGAAAGAACATCCTCCTCCACAAAAAGAAACAAAGACAAACACTCCAAAGGTAACTTTTCACTCAATTAATTCCAATTTTAAAACAAATCCACCCTTTCCTGTGAGTTCTTCTAGGTCAAAGAAAGAAGACAAAGAAAAAGAGATCTTAGAGGTTTTCAAGAAAGTGGAACTGAACATTCCTTTGCTTGATGCTATCAAGCAAATTCCCAAATATGCAAAATTCTTGAAGGAGTTGTGTACTACCAAGAGAGCTTTCAAACTGAAAGGTCATGAAACGGTAAGTATGGGTGAAGTTGTATCTGCCGTTGTTCAAAAGAATCTGCCTTTGAAACAAAAAAAAAGACCCAGTGCGTTTACTATCCCATGTGTTATTGGTAATGCTAGTTTTAAAAGAGCTTTATGCGATTTAGGTGCATCCATTAGTGTTATGCCCAAACATGTTTATGATTCTCTTAGTCTTGAGCCTTTGAATAAAACTAGCATTGTAATACAACTTATGGATCGTAGTTTTGTTTACCCACTTGGTGTGATAGAAGATGTCCTAGTCAAGATTGATAGTTTGGTTATTCCATGTGATTTTTATATTCTTGATATGGAACATGATTCTTGTGATTCATCAACTAGCACTCCTATATTGTTTGGGAGACCATTCTTGAAAACCGCCAACACAAAGATTGATTGTGGTAAGGATACCTTGTCTATGGAGGTAGGAGATGAAAAAATTGAATTCAATTTTCATGATGCAATGAAATATCCTTATAGCAATGTTTATTCTATCACATGCTATGATCAAATTGATAAGTGTGTGCAGCAAGTTTGTGATTTTGATTGCGAAGACGGATTAAGCATAGCTTTGAGCTATGGCTATGATTTCACCAAGATAGAAGAGATGGAGAGGAACGTGTGTGTTCCCCAAAACGTGCACGAATCAGTATTGGCCTTAAAAGCTTTGCAAACCGTTCCCCATGGTAATGTCTTTGTTGATTTAGTACTCTCACATAAAAAGCTTTTGCCATCTATTTTACAGGCCCCTGAGTTAGAATTAAAACCTTTGCCCGATAATTTGAAGTATGTATTCATTGGCGACAACAATACACTTCCCGTTATCATAGCAAAAGGTTTGACAAGTATGCAAGAGGAAAAACTTGTGAAGTTGTTGTGTGATCACAAGACGGCCATTGGATGGACTTTAGCCGACATCAAGGGCATTAGTCCCTCAATATGTATGCATCACATACTATTGGAGGACAACACAAAACCAACAAGGGAAATGCAAAGGAGGTTGAACCCGCCTATGATGGAGGTAGTGAAAGCTGAAATTTTGAAACTGTTAGATGCAGGAGTCATTTACCCCATCACCGACAAGTAAATGGGTCGCACCAATCCATGTGGTGCCCAAAAAAGACCGGAATCACGTTGGTGAAAAACAAAAAATGATGAGCTCATTCCTACTCGCATCTCGAGTGGATGGAGAATGTGTGTTGATTATAGAAAGCTCAATCTTTCTACACGCAAAGATCATTTCCCATTACCATTCATGGATCAAATGCTTGAACGCCTAGCAGGTAAGTCTTTTTATTGCTTTCTTGATGGATATAGTGGATACAATCAGATTGTTATTAATCCTGAGGATCAAGAAAAGACTACATTTACATGTCCATTTGGTACATATGCATATAGGAGAATGCCTTTTGGTCTCTGTAATGCTCCTGCAACTTTTCAAAGATGCATGATGAGTATTTTTTCTGACTATGTTGAAAGAATCATTGAGGTTTTCATGGATGATTTCACGGTGTATGGTGATTCTTTTGATAGATGTCTAGAAAATTTATCTTTGATCTTGAAAAAATGCATTGAAACTAACCTTGTCTTGAACTATGAAAAGTGTTATTTTATGGTAGAACAAGGAATAGTTCTTGGGCATGTTGTGTCTTCACGTGGATTAGAGGTTGATAAAGCTAAAATAGATGTTATTTCATCATTGCCTTACCCCTCATGCGTGAGGGAAGTTCGTTCTTTTCTAGGCCATGCAGGTTTCTATCGACGCTTTATCAAAGATTTCTCGAAGATTACGGCACCCTTGTGCAAACTATTAGCCAAAGAAGTGGATTTTGTGTTTGATCAAGCATGTAAAGATGCCCATGATGAGCTTAAGAGACATGTCACATCTGCCCCTATCATCCAACCACCAAATTGGGATGAACCTTTTGAGATAATGTGTGATGCGAGTGACTATGCGGTAGGAGCTGTGCTTGGGCAAAGAATTGGGAAGAATTTGCATGTTATCTCCTATGCTTCTCGTGATGTTGGATGGAGCACAATGCAATTACCATACAACCGAAAAGGAACTTTTGCAGTGGTGTTTGCTCTTGAAAAATTCAGGTCATATCTACTTGGTACAAAAGTCATTGTTTTTACTGACCATGCAGCTCTCAGGTATCTTTTGAAGAAGAAGGAGTCCAAACCAAGACTGATTAGGTGGATCTTGCTTTTACAAGAATTCGATCTTGAGATCAAAGACAAAAAAGGTGCTGAAAACCATGTGGCTGATCACTTGAGCCGACTAAGGACCGAGGATATACAGATCGAAACAATAAGAGAGACATTCCCTGATGAGCAGTTGTATATGTTGCAGTCCTCTACAAGACCATGGTATGCTGATTTGGTAAACTATTTAGTCACCAAAGAATTCCCTCCAGGTTTGTCTAAACCCCAAAAAGATAAGTTACGAGCTGATGCTAAATATTATTTTTGGGACGATCCTTACCTTTGGAAATTTTGTGCGGATCAAGTAGTTAGGAGGTGTGTACCACAAGATGAATTTCATTCCATTCTCACTTTTTGTCATTCTCATTCTTGTGGTGGGCATTTTGGAGCAAAAAGAACATCCCACAAGGTACTTGAAAGTGGTTTCTATTGGCCTTCTATTTTTAAAGATGCATATCACTTCTGCAAATCATGTGAAAAATGCCAAAGAACAGGTAATATCACTCATAAGAATCAAATGCCTTTAACGAATATTCTTGTAAGTGAACTTTTTGATGTTTGGGGTATTGACTTTATGGGTCCATTTCCTTCTTCTTTTGGCAATCTTTATATTCTTCTTGCTGTTGATTATGTGTCTAAGTGGATTGAGGCGAAAGCCACACGAACTAACGATGCTAAAGTTGTTTTAGATTTTGTCAGGACTCACATATTTGACAGGTTTGGAATCCCTAAAGCTATCATTAGCGATCGTGGCACTCATTTCTGTAATCGTTCCATGGAAGCATTGCTACGCAAATATCATGTGACTCATCGAACTTCCACAGCATATCATCCTCAAACGAATGGCCAAGCTGAAATTTCTAATCGAGAAATCAAGTCCATTTTGGAGAAAACAGTGCAACCTAATCGGCGAGATTGGAGTCTACGTCTTGGAGATGCACTTTGGGCTTATCGGACTGCTTATAAATCACCTATAGGAATGTCACCTTATAGAATGATTTATGGGAAAGCATGTCATCTACCGGTGGAGCTTGAACACAAAGCTTTTTGGGCCATTAAACAATGTAACATGGATTATGATGCTGCTGGGATTGCAAGAAAACTGCAACTACAAGAGTTGGAAGAAATTCGAAATGATGCTTACGAGAATGCAAGGATTTACAAAGAAAAGACTAAGAATCTTCATGACCGAATGCTTACAAGAAAGGAGTTTCATGTTGGAGACAAAGTCCTTCTTTATCATTCGCGTTTGAAACTTTTTCCTGGAAAATTGCGTTCTCGTTGGATTGGACCCTTTGTTGTTTCTAATGTTTTTCCTTATGGTGCAGTTGAAATTACAAGTTTAGAAACCAACAAAGTACTCAAGGTCAATGGGCATCGTTTGAAACCTTTCTATGAAGGTTGGACGACAGAACTCACCGCTTCTATAGAGTTAGCTGAACCAATCTATGAAGAATGAGCATGCCACATGTCAAGCCAATGACATAAAACAAAAGCGCTTACTGGGAGGCAACCCAACACCAAAAAATCAGATTTGCTTTCTTTTTCCTTATCTTTTATTTTTTTTAGCATTTTAATATATTTTCTATCATTCTCTTATGTTCCTTTGCTTTTATTTCAACATTGAGGACAATGTTGTGTTTTAAGTGTGGGGGTATTGGGAGAATTTTAGTTTTCTTTGTTGTTTTAAAAAAAAATTGTTTGGTCTTTTTAACTCCCATTGGTTTTTGAGAATATGAGTATTATGTATGAGAATTAAGTGAGATAGATGAATATATAAATCAAATGAATGAGTGTGCATGCAAGTTTTAATGTTTAATTGGTTTAGGGATTGACTCGAAAAATATGCCATGTTGACTTTATAGTGTTATACCAATGTAAGCTTTTGAGCCTTCAACATTATATTCTTTGATTGTGCGTTCTTTCAATGATATGTATCTCTAGAACTTGCTTCATATCTTGTTGAGATTACATTCACATTACATATATGCATGAAGATGATAAAGGCATTAGGAATTTTAACCACTTGAGCCAAAAAGCCAACCTAAAGCATATTATCTTTAGTGAGCCCCTTTTGAGCTTGTTTATCCTTTCTTTGCTTTACCCATGTATAAGCCTTAAACTTTTTATATGTTTTCCTCTTTTCCCCTGGCCAAGGATTAGTAGAGCATATACTTGTGATATCTCATGGAATTATGGTTGGAAATTATGTGAAAAGAAAGAAGAAGTGATGCTTGATGAAAAGATGGGCAAAGTTGCCAAAGGTGAAAAAGAACAAAAGAAAAAAAAAAAAAAAGAAAAAAAGAAAAAGAAAAAGAAAAAAAGAAAAAAAGAAAGAAAGAAAGAAAAGAAATAGAAAAGAGCTTGAAATCGAAAGAAGCTAAGCATTGGTGCTTGAAGATTGAAAATTGATGTGTTTTGATGGAATGTCTTGGTTGAAATATTTTTTTTCAGAATGCTCTACTTTCTTTGGTTTGAACCTTTTCTTATACTCTATTTTACCTCACCTTAACCTTAGCCCCATTACAACCGGAAAATAAGACCTTTTGATTCATGCATTGTTTGTAATATTTTAGTAATGGAGATGAGATTGAAGAGCAAGCTTATGGTAGAACATCTTCATTGATTGAATTTGAGAGATTTAAACACATAAGCCCTAAACACATGAGTGTTGGAGTGTATATCAATGAGAGGACCTATCACTTTGGCATGGCATAGATTTCTTTTAAACCCGAAGAGTAATTGAGTTTTGAAGTTTGTATGTAAACAAATTCATGAAGATTTATGTTCTTTATCCTTCTCGGTTGTATTCTTATTTATAATGCTTGAATTCTTGGATATTGATGGGAGATTAAGAGATTGATCATGGTTATTTTTACTTTTTATTTTTATTAAAATTTGTTTTTTTTTACCTATCCTTTCTCGAGGATCGAGCAAGAGCTAAGTGTGGGGGTATTTGATGCGACCATATTATTTGATAGTTTCATCCATATTTACATAGTGTTTTGCATATGTTTTGTGTATAAAATGCATTGATATTCTTTGTTTTATGTTTTGAAGGCATTTTTGGATGAAAGATGCAAAAAAGGAGTAAATTGGAGGTAATTGGCAGATTTGACGCTCAGTCGATGTTTTGTGCAGAGCGTGAGTTCTAGAGATCGAAATGAAGTGATTCCAGTGGAACTGAAAAGCTAACATCCATACCTTTCTGGAAATGTAATTCAAGAAAAATAAAAGGAGAAAGATCATGGAAATCGCATCCTGCAAAGTCAAATCTCGCATTCTGCCAATGTCGACCCTTTTTCCATTCCAACTTCAATATCTCAAGCTACAGAAGTCCGATTGATGCAAACTCAATTGGAGTGGATTCAGGACTCAAAGGCCTATAAACGCTCCAAATTTCAGCTCAAAACGATGTCATATGAAGGAGATATGAATTTTACAAGGGACAACTAAATTCTGCCAACTTAAGGAAGGACTATTTTGTAAAATAGACATTAGGGTTTCTAAGCATATATAAAGGAAAAGAGGGAGCAAGGAAGTGGCGGCTAGCACAAAAGAAAACACAAAATCTTACTCCTCCAAACCCTAAATCATGTGTTCTTCCATCTTTTTATTTAGTTGTTCAATAAACATGCAAGGCTAGACTCTTTTGCTTGGTTGCAAGGACACGGAAACCTTCAGATTTCAAGAACTGTGAGATCTATTTTTACCTCAATTTTTTCAGTTTATATGATGAATATGTTTGTTCTCCTATGCTTATTTTCCTATGATTGTTTATTTAATTGCTAAGAGCGGACTCGAAGTTATTATTGTAGACAATCAATTGCTAAGTTTGATATCAAAACCGGAGTTGTGGTATATGAACTTATGAAGCAACTAAGTTAATAATTGTAGCGGATCTATGTTATTAATCTTAGGGAGAACATTCAATCGAACTAAACATATATTGCGGACAATTATGTTTCTTAATCGATCAATTTATCTAGATTTTAATGCTGCCATTGAATCAAATTACTAGTGCGGACACCGTGGTTGTTTGATGGTTAGGGTAAGTTATACTGGGCGGATCCGTTAGCGAACCAATTTTAAGAAAGAGATAAATATTCAGAATATAAATTGATGTGTTGTTTCCATGATCAGTTCTTATTTCTGTAGGTGGATGTTGATTTGCGACCAAGGTTTGTTTTATTGATAAATTTCAGTTTTATATATTTTTCGCTTAGTTTGCTTTTAGCCTAGCCTAGACAACTTCCAAACCCCCCCCCCAATTGCATAACATATAGCACGAAAATCTGAACTAAATCGTCCCTCGTGGGATCGACCCCTTGCTTGCTCTATACTATCTTATTTGATTTGTTTTAAGCTAGGGTAATTAATTTGTGCGACCTCGACATCGCAACACATCCCAGCCACCTCCTCAGCCGAAGGCAGCAGCACCAGCAGCCGTGACAACAACGAATCCAGTCAGCTTCCGAAGCTCCGTCCGGCCACCACAGGCCACCATTTTTGACGCCACCACAACCGGAAGAACCACCTCGATTTCCTCTACCAAATGGTATTAACAATTTTTCCTTTCGTCACACTCGAAAATCCTCTCATTCACTGTTGATTGTCATTTTTTCATGCACAGGGAGTGAATATTCACTCCCTCAGTATCGCGTGCCACCGTTCATGCTATGCGTATCGAGCAATGATTGGCCGAACGAGGCCCAGCCCAAGCTAAAATGGGTGGGCCTAACTGGCTCACCAAAGGGTCGGGGTCAAACTCATAAATGATGGGCCTCTCGACCATCGTAGTCGGGCGTACCCAAAAAGTATATATATAATAAAAAATACAAAATTTGCAAAAAAATATTTTTATTAAAAAAAAAAGTGTTTTCGTGCATACGACCAATACACTAGCATATTTTTGAAAAATCTTTTTCTTTCAAGAAAATATATATTATCTCGGAGTTTGAAGGAAAATATGTATTTTAGCATGGATTTCGCAAAGAAAAATCATTTCTTGCATTTTTGGATTTTACAACATGTTTGTAAAAATTCAAAGGGTATTGCCCAATATTCTAAAAAATATAAAAACCTTTTTTTGGTGATTCATATTATTCACTGTTGGTATTTAGATAAATAAATCCTTAAAAGTTAATAACCAAAATATTCGGCGGGTATAATTCGTTATTATTCACTGTTGGAAGTTGGATAAATAAATCCTAAAAGGGTTGATATCCAAAATATTGTAACAGGAATAATACATCATCATCATTTAACCAATACATTTTCAAAAGATTAATAATATATCAAATCATGAGAAAACAAAAATTGCCAAGCAGCTTACCTTAGGTAGGGCGTACTAGGGGTGCTAAAACCTTCCTTTACGCAACCAGTCCCTTGCCTTAGAATCTCTGAAAGACCAGTTTTAGGTTTTCTAGTAACCATAATACTAGGTGGCGACTCCCTTTTCCACAAAAATAGAAGATAAGACCCCCAACATTGAATTTCCCCCCGCTCACGGGGAGGGTCGCCGCGATGCCACGCTCTCGCGATGGGGTGCTACAGTTAGGATGATCTCATTATGCTGGGTGACCCACCCGGGTGAGATGGTTAAGATGGTCTCATTATTCTGGGAGACCTACCCTGGTTAGAATAGTTAAGATGGTCTCATTATGACAGGAGACATACCCGGGTTAGATGGTTAAGATGGTCTCATTATGCTGGGTGACCTACCTTGGTTAGAATAGTTAAGATGGTTTTCATTATGACGTGTGACCTAACCGGGTTAGATTGTTAAGATGGTCTCATTAGGTCACCCTAGTTAGATTGTTAATATGGTCTCATTATGAATGGTGACCTACCCGGATTAGATGGTTAGGATGGTCTCATTATGACGGGTGATCTACTCGGGTTAGATTATTAAGATGGTCTCATTATGCTGGGTGACCTACCCGGGTTAGATTGGTTACGATGGTCTTATTATGACGGGTGACCTACCCGGGTTAGATTGGTTAAGGTGGTCTCATTATGATAGGTGATCTACCCGGATGGAATATGGAGAAAGGGTCTCATTATGACGGGTGACCTACCTGGATGGAAGGTGGGGTCTCATTATGACGGGTGACCTACCCGATTTAGATTGGTTAAGATGGTCTTATTATGATGGGTGACCTACCCGGATGGAATATGGGGAAGAGAGTCTCATTATGACGGGTGACCTACCCTGGTGGAAGATAAAGATGGTCTCATTATGACGGGTGACCTACCCGGATGGAAGATGGAGGAAGATAGTCTCATTATGACGGGTAACCTACCCGGGTGGAAGATAGAGATGGTGAGGGTGGTCTCATTATACTAGATGACCTACCCGTCTCGAGGAACGAAGCAGCACTGGTCCTTAATTCATCTTCCGTGATTTTGTTGACCTGAGATTCTGTTTCTCCATATTTTCAAAAACTTGGAATTACATTGGCTTTTGCCACACCTTTCCTGTCAGGTTAGTGTTATGACAATATAACATGCATGTTTTTTGTTACCTCTTTTGGAAACATAGGCCCTCCTTGTTCGTTGTAGTCTTCCTTGAGCATTTGTTTGACTGATTTGAAATAGAATGTGCTCCACACGTTATCCTTATATTTTTCACGCTCGGTGAAGAGATCCTTGGTTTCTATGGGGCCCTTTCTTGATCCATTGAAGTTTGCCCTTTATTATACTTTTATCAATGTTTAAATTACCTTTTCCAGGAAGATTCAAGAAGTTATTTTTTTTCTTTAAGAATAGCTCAAAATATGGTTTCGTTCATGCAAATTGAAACTTTGAATGCAAATCACCATTTTTAAGCAATTCTTGTAGATGGTGTTTCAGAAGTTTTATAATGGTATCCATTTGGGCTTTGGTTCACTATAGACCCCTATGTGCGCATTTTGCCCCTAGTGTGGTGTATAAAAATGTTAGGTAAAAATTCTTTTAAGTAAAACAAATGCTCTATGAGATCATGTGCTTTGTGAAGAAAAAAGTTTCTTGTAACGATAATTCATGGTCAAATTTTATTTTATTGATTTGGAGGTTACAAATTATTAGGCATAATATTTCTTTACAGAGTCAAAATTCACTGGCCTAACTAGCTCTTCTCCATCCATTCTAGATAATAGCAAAGCTCCTCCCGAGAACGATTTCTTCACCATATAAGGGCCTTCATAGTTTAGGGCCCATTTACTCTGATCTTGTCTTGCTACAGTAATATTTTCTTTAGTACCAGATCTTCTTCTTGGAATTTTCGAGGTCAGACTTTTTTGTCATATGATTTGGCAATCCTTATTTGGTATAATTGATGATGATAGATTGCGGCTAACCTCTTTTTGTTAATCAAATTCAATTGTTCATATCTGACTTTTGTCCATTCTGCTTCTTCTAGTTCAGAGTCTATCAATACTCTTAATGATAGGATTTCTACTTCTAAAGGCATCACCGCCTCCATTTCATACACCAACATGTACGGGTGGCTCTTGTTGAGGTCTGAATTGCAGTATGGTACGCATGAAGGGCAAATGGCAACATCTCATGCCAATCCTTGTAATTGACTACCATCTTCTGAATAATCTTCTTGACATTCTTATTAGCAGCTTCTACAGCACCATTCATCTTTGGTCTATATGGCGAGGAATTGGAATGCTTGATCTTCCATTTAGCACAGAGTTCTATTATTAATTTTCCATTGAAGTTCTGAGCATTATCAGTTATGATCTTTTCTGGTGGTCCGTATCAACATATCAAATCTCTTTCAACAAATTTCTTCACTATCTTTTGCGTTACATGAGCAAATGACTCGTTTTTTACCCATTTTGTAAAGTAGTCGATAGCTACGAGAATAAACCTATGACCATTTCTCACTTTTGGGTTGATAGGCCCAATCACATCAATTCCTCACATTGTAAAAGGCCATGGAGATATCAAGTTAAATTGAGGAGCCGAAGGGGCATTGATTTTGTTACCATGGACCTGACACTTATGATACTTGCGGACATAGTCAATGCAATCCTTATCTAGTGTCATCCAAAAATAATCAACTCTTTTTATTTTTCTAGCCATCATATGTCCACTAGCATGGGTTGAGCAAATCCTTTCATGGACTTCCCATAACTCGTCTTTGGCTTCAACTTTGTCTAGACATCTCAACAAAGTCTCGTCAGATGATTTCTTATACAAAAACCTCCCCATCAAGATAAAAATCCATTGCCAACCTCCTCAAGGTCTTTTTTCAATTTCGGATGCCCCCATGGGATAAGCCTGGTTTCTGATGAAATTTTTGATATCATGGTACCATGGGTTTCCATTTATTTCTCTTTCACCTGAGCAGCAATGAGCTGGGTTATCAATGTGTATCGGTTGTAAGTTTTGTCCTAAGAATATTCTAACCATAGAAATGAGTGTGGCCAAAGCATCCGCAAACTAATTTCCTTCCCTTTCTAGGTGTGTGAACTCTATTTCCTCGAATTCTCTAGTTAGTTTAAACAGGTGTTCTTGGTAAGGTATTAGCTTTTTGTGCTATTTTTATCTGATTGTAGCCTAAAAACCCTTCCATAAAGGAATATGTGAAGCTACGAGCTGCATTGTCAACTAACATGTGTATATGTGGTAGAGGAAAATTATGTTTAGAGCTAGCACAATTTAAGTCCCTAAAGTCCATACATACTCTAATTTTGCCTCTTTTTTTTGCGTACTACCACTATGTTTGACACCCAATGTGGATATTTGATTGCTTCTAAAAAACCAGCGTTTTGCTGTTTTTCAATTTTTGCCTTTACTTTGATCAGAACTTCTGGATGGGTTCTTCTTAGCTTTTGCTTAATCAGTTTGCATCCTTCTTCCAGCGGTACCTTGTGTACTATGCTATCCGTATCCAATTCAGGCATATCCTCGTAAGACCAAGCAAAAACATCTATGTAATCTCTAAGGAGTGTAATCAAGTCTTCTCTTTCCTGTTGTGTGATCAGAGTTCCTATCTTGAGCTCTCTCTAGCTTTCTTCATTACCCACATTTATGGTTTCAAGTTTCTCTTTAGCGGGTTTCCAAACATGTTCTTGTTGTTCTATTAATTTCATAAATTCCCTAATGCTATTTTCATCCTTTTCTTCCTCTTCTACAACTATTATATATTCTTTAAAATTCGGCCATTCATTCTCAGTGTAAAGTGCGGTGTTGTTGTGGAAGTTCCGCTTTCAGGGTTCCAAGAAAAAGAAATTTTTTTTGCAGTGTAAATGCATAGTAAAAACATAAAGAAGAATTTTGAAAATGCATGATCTCATTAAAAGAAATTTTTTGGCTTGGAAACAAAGATAAGAGCCAATTGATGTCTTAAACCATAGTTGTCAATAAAAACAAAACAAAATGGGAAACGACAAACCACATAGAAAACATCACAGTCTAACAAGTATTGTTGATTACATTTTGAGCATTAATGGAGCTTTTTGGGTCTCCCAACTTTAGAACTTATCTCCTTCCACTAGCTTTTGATCGAAAGTACTGGTAGCAACTTTTAGGACCTTTCTTCATTTTCCATCCTTTTTCTTAGTCGAGTGTCATGGGTTCCAAAAGAGAGACCTATGTTTCTCGGTCGACGATGCATGGACAAATGTATGAGAAAATGCATGATATAATGCATGATTGTGATAAAAATGCTTTGCATATTGGGTATGGATGCATCTTTTTCGTGAACGATTAAAAGTCACCATCTCATAAACATAAGTTTTCTTGTCACAATGCTTTGTTAGGAGTACTACCTCTTGAGTTGTTTGCTTAAATCATATTCACCAAGATACAAATTTTGCATTAAAGATGGGTAAACGTCATTTTTGTTAATGTTTTATAATTATGTTTAGAAATATATTTTCTAAAAATGCGTTCTTATCCATATTCTGGAAATGAGTCATTGACTTGTTAAGCTCCATCCCAATGCAATTCAGGTCATAGATTGGTGATAACTTCTAAACATCGTTTCTAAAGCAATTTCCTTCAGTCAATTAGGACGGTTCTAAATTTTTCTCATTTTCCATTATGGAAAATTTAGCAGTGGTGGTCGTTTTGTTCACAAGTCCTTCAAGTCAAGATGCTTTTTAGGCTTTTTTTTATGCAAAAAGATATTATGGAGCATACACCCTAACGATAGGTTCTAGTTCTTTTATGTGAGACATAGGGTAGGTTTACTACTTGGTCTCTAAAGAGGGTCTCTTGCTGTCCTAGTGATCACCTTTGTAAAGGCGATATGGGGGTTTAACAGATAGCGAGATGGTACGTATACCAATCACTACAAGTCTAAACACTCAGCAAAGAGTTGGGGTTTACACAAACTTAAACCTTTACTCAAGTCATAAGGTTAGCTGCCAGTCCCCCACTTAACTTAAAGTTTAATGTGTGTGTCAAGAAAATAATAATAAAAGTGATGCATGACAGGACATTTTATTTTTATTTTCTTGACCCATATGCAATATATCATGCGTGACAGGATGTAAAGATGCATGCTAAAGCTTTTAAAAAAATATATATAAACCATTCATAGCAACCAAGAAAAAAAGAATAAAAAGATCAACATAGCAATAAACAAACTAATTATCAAGCCTAGTCCAAAGCCCCCAGCGGAGTCACCATCCTGTCGCACCCTCCGCGAGAGCGCGGCGTCGCTGCGACCCTCCCCACAGGCCATGTAATTCAATGTCAGGGTCTTATTTTTATTTTTATGAAAAGGGAGTCGCCACCTAGTATTATGGTTACTAGGAAACCTAAACTGGTCTTTCAGAGATTCTAGGGTAAGGGACTAGTTGCGTAAAGGGAAGGTTTTAGCACCCTAATACGCCCTACCTGAGGTAACCTGCTTGGTGTTTTGGTTTGCCTTATAATTGTTATGTTATTGATCTTTCAAAAATATATTGGTTAAATGATGATGACGTATTATTTCTGTAAAAATATTTTGGATATTTACCACTTAAAGATTTATTTATCCAAAGATCAACAGTGAATAATAACGAATTATCTCCGCCAATATTTTGGATATTAACCCCTTTAGGATTTATTTATCCAAATATCAACAGTGAATAATGACGAATTATCCTCTCCAATATTTTCGATATAAATTCCTTTAGGATTTATTTATCCAAATATCAACAATGAATAATATGAATCACCAAAAACAAGATTTTGATATTTTTGGAAAATTGCCAATACCCTTTGGATTTTACAAACATGTTGTAAAATCCAAAAATGCAAGAAAATGATTTTTCTTTGTTTGCGAAATCCATGCTAAAAAATCATTTTTCTTTTAAAATTATGAAATAGTATTTTTTTAAATGAAAATCAATTTTCAAAATATGTTAGCGTATTGGCCTTATGCACGAAAACAACAAATTTTTGTTTTTTATATAGAACACTATTATTTTTTTATGTAAATTTTGTGTTTTTATTTATTTTATTTTTTTATTTTTTTTTATTTTTCCGGTGGGCTAGCTGTGAGCCCACCTAAATCAGGCTGGGCTTCTAGCTAGAAGGGCTCCAGCCCGTCTCTTCAAAGGGTCATGCCCGACCCGACCGGCCCTGCGGGGAATGAATTAATTCACTCCCTGCGCATGCAATGCAAAAAAGACGATGAACAATAATTTTTGGAGTGTGATGAATGGCGTACCTGTTAACACCTTTGGGTAGAGGAGGTCGAGGTGGTTCTTCCTGTCGTGGTGGCGTCAGAAATGGTGGCCTGTGGTGGCTGGAGGAGGCGTCGTAAGCTAGCCGGCCTGCTGCTGCTGCTGCTGCAACTGCCTTCGCTTGAGGAGGTGGCTGGGCTGCTGGCGTTGAGGGGTAGCTTCTGGTGATGATGGGGTGGTGCAAGGTGGTCGGAGATTATGGCCTGAGGAGGAGAGAGAGACTCTGAAGTGCTTGATTTTAGTGAGAGAGAGTCGACTGAAACGAGAGAAAAGGGAGAGGAAAGGAGCTGACGACGCCGGGGATGGTGAAGAAGATTACTTGCGTTGTTTACGTAAATTTTCCCTCCTGATGCTCTCTTGGTCGATCTTTTCCTGCTTCCTCTCCACTGTCTTTTTTTTCATCTCTGCATGCATGTTATTTATAGTAGGGGACGACAACCCTTCGGCTGCCCATGGCGTGCAATGAGGGGTTGCTGCCTCTGCATTGCCCAGCAGTTGCAATGGCGTGTCTGGCACTGTTCAGGTGACTGAAAAGTGCAGGCACACCTGCAAGCTTACAAATGATGAGAAGGTAAAAATACAATTTGGTCCCTCGATTTACAACTGCTCTAATTGCACCCTCAATTGGTTTTGAACTTTTAATTTTATGCAATTGTATCCTTGTAAGAATTTCGAGAGCAACCTTAGCTTTGCGCGCCTTTTTTATTCAGGTCCTTGGTTTCTAATTTGCGCAATTTAACCCCCAATTGACCATTAGACTCTCAATCCGTTAAATTTGTCCCCCGATTTCGCATAATTAGTTGGAAAAAGTCAAATTGGTCTCCGAAAATTCCAATCCCATCAATTGAACCCAAATTAAATTCAAGAACTTGATTTATCATTGACTAAGCCCTTAATAAAATTAATTTGACCAATTTAAAGTATAATTAAGTCCTTGTACTTTTAAAATTTCAAATCGGGTACAAAAGAGGTACGATCAAGCTCTCGAAAACGTCTAAAATTTCACCTTGATTTTTCTGCCGACACCATCCCCTTTTTATTTTATTTTATTTTATTTTTTTGTTATTTTTCAGGTAGTTTTGGGGAATGACCTAGAATTGGGTTATGACACTTACTATTCTAACCTGGGTAGGTCACCCATCACAACGAGACTAACTTCATCATTTTTTTCTTTACAACGCTTACTAGTTAAAGTCTTGTACAAGACTTTAGTCGTAAGCATTGCAAAGAAGGGGGCAACTGTCATAACCCAATTTTGGGTTATTCCTAAAATCTACCCAAAAATAAGAAAAAATAAAATAAAAGGTGTTGGTGTCGGCAGAAAAATAAAGGTGGAAATTTTGGACATTTTCGAGAGCTCGATCATACCTCTTTTGTGCCTATAAATGAAGGAAAATGCAGATTCAAGGCTAAAGTAACTTATTATCAGATAAATCTGCGTAAAAATTAAGTCAAAAGAAATGTGAAAGGTAGCTTAGGGTACTTGGATTCTGAATATTGTCAACGCATGCAATTGACAGAAAAATCGAATGTCTATTCATTTGGGGTTGTGTTGTTCGAGGTACTGTGTGCTAGACCACCATTAAACCGATCAGCAGTGCCAGCAAGTCTAGCAGAGTTGGCTAGACAAAGCCACAGCAATGGAACGATCAATGAAAAGATCTCACCAGATTGTCTGAAAAAATTCGTTGAAGTTGCGGTGAGATGCTTGCTCGAAGATGGAGTCGAAAGACCATCGATGACTGATGTGGTGTGGGGCCTTGAGTTTGCATTACAGCGGCAAGAGAGTGCGGTAATGTGAAAGGGTCTCAAACTAAGAAAGAAGTTAACGTGGAGAGTCCTCTGAAAGGCTCCTCAATCGATAGCAGAAGTGATTTGTTTAGTGCTGGCAGTGAACTTGTTGTGAATTCCCGAATTTTGGAAATGGCAACAACAAGCTGCAGCGACGAACAAAGTTTTCAAAGCAACGAGTCGGAGAAAATGATGTCTGGTGCTGTGTTCTCTGAGATCATGAACTCAAAGGGACGATGAGAAGAATGCTAAGTTAGTGTATTAGCACAAATTAAGGTTTCTAGCTGAAATACCTATTAATTTATGCAAATATAGATATGGGAAGTGATGATTAGTGTTTCTGATAGAATGATTTTATTGCAGTAGCTGTTCAATAAAGAATGAGAAATGGTTTGTAGTCCTGATCTGCATATTCAGCATTAATTGGAACCATCCAGTTTTTCTTGCTATTCGGCCACTGATCAGGTCCAACATCACCACTCTTTCAGGCTAACAATATGAACAAGTGCTAAGTCATTAATACTTTGTTTAAAACAAACAATTTCACCTAGCAAAGTGTTTTTAGGGTTTCTCAAGCTATCTGATTTAAAATTCGGCTCACATGGATGTAAGGAAATCAATGGACAGAGAAGATTCTCTCTATACAAGCAACTCTTTATTTACAAAGTAAAAATGCTGAGTTTTTTACCCCCCAAAAATTGTTTCTTACTCCCTTCACAATATGTGAAAAAAAATTAAAAAATTATTCTACATAAAAAAACAAGATTTTATTAAGAAATAGGGATTTGTAAAAAAATATCCAAAATTGTAAGCTCTATCACTTGATATTAATAAAAAACAAAAATAGATTTGTTGACTAAGCCCTTAATAAAATTAATTTGACCAATTTAAAGTATAATTAAGTCCTTGTACTTAATTAAGTCCTTCAATCGGACCTAAATTAATTCTCAAATATAATTAAACTTTTAAATTGACCAACGATTAAATCAAATTGACCCATAAAAATATAATTATATCTTTTGACTTAATTTTTATGCAGATTTATCCGATAATAAATTACTTTAGCCTTGAATCTGTGTTTTCCTCCATTTCTAGGCACAAAAGAGGTACGATCGAGCTCTCGAAAATGTCCAAAATTTCCGCCTTGATTTTTCTGCCGATACCAACACCTTTTATTTTATTTTTTTTTCTTATTTTTGGGTAAATTTGGGGAATAACCCAAAATTGGGTTATGACACCTCCAACAACACGACCCCAAATGATTAAACATCAGATTTTTCTGTCAATTGCAGGCATTGACAATATTCGGGATCCAAGTACCCTAAGCTACCTTTCACAATGTTGCTCACGTGTCCCTTCAATGAGATCTTAGGGCTTGTTTTGTGAAAGCTTTTGTACAAACCACACTACTTTTATTAATAGCTGCAGAGGTATATATACAATAAATACAATTGGATTTAACAACCCAAATGATAAGTATGCTAACTATCCGGAGTTATAATTTTGAATTATGAATTTTGAATCGATAAAGAGGTGTTGTGTTCTTGATAGGTCTCTAACATGCCCCCTCAAGATAAAGGTCGGGAAAGAACTCCAATCTTAGATTTAAGTTGTAGAAAATGTGTACGTGGCAGAGGCTTAGTGCGTGCATCAACCAGTTGATCTGCAAAGGACACATGAGCTACGCGAAGGCTACCGCTTTGGACCTGATCTCTGATGAAGTGAAAGTCAATGGCCACATGTTTCATGCGTGAGTGAAAAATTGGATTGGAACACAAGTGTGTCTTACCAACATTGTCACAATATATTACCGGACAACATAGTTGTGAGATTCCAAGATCTTGTAGGAGATAGCTAAGCCAATTGAGTTATGCAGCTGTGTTAGCAACTGCTCTGTATTCTACCTTTGTTGATGACCTTGCCACAGTTTTCTGTCTCTTTGAGCTTCATGATACTGGATTTCGTTCAAGATAGACAACGTAAGCACTAGTTTAAGAGAAGCCATCCTTATCTCCTCCCCAGTCAGCATCAGAGTAAGCTTATAGGTGGAGATCATGGTGGTCTTGATTGGAGAAGGCATGCGCCCGAAGGGGAGAGTGATGATGGAGATGAAGGTCATCATTGATAGTGCCACAGACGTAACGTAGGAGATGTTTGACAAATATCCAATGTTCCATGGTTGGAGAGTGCATATATTGAGAGAGTTTGTTCACTGCAAAGGTAATATCAGGTCTGGTAAGCAGAAGATATTGGCGGCTGCCTACAATTGTGTGATATTCTATAGGATCTGTATGTGGTGTCCCAGACTTTAACTGTAAGGTTGGTGATGTTGGCAGCGGTGTCAGCATAGGTCTAGCTGCCGACATATTCGTTTTCTCTAATAGATCTATAATATAATGCCTTTGTGAGAGTAGGATGCCTTGATGATTGGGTATAACTTCAACACCCAAAAAATATGATAATTGGCCAAGATCATTTAGTGAGAATCACTAAGCAAGACACGCAAAAAGGAGCGAACGACGTGAGTGCCACTGCCAATGACAATGAGATCGTCGACATACACCAGGATATAAATGACATGATTACTCTAGTGGAGGACAAACAACGAAGTGTCAGCATGGGAATTTTTGAAGCCAATTTCAACAAGAAATGTACGCAGTTCTTCATACCAGGCCCTCGGTGCCTGCTTGAGGCCATGTATGGCTTTTCTGAGTTTGCACACAAATGACGGGTGATCGTGATCAATAAATCCAAGGGGCTATTGTATGAACACTGTCTCGGAGAGGTGCCCTTGTAGGAACGCATTGTTGACAACCAATTGTTGCAAGGGCCACCCTTGAGAGAGAGCTACACTGAGAACAACCTGAATTGTTGTTGGTTTCACTACTGGACTGAATGTGTCAAGATAGTCAACTCCAGGCTGTTGATGAAAACCTTTTCTACCAATCGTGGTTTGAATCTTTGGACTGAACCATCTGAGTTTCTTTTTATGCGAAAGATCCATTTGCATCCCATAACATTCTGATTTCCAGTAGGTGCCACAAGCTCCCTTGTACCATTGCGAACTAACGCCTCACACTCGTCTAACATGGCTTGACATGGAGACTCCTCTGAAAGGCTCCTCAGTCAACAACAACAGTGATTTGTTTAGTATTGGCAGTGAACTAGTTGTGAATTCCCGCATTTTGGAAATGGCAACAACAAGCAGCAGCGACGAACAAAGTTTTCAAAGCAACGAGTAGGAGAAAATGATGTCTGGTTCTCTGTTCTCTGAGTTCTCAAAGGGATGACGAGGAGCATGCTAAGTTAATGTACAAGTAGGCCTTAAGACAAATTAAGGTTTCTAGCTGAAATACCTATTCATCTATGCAAATATAGGCACGTATGGCAAGTGATAATTAGTGTTTCTGATAGAATGATTTTATTGCAGTACGTGTTCAATAAGGAATGAGAAGTGGTTTGTAGTCCTAATCTAATCGAAGGGACACGTGAGCACCGTTGTGAAAGATAGCTTAGGGTACTTGGATTCCGAATATTGTCAACGCATGCAATTGACAGAAAAATCGAATGTCTATTCATTTGGGGTTGTGTTGTTCGAGGTACTGTGTGTTAGACCACCATTAAACCGATCAGCAGTTCCAGCAAGTCTAGCAGAGTTGGCTAGACAAAGCCACAGCAATGGAACGATCAATGAAATCATTGATCCGTATCTGGATGGAAAGATCTCACCAGATTGTCTGAAAAAATTCGTTGAAGTTGCAGTGAGATGCTTGCTCGAAGATGGAGTTGAAAGACCATCGATGACTGATGTGGTGTGGGGCCTTGAGTTTGCATTACAGCTGCAAGAGAGTGCGGTAGAGTATGTGAAAGGGTCTCAAACTAAGAAAGAAGTTAACATGGAGAGTCCTCTGAAAGGCTCCTCAATCGATAGCAGAAGTGATTTGTTTAGTGCTGGCAGTGAACTTGTTGTGAATTCCCGAATTTTGGAAATGGCAACAACAAGCTGCAGCGACGAACAAAGTTTTCAAAGCAACGAGTCGGAGAAAATGATGTCTGCTGCTGTGTTCTCTGAGATCATGAACTCAAAGGGACGATGAAAAGAATGCTAAGTTAGTGTATTAGCACAAATTAAGGTTTCTAGCTGAAATACCTATTAATTTATGCAAATATAGATATGGCAAGTGATAATTAGTGTTTCTGATAGAATGATTTTATTTCAGTAGCTGTTCAATAAAGAATGAGAAATGGTTTGTAGTCCTGATCTGCATATTCAGCATTAATTGGAACCATCCAGTTTTTCTTGCTATTCGGCCACTGATCAGCTGCAACATCACCACTCTTTCAGGCTAACAATATGAACAAGTGCTAAGTCATTAATACTGTGTTTAAAACAAACAATTTCACCTAGCAAAGTGTTTTTAGGGTTTCTCAAGCTATCTGATTTAAAATTCGGCTCACATGGATGTAAGGAAATCAATGGACAGAGACGATTCTCTCTATACAAGCAACTCTTTATTTACAAAGTAAAAATGCTGAGTTTCTTACCCCCCAAAAATTGTTTCTTACTCCCTTCACAATATGTGAAAAAAAATTAAAAAATTATTCTACATAAAAAAACAAGATTTTATTAAGAAATATGGATTTGTAAAAAAATATCCAAAATTGTAAGCTCTATCACTTGATATTAATAAAAAACAAAAATAGATTTGTTGTTACTTTAAAATATTTATAAAAGCTATAGAAATTAAAATAATAATAGATGGTGAAACATTTAAAATATTGGGCTTAGATTCAAATAAAATACAAGAAGTAGATTTATTATTTTCCTAACTTTAAGAGAGTCTATAAAGAATATTTCACCAATGAAAAAATAATTAAATCAGTTAATAATAATTTCAAATAGTATTACTAACGTTATACGAACTGCAAACAATTTCACCGTGACTATTTCATATTGTTTTTTTGGAAAGTGCCTTTTAGACTTGAATTTTTTAGAGATGAATTATTGATTGAATAATGCCAACGACCTGGAAGTCTTTGATGCCCAGATCATGACTACACAGTGCAGATTACTTTTCAATGGTCATCTCCATGGTCCCATTTCCAATTGGTCCACTCTATTAGCTGCCTCATAAGGTGAATTAGATATTTAAACTAGATTTGATTTTTGTTGTTTTGCATGAAGAATTTTGATGGAAAGAAAAAACTAGATTGCTATGTGAGGGGTTTTCAATTTTTAATTAGAGGTTTCCAATTTTCAAATAGATCATTTAAAAATAAATGAACTTTTTTATTTGATTTTTTATTAATTTAGTTTTTCGTTTTAATATTTTAGCTTTTTTGTTTTTTGTGTTCATGAATGACAATAAACTTTATGTAATATTTATATAACTACACAAGTAATCTTTTAACTAAACTAACTTTTTACTTTTATTCATAATGAATATGTCAAACTTACTTGTAGAGTTCAATGAATTCTCTCTCTCTCTCTCTATATATATATATATATATATATATATATATATATATATATATATATATATATATATATATATATATATATATAAACATGACATGACAAATAAAAGAATTAGGTCTACCACTATGAACGTGATAAGATAGCCATGATCTGTGACTCACTCTGGTTTATTGGTGCCCATATTATGCACAAAGATTTGATGGCTCCATGGATATATAGGTGGCAAGCTTTGAGTGATTCGATATGCTAAGATTACAGCCAAGCATCAGTCAGAAGTGTAGACCTAAACCTAAGTCGTACGCTTGCTAGAGGAAAAGATGGAAAACAACCATAGTTTTAATTAAGTTGTATTAATTAAGGTTCCATTTAATTTAATTTTTTTACAAATCCTTTAGCTCATAACGAATTTATAAATTAAAAGTTAAAAGTTAAAGTTTTAACTTCTAATTAAATAATTTGTTTTTAATTTATAACACATTTTTAATTTACATCAATTTATATATATATATATATATATATATATATATATATATATATATATAACCAAAGATATTTATTATTATAGCTCATGTTTCAATAAAAAATATTTAACTTGTAATACTGAAATACAAGGATATGATTCTATATTTGCATTTTAGTTGTCATCTTTTATAGCTTAAGAGTTAAAAATAAAATAATTATTTATATAAAGTTACGTTGAAGAAAAATAACATGGAGAAAAAAATTAATATTAATGTATTTTTACACTGAAGTTTAACGAATTATTATTTGCTTTACCGAGTATTCATTTTCTTTCGTAAATAAATTAGGCCAATTTCTTTTACGTAAACAAATTTAGATATATATGTGTTGATGTGCGGGACCTTACAATTATATACATATATATATATATATATATATATATATATATATATATATAAAAGTTTATTTTCTTGGAGTTATTGATTGAATAACGCCAACGACTTGGAAGTCTTTGATGCCAAGGTAACGACCACACAACACAAACGACTTTTCAAAGGTCATCCCCATGGTCCCATTTCCAATTGGTCACGACCACACAACACAGACTTGGAAATTGACCTTTTTTATTTATTTTTTGTTCAATTCTGTATGATTCTTAATCTCCCTTTATCTACCTCTTTATGCTTAATATAAAAGAAAAAAATTATAATAATTAGTTAACTCAAAGCATGGTTGATGCATGTGAAAACTATAATGACATTAACAATATGAAAAACACAACAAAACTTAATCAGCATACATGTAACTTTAAATTCGCAATTTATTTATCTAAAAATAAAAATCCGATTTAAAGAATAACTCCAAGAAAACCTAAGAAAAATAGTAAATTTAACCACAGATCAGAATCAATGGTTTGAGTCACTCACTGCACATTAAAAGGAGCTGATCAATCTCCTCTCCTCTCAATATCTCTCTTTTACCCCCTTTGGCAATATAGAAGGAAAAGAAAACGAGTTTGTGCTGTTAAGAAGAAAAGGATTTATAATCTTTGTCGTGCCACGTGGCAATGATGGACTGGTTAGCTCATGTTTTCCTTTCATGCTCCCATAAGCCGAGTGAACCAGCAGCACTATTCTTGGATGGCTGTCAGTTCAAAACTTGGATGCTTAGAAAAATCAACTGTATGGCCGACTGTATTTTACATGGGATATCAGTACTGTTGCATTTTTTTTAAAATATTTTCGTATTGATATATATGTTACGAGTTGCCTTGCCCGGGCGTTGCGCTGGGCTTTTTTGATATAGCAAACTGATTGATTATTGCGTGTGTTTTCATTGATTAACTAAATATTTACATAGTTGAATGATCATCGATAAAATCCGTTTAAAACGAGTTATTTGTTTTTTGCATCGAAGTGATTGAATGTTGTTATTGTTTGAACTTTTTGGATAATTATAATTGGTAGATTGTAAAATTGAAATAGATAGAATTAATTGAAAATGAGTTACGTGCTTCTTGTAAACACACTGATTGATTTGTTTTTGTTTGATGATTTTTTTTATCAGCAAACAGTAAAACTGCAGTCGATAAAATCCAGCACATATGAGTGATTTGTTCTATACAGCTACAATTTGATTGACGGTGTTGTTTTAACTGCTTAGGTAATAATTTAATTGGTAGATAGCAAATCTGTAATTGATCAAATTGACTAAAGATGAGTTATTTGTTGCCTCCAACATATTAATTGTTTGCTAGATATTTTTGAACTATTTGACGAATTATTTGTTTGAAAGATAGCGAAAAGGCAATTATTAAAATTTATTAAAGATTAGTTATTTACTTTCTATTTTGAATTGTTTGTTTGTTGCTATTGTTTTAATTATCTGCATAATTATTTAATCGGGAAATTGCTAAATTGCAATCGAGAAAATTTATTGAAGATGAGCTAATTGTTTTTTGTGGTCAATTGATTAATGATTGAACTTGTTTTAATTGGTTGTCGATTTATGTAATTGGTAGAGATCAAAATTGCAATTGTTAAAACCTACTGAAGAGGATGTATAAAAAATAAAATAAAGTATAAAATGATATCACAATGGTTGATTGTTGTGTATGTTTTATTTATTGTGCGAATAATTTCATCAGCAAATACTAGAATTGTAATTGATTAAATTCGATAATATCCATTAAAGATGAGTTATTTGTTTAATGTATAAATTTTAACGATTACAATTTTGCTATCGGCCCATAAAATAAATCGACAAATAGTTTAACCAAGTTTAGAATATGACTTATTTTTTTCTGAAACAAATTAATTTATTTTCTGACATGTTATAATTATTAAAAAAATTATTTAATTGGCAAAGTGTAGAATAATTTTCGATAAAATGCATTAAAGAAGAATGAAAGTTTTTTTGGTAACAAATTATTTGATTGTTGGTTGTGTACTAACTATATAGGTAGCATTTCAATACACAAAAAACAAATAACTCATCTTTCATGGATTTCATCAATGATGATTTTACTAATTAAATAATTAGTTAAGTAACAAAAACAAACACAATAATCAATCAGTTTGTCATATTAAAAAAATCATGGCGTTGCGTGCGGGAAACGCTTTGTTAGCTGAACTTGAAGAGGTTCGATTCCTCTTTGTTGTTGTTAAGCCAAGAGTGCAAAGCACATGGAACAAATAAATCTCATTAACCATCTAATTTTATATTTTTATTTTCTGTTTTTCAATGGTTTAGTTGAACCCGCCGTCCAAGGATTGTTGTATATCTTGACTCCTAACCATAATTTCTTCAAGTGGTTGAATAACTTTTAATAGACCAAGCAAAGTAATTGATTGTGTTGCATGTTTTTGTTGTTTGGCAAAATATTTTATTAGTAAAATTGAACGATGAAATACGTTAAAAAGGGGTTATTTGCCTTTTGCATCAAAGTGATTGAATGTTGCTATTGTTTTAAATGTTTGGAAAGTTATTTAATCGGTAGATTGTAAAATTATGATCGTTAAAATTCATTGAAGATGAGCTTTTTTCTTTCTGTAATACACTAATTGATTGTTGTGTATGCTGTATTTGTTTGGTGAATTATTTCATTAGCAAATAGTAGAATTGTAATCGATGATAGATGAGTGATATTTTTTATGAATCAAACATTTTGATTGTTGACAATGTTTTTACTGTTTGGGTAATAATTTAATTGGCAGATATCAAAACTTTAATTCATAAAATTTATTAAAGATGAGTTATTTGTTGTCTTCAACATACTAATTGATTGTTGGATCTATTTTAAATGTTTGTCGAATTATTTATTTGGCAGATAGCGAAACTACAATTGCTAAAATCTATTAAAGATGAATAATTTTCTTTTTGTATCGAACTGGTTGATTGTTGTTATTGTTTTAGTTGTTTGTATTATTTAATCAGCAAATCACAAAATTGTAATCGATAAAATTTACTAAAGATGAGTTAATTGTATTTTGTAGCCCATTGAATAATGGTTGGGCTTGTTTTAACTGTTTGTGGATTTATTTAATTGGTAGAGAGCAAAGCATCAATTGTTAAAATCTATTGAAGATGAGTTATTTGCTTTATTCAACAAATTGATTGGTTGTTCGGCGTGTTTTAACTGTTTTGACAATTATTTAATCGGCATATGGCAAAATTGCAATCAATTGAATTCAATAAAGATGAATTATTATTTTTTTGTAGCCAACTGATTGGTGGTTGAGAGTGTTATAATTGCTTGGTTCATTATTTAATCGGCAGATAGTAGAATTGCAATCAATATAATCTATTAAAAATGAGCTATTTATTTTTTGTATTAAAGTGATTGATTGTTGTGCTTATTTTAATTGTTTGATGAATTATTTAATCAGCAGATAGTGAAACTGCAATTGTTAAAACCCATAAAAGATGTGTTATTTGCTTTTTGTGCAAATTGATTGATTGTTGGTATTGTATTAGCTGTTCTGATAATTATTTAATAAGGCGATAACTAAATTGTATTCGATAATATCCATGAAAGATAAGTTATTTGTTTGATGTAGCAAATTGATTGATTGTTAGGCTCGTTTTAACTATTTATCGATTATTTTATTGGCTACTAGTAAGGCTATAATTGTTAAAATTTATGAAAGATGAGTTATTTTTTTTTTGCAACAAATTGTTTGTTTTTTTGGAGTGTTGTAATTATTTGAAAAATTATTTAATTGGCAAATTACAAAATTACATTCGATAAATTCATTATAGATTAATGATTTGCATTTTGTAACCAATTAATTGATTGTAGGTTGTGTTTTAAATGTTTAGGTAGTATTTCAATCGACTTAAAGCATATACCCCATTTTAATGGATTTCATTGATTCCAATTTTATTAATTTAATAATTAGCTAATCAATAAAAACACATACAGCAATTAATTAGTTTGCTACATTAAAAAATGCCAAGCGCTGCGCGCGGCCAACAACGCATCTCATCAAAAATAAGTGAATGAAAAGTCACTATTTTGTTGGTTCATGGAAGCATAAATAAAGTAATTATCGCGGTTGCATTACAATTCTATTTTGCCATTCGAATAAAGTCATCAGAAATCCATAAGCTTAAAAAGACATGAAAACAACGGGGCTGGCTGCAAAAATATTTTTCTATCATAAACAATATTTGTCTCTGCCTTGGTTTTCATTTTCTAGCTTTCGGCACCCTTTTTCTTATACAAAGGGGTGATTCTTGTCTTATATTGGTGTCGGTTGTGCATGGAGAATCATGGTAAAAGGAAAGAATGTAAGAATATAACTTTATGTTTTCTGGTTTTTGCTGGGACTTTTATTTAAATTTTGACACATAAGTGTTTTATATATAAACATCTCAATTTTTGTTACCTGATCGACGAGGAATTCCACTCACAAGTAATATCTGTTCATTTTTTCTCATGTTTGATTAAGGCTAGGAAAGTGAAACAAAAACCATGTTATGCTGTATAAAAAGGTAATGTATGTGACTGGTTTCACCATCAGCATCACCATAACCGAAAGTGTCTGTAATGACTGGCATGGTCTATGGGCTACATAATGCTTAGATCCGTTAAAACCATGTCTGTAATGTCTGGCTATGAACACAATTTTTGTAAGTTAAAAAATAATATAAAATAAAATAAAATAGATTCTTTGATGTCTAAAGTAAACTTATTATGGGCTTGAGGAAGTATTAATTTATATAGTTAACATCTGGCATTCCACATGTATTTGCTTATTTATTGAAGTCACAAAGTTTTTTGTTCATGGTAGAATAAAGTAAGGGAATATCAGAGTCAACAGTTATTCTAGCATAATTTTGACTTATTTTTTGTGGGATTGAGATTTTATTGGCTGAGAGCTACCTACAAGGTACCTGGTTGGTCAGCCAACCATTTACAGATATTTGACCCAAGCCTCTCCTGTTTTTGCGACTTCAATGGTGATGACCATGGTTCATTTTTCAAGGCTTTGATTATATAAATTTGTCCAGTTAGTC
The DNA here is from genome assembly GCA_029228465.1 of Salix viminalis. Taxonomy (NCBI): domain Eukaryota; kingdom Viridiplantae; phylum Streptophyta; class Magnoliopsida; order Malpighiales; family Salicaceae; genus Salix; species Salix viminalis. The sequence goes on from CM055442.1 coordinate 8,837,436, forward strand.
TTATATAGGACCTATTATCCACTAGCAGACCTTATGTCTACTTGACTCTGTTTGTACTTGCTGGTGTTTTTATTTTGCTTGTTGATTGCATTAGTTTTCAATGCAAGATGTTTTTCAATGCGAAGTTTAAGAATTTCTTGCTTTTCTCCATTCAGAGCGGTTGTGTGCAAAGGATGAATAGATGTGAACCTGCTATTGATCAATGGTAGAGATTTAGTTCTGAAGGTGGCTTGGTCAAGTTATCTTTGGAGTAGGCATTTTTACCCATGCAGAAATTTTTTTTCGTGTATTCCCAATCCATACAATATTGTTGGTCTATGTTGAAGACCAAGTAATGACTGCTTATCTCCAGGATGAAGATGCTGATCTCCAAGATGAAGATTAGGAAGTTGACCAAGCAGCAAGTGCAGCAGACCTCGTGATTGCAGCAGCAGATAAGAATCCTCCGTGAAGGTAGCAATGACTGGACCTTAATTGAGAAGGATATGATCTTGCAAATCAAATATGCACAGCTGTATAGCAAGAACAATATGTTGATTATGAAGCTGCTTACGTGGAGATCAAAGCCAAGCAAAGAAGAAGAAGAAAGCAAGAGCAGAGTTGATATGCATAGATTCTGTTTTTCAGTTGTAACTACCACAAGTGTAAAAAGAGAAGATCAATTTAACTTCTCTAGTTAGTTACAAGTCTGTTACAGATGAATGTAAACATGTGAAATGCATGGATTTTCTGCAGTATATAAGCAGACAATTCATCAAACAATTAGAAGTAAAAATAGAGAAAGAACTGACCTTTTTCTGTAAATCCAATTCTGCTCCAAAAAGCTCTCGGCCAAAATCCTTTCTTTCCTTCTAAAAACAAAAGCAGAGCACCTGCAAATTAAACCAAACAATCAATTGAAGATTTCTACAAGAAATAGAATCTCAATTGAAAACTTACATGGTATCAGAGCTGATCTGATTCATTACGAAGGGCAGGAGCTGTGAATTAAAAGTTTTTGCTTCAAGATTATAATGGCAGGATCATCAAGTTCTGGAGGAGATCTAAGAACTCCAAAATTTAATGGCAGTAACTATGATTTCTGGACAGTAAAGATGGAGACTGTTCTAATTGCATATGACCTATGGGAGGTGATTGAGATTGGCATGATATCTCAATCAAATGCTGAAAAAGAGCCTGCTGGAAAAGAAAATGAAGGTGAAGCTTCAAAACCTGCATCTGCTGCTGCACCTGAATTTTCAAGAGAAATGAAGATAAAAAATGCAAAAGCTCTAAGTCTCATTCAAGGAGCAATAACCGATGAGTTGTTTCCAAGAATAAGGAATGATAAGACAGCAAAAGGAGCTTGGGACATCCTGAAGAGAGAATTTAGAGGTGATAAAAAGGTTAGAGCAGTTAAACTTCAAGCCATTAGAGCTGAGTTTGAATATATGAAAATGTCAGATGAAGAAGACTTAGATGACTATCTTGCTAAGTTTTTTGATATGATAAATAACCTAAAATCACTTGGTGAAGATGTGACAGAAACAAGAATTGTGCAAAAATTGCTGATGAGTCTCAGCAGGAGATATAAATCTATTGTCTCAATTATTGAAGAGACAAGAGATCTTGAAATCCTTAGAACTGAAGAGGTTGTAGCATCTGTCAAGGTATTTGACAGAAGAGAAGGTCTGTATGATGAGAGGGAGAAACAAAGAGGTACTGAGAGAGCATTCAGCAGCTTAAAATTGGGAAGTAATCAATTTTATGGCAGTAACAAGGGCTCACATTTCAAATCAAGGCAAGGCTGGCAGGGACAAGAAAGAAAGCCTGCAAACTTGTCATCAAATAGCTATAACAGCTATGGTTCAAACTGGAATCAACGAACTGGAGCAAGTTCTAATAATTCCTTCATCTCACAGAATAGACAAGGAAGTAGTAGTCAAAATTCTATGAAGCCAAAGTGTGATGTGTGTCAGAAATATCACTTTGGAATCTGCAGGTATAAAGGAAAGGCAAGATGCAATAAATGTAATCAGTTTGGGCATAATGCTAAGGATTGCAAGAACTACAAGCAACTAGCAAACTATGCACAAGAGGAGGAGGATGTCTCGATAGGAACAATGTATTATGCTTGTCATGCAGCAAGTGTAAAAGATGAAGATGTATGGTTTGTAGATAGTGCATGTAGTAATCACATGACATCTCAAGAGGCAAAATTGATTGACATTAACAGAAAGGTTACCTGCAAAGTGAAGATGGGTTCGGGTGACTTAGTTCAGGCTACTGGAAAGGGAACACTTGTGGTTGATACAAGTCAAGGAAAGAGATATATTGAAGAAGTGTTGCTGGTTCCAGGCTTGGATGAGAATCTGCTGAGTGTTAGGCAGATGATGGAGGATGGATATTTCATTTTATTTGGAGGTAACAAGGCAATAATTTTTGATGATGAGAGCCTTACAAACATGTTAGCAAGGGTAGTGATGAAAGGGAATAGATGTTTCCCACTTTCCCTTAAATCAATACTACCTGCAGCAAGAAGAGCTTCAGTAGTTGAAGAATCATGGATTTGGCATAGAAGGTTGGGTCACCTGAATTTTGACAGTATGCAGAAAATGTAGCAGAAGAGATTGGTTACTGGATTGCCTATTTTGAGATGTATAGATGTTGTGTGTGAAGGGTGTGTTCTAGGGAAGCATAAAAGGGAGAAATTTGCTAAAGAAGGAAGTTGGAGAGGAAGCAATCCACTTGAATTGATCCACACAGATTTTTGTGGACCAATGCAGCATGAATCAAGTGGAGGTAACAAATACTTTATCACATTTATTGACGATTTTTCAAGAATGTGTTGGGTGTATTTCTTGAAGCATAAATCAGGAGCCTTAAATGTGTTTACAAAGTTTTAAGCCTTTGTTGAATTGCAAAGTGGCTTCAAAATAAAGAAGTTGAGAAGTGACAGAGGAGGTGAGTATCCTCCATTGAATTCCAGAAATTTTGTGAAGATCAAGGGCTGGAAAGGCAGCTAACTATTGCATACTCTCCTCAGCAAAATGGAGTGGCTGAGAGGAAGAATAGAACCATAGATGAGATGGCTAGATCTATGATGAAGGAGAAGGATATTCTTGTTGAGTTTTGGGCCGAAGCTATCAACACAGCAGTGTATTTGCAGAATAGATGTTATACATCATCAGTGTCAAATTTGACACCATTTGAAGCATTTACAGGAAGAAGGCCAGGCATCAAACACCTCAAAGTGTTTGGATGTGTATACTATACTCATGTTCCAGCATGCCTAAGAAAGAAGTTTGATGGTAAAGCTGAGAAAGGGATATTCATGGGTTATGGCAGATGCGAAAAAGGTTACAGAATTTATGTTCTGCAATCTAAGAAAATTGGGCTATCTCGAAGTGTGGTGTTTGATGAAAACCATAAGTTTTCATGGAAGGAAGGGTATGAAGAGGATAAGAACTTTATTCCCTTACATCTAGTGTTTCAAGGCAATGAAGAAGAAGCACAAACTGAAAGCATTCAGTCAAATAATGGTGAATGCTCTCAGGAAATTGCAGAAATCAGAGAGGTTGATGAAGACAACAGCTCAAGGTCAAGGTTCAATGCATCAACTCCGGTAAAACTCCAAACATTGGAGGATATATATGCTAGATGTAATTTGAGCATGGCTGAACCTGAATCCTATTCAGAAGCAGCTGGAGAAGCAGTATGGCAAAGAGCCATGAAGGAAGAATTGGAGATGATTGAGAAGAATGATACATGGGAGCTGGTAGATAGGCCTAGTGAGAAGCTTGTTATTGGGGTCAAATGGGTGTTTAAGACCAAGCTAAACCTAGATGGAACAATCAACAAGTACAAGGCTAGACTTGTGGCAAAGGGGTATGCTCAAAAACCTGGAATTGACTACAATGAGACCTTTGCACCAGTGGCTAGGCTGGACACAATTCAGACTCTAGTAACACTTGCAAGTTAGAAGAACTGGAAACTATTCCAGTTAGATGTTAAATCAGCATTCCTAAATGGCATGCTTGATGAAGAGGTATTTGTTGAACAACCCGAGGGGTTTGTGGTTCAGAAGGCAGGGCATAAGGTGTATAAGTTGAAGAAGGCACTATATGGCCTTAAACAAGCTCCTAGGACTTGGTATAGTGAGATTGATGCATATCTCACAATGTGCAAGTTCAAAAGGAGTACAAGTGAAGCTACATTGTATACAAGGTCTGACAGTGAAGGAAATCAGATCATTGAATCCATTTATGTGGATGATATAGTGTACACAAGCAGCAATGAGAGCATGATGAATGAATTCAAAAAGGAAATTATGCAGAGGTATGAGATGACCGATCTTGGTCTTCTCCATCATTTTCTTGGAATGAGAGTGTTGCAATCTGATCAATGCATATTCATTCATCAAAGCAAATATGCAAGGACCTTATTGGAGAAGTTTGGGCTTGCTGATTGCAAACAAGTTTCAACTCCACTGGTTATGGGAGAGAAATTGAGGAAAGAGGATGGAAGTGAACTAGCAGATGAAAATATCTATAGAAGAATTATGGGAAGCCTGCTATAATTGACAGCAACAAGGCCAGACCTCATGTATGCTGCCAGTTTATTGTCTCGGTTCATGAATAAGCCCACAAAGAAACATATGGGAGTTGCAAGAAGAGTTCTTAGATATGTTCAAGGAACTCTTGACTATGGGATATAGTATGCCAAACATAAGTCAGCAACTCTTGTGGGATTCTGTGATGCAGATTGGGGAGGAAGTGAGGATGACAGTAGAAGCACCTCTGGTTATGCATTTGGTTTTGGAAGTGGAGTATTTTCGTGGGCTTTAGTGAAGCAAAACACGGTAGCATTGTCAACGGCAAAAACTGAGTATGTATCAGCTTCTGAGGCAACTACACAAGCAATATGGCTAAGGGTTGTGCTTGATGATCTAGGTGAAGTGCAAGCAAAGGCAACACTACTATACTGTGATAACATGTCAGCAATTGCAATGACAAAGAACCTAGTATTTCACCAGAAAACAAGGCATATTAACAGGAAAATTCATTTCATAAGGGAGGCAGTTCAGGGAGGTATAATTGAAATGAAGTTCTGCCGAAGTGAAGATCAAATGGCAGATATATTCACAAAGAGTTTACCTAAGGATAGATTCAATAAATTAAGGTCTATGCTTGGTGTCAAACCAGTAAGCACCTTAGGAGGGAGTGTTGATTATTAAGCTGCTTACGTGGAGATCAAAGCCAAGCACAGAAGAAGAAGAAAGCAAGAGCAGAGTTGATATGCATAGATTCTGTTTTTCAGTTGTAACTACCACAAGTGTAAAAAGAGAAGATCAATTTAACTTCTCTAGTTAGTTACAAGTCTGTTACAGATGAATGTAAACATGTGAAATGCATGGATTTTCTGCAGTATATAAGCAGACAAATCATCAAACAATCAATTGAAGATTTCTACAAGAAAAAGAATCTCAATTGAAAACTTACACAATAGATACGGTAGGTTGCTGTAAATGCTATATATAGTAGTATTGTACATAACATAAAATTGGTGAAAAACATATTATTCATCAAAATACAATTGGTGTATTATCTTTTATGGTATCAGAGCCTACAAAAGACTAACGTCTAAATGTCTTCTTCAAATTCTCTTGCTTCTTCAACCCACCCTTCGCCCTCTATTGTCTCCATGCCATCTGTTACTACTGTCAAACTCAACCATGACAACTTCCTCATCTGGAAAGCTCAACTTGTAACCTATTTCAGAGGACAAGATCTCTTCGACTACATTGATGGTAGCATTCCAAAACCACCTAAATTCACCTCTATAACCCGCCCTAAAACCTTTGTTATTTTTTAGCGTCTCAACCCAGCCTACTCTCAATGGGTTAATCAAAACAATCTAATCCTCAGCACCCTTATGACTTCCCTGTCAGAGCCAATTCTTGCTCAAGTTGTCAATCATACAACCTCCAAGGCTGTTTGGAATGCATTGGAAGACACATTCTCATCTTGATCTCATGTGCGCACTCTCCAAATCCACACTCAACTAGCCACTGCAACAAAAAGTAGCCAAACAACTAGTGAATATTTCAACTACATCAAAAAGCTCACAGACGAATTAGTTGTCGCTGGACATCCACTTAACCATGATGATATTGTTACATATCTTCTTGCAGGTCTCAGCCATGAATATGATAGCCTTGTGGCATCCTTATAAGCCTACTTTGATGACATTACCCTGGTAGAAATCTACTCCCTATAACTTACTTCTAAAGCTCGTCTGTTTAGGCATCAGCTCACCTCATCCCTTACCCAACCCTCTGCAAATATTGCACAGCGTCAACACACCAATCCCAGGCATGGTGGCTTTTGTGACAGGGGGCTTATTCATCATGGTGGCTATAATTCTAGCAACAGACATCATGATCAACCTTCGGTCGTGTGTCAAATATGTAATAAAATTGGTCATCTTGCTAAAAAGTGTTATTTTCGCTTTGATTTAACTTATCACGACGCACATCCTCTACAAACCAAACATGGAATGGTAGTTGTACGACAAGGTTCAAATAATACATGTGAATCTGCATGGAATGCAGATACGGGAGCCACACACCATTTCACCAATGATGCCAATTCTCTTAATCTGCAGAAATCAGACTACACTGGTATCGATATTGTGCAAGTAGGAAATGGTCAAGGTTTGCAAATCTTAAAATCTGGGTCTGCCATTCTTTCCACCCCCTCGTCTACATTTATTCTTAATCATGTCCTTCTTGTTCATGAAATACAGAAAAACTTACTTTCAGTCCATCAATTTTGTGTTGATAATAATGTGTATTTTGAATTTCACTCTTATTATTTTCTTGTGAAGGATTACATGGGGAATGTCCTTGACAAGTGCAAAATACACATATATTTGTATTCCTTTTACATTATGCTTTTTAACATCTTTCAAGCTTATTTCAACATATTGAAAGTTATTTTATGGGTTTGACATGTTTAAGAGACTTTGTGGATTACTTGCTATAAAATAGGAAATTTTGCACTTTATATTTCGGACCTTTGTTGCATGTTTCAGGTTTTTATTCCTAAAGAGGAGCTTCAAAATTGGAATTATAGATATCAAGCTTGCTGGAAAAGTATTATGGCAGAAATTCAATGCAGATTTGGGCATCCAATTGGAACAACAGCGTTAGCCTGGACTCTGTTCGCGCACCAACACTGAACTGGGCATATCTGGAGCATATGATGTCCAAATCAAGTGAGTCAAAAGCCCAAATTCATCTACACATTTAGTTTACAACTGTCATGAAGAGACCAAAGTCAGGAAAAATCATCTACATCATGAAAATACTGGTGCAAGCTGGATGACGGGATATGCTTCCTAATTTGTCAAAGATTAGAGAGATTTTCTCTACAACACTTATCTCCTATTTTTTAGCTTGAGTAACAACATTAGGGTTAGGACTCTTCCAGAATAAAAGGGAAGATACATGCAAGCAAGGGACACTTCACTCTTTCTCCATCAATTTTTCAGATTCGGCAACAACCTAAAAGGCATGAGCAGCTGATTCACTTTCTTGGTTCAAAGGGGATAGCATCCATCTTCATTATTGGTTGTGAGAAGTAGCATTTCCATTGTAATCCTTACACTTTCATGTATTTATTTATCTTTTTCCACAATTTAAGCTATTGATTTCGGATTCATGCTTATGGAATTAGTTTGATATGGTTTATATGCTTTCTATGTTTCTTTCAATCCGTAATTGTTGTGGGAACAAGAATAAGAAGCAAGTAAATTAATTTGATTGTCTTATCTATCACATTAATTTATTTAGGATGAATAGGACGATTATGTGTTTAAGCTTTTGAATGTTAGCTAGGAATAAATTGCGTAGATCTTGATCTTAAAGCTACCGTTGAGTGAAGAAAGATTGCTTCTCAATACTTAATTCGCTTGACGATAAGGAACTAATTAGAAGTTTATTTGGATTCATTCAACATGCCTCTAGGTTTCCCTTAGCTTTAATGGAAGCCTAATTTACTTGCTTGTTGTGAAAGGATATTAATTTAACTTCTATGATCAACCGATTTGTAAGAATGGAGGAATCACCCCTTTGAACCGAGTTGCCAACATCTTGATTAACCTTCGTTAAGATTTAGCACTTTTATTTATTTAATTCTTGTTGATTCAAACCACCCCCCTTCTTTTGAATTTGGTATTTGTAGGAAAATAAATCAATTTCCCTTGGGTTCGACCTGGTCTCTACCACCATACTACTAAAATTATTGTTTCAGTGATAGTAAAATCAGAATTAATTTTTGGAGGTTTCGACAATCCGTCAGATTTGGCACCGTTGCCGGGGAAGTTTTTTATTTTTCTTTAATATCAAACTAATTTATGCCAAGATCTTCTCATACAGGTGAATTAGTTTTTGATCCAGAGATTGAAAAGACTGCAAGAGCGAATAGGAAGGTTAAAAGACAAGAGGACATCCTGCCAGCCTTAACACCTGTGCACTGTTAATCCAAGACAGACATACAAGAAGAAACTGCTGAAATAATGGCACAACAAAGGACTTTGCAGGAGTTGGCAACTCCCAACGTTAACCAACAACCTTTGTGCATTGAATTTCCTAATATTGAGGTAGCTTTTGAATTAAAATCAGGATTCATTCATTTGTTACCTACTTTTCGAGGTCTTGCAGGTGAAGATCCCCATAAGCACTTGAAGGAATTTCATGTTGTATGTTCAACCATGAAGCCACAAGGAGTGAGTGAGGAACATATCAAATTGAGGGCTTTTCCATTCTCAATGAGCAAAGGATTGTTTATACTACCTTCCTTTAGGATCAATAAGGACATGGAATGAATTAAAGAAAAGGTTTCTAGAAAAATTCTTTCCAGCTTCAAGGGCTGGAACAATTAGGAAAGAAATTAGTGGGATTCGCCAAAATAATAGAGAAACTTTGTACGAGTATTGGGAACGTTTTAATCAGTTGGTTGCTAGTTGCCCACACCACCAAATTTCTGATCAATTGTTATTGCAATATTTTTATGAAGGATTATTGCATATGGACAGAAGCATGATAGATGCTGCAAGTGGGGGAGCACTTGTAGAAAAGACTCCTGATGCAGCAAGAGATTTAATCTCTATGATGGCAGCAAATTCACAACAATTTGGAATTAGAGGTGACAACAATCCTAGAAAGATAAGTGAGGTGAGTCACTCTAATCTTGAAACTCAACTTTCAGAATTAACCTCTCTTGTCAAGCAGGTATTTTTGGGACAAGTAAGACAGACTAGAGTTTGTGGTATTTGTGCTTTTTCATATCACTCTACCGACATGTGCCCACAACTTCAATAGGATGTAATTCCTCAAGTGAATGCTGTAAATGGGTTTGGTAACCAGCCAAGGAACCATGACCCATATTCAAATCAGTACAACCCAGGTTGGAGACACCACCCAAACCTAAGGTATGGACAACCCTATAATCGGCAACAATTCCCTTCTTTCGGTCAGAATAAAGCAGCCCCTCCACCTCACCAAGCATCAAGCTCAGGTATGTCTCTAGAGGATATTGTGAAATCCTTAGCAACTAACACCCATTTGTTCCAGCAGGAGACAAGAGCTAGCATCCAAAATTTAGAAACTCAAGTGTCACAGCTGGCAACGTCATTAGGCAAAATGGAGGTTAACAAGGGTAAGTTACCAGCTCAACCAGAAGTTAATCCACGGGAAAATGCTAATGCAATAGTCCTTAGAAGTGGTAAGGAGTTGCAAACCTCATCACCAAGGCTGACAGAATCGAAGGAAATTAGAAACTAAGGAAACACACCACTTAAGTCCCCTTTGCCAAAGTCAAGTAATGAGGTACGTATTGAATCAACTTTGCATAAGCCAAATATGTTAGCTGTATCTCCATTTCCTAGCAGGTTGGCAAAGACAAAGAAAGAGGAGGGGGAGCATGAATTGTTTGAAACCTTTCGGAAGGTTGAGATCAACATTCCATTGTTGGATGCAATCAAGCAAATTCCACGTTATGCCAAGTTTCCAAAGGAATTGTGCACCAATAAGAGGAGGTTAAGAACTGAAGAAAAAATCAGAGTTGGAGAGAACGTGTCAGCAGTAATACAAAGAAAATTGCCTAAAAAAATGCAAGGATCCAGGTATGTTTAGTATTCCATGTGTGATTGGAAATTATACGCTAGGAAGGGTAATGCTAGATTTAGGAGCATCAATAAATGTTATGCCTCTTTCAATCTATAAATTTTTGAATCTAGGACCTTTACAGGAAACAAGGGTAATAATTCAATTAGTAGATAGGTCTAACGCATATCCTGAAGGTATTATTGAGGATGTTCTGGTTAAAGTCAATGAATAAATTTTTCCTGCAGATTTTTATATCATTGACATGGATGATGATTGTGCTTTAAATTCAACTCATATATTGCTAGGTAGACCATTCATGAAAACAGCCAGGACTAAGATTGATGTGCATAAGGGTACTTTATCTTTTGAGTTTGATGGAGAAACAATAATGTTTAATATTTTTGATGCTATGAAATATCTTGATGAATTTGAATCTGTTTTTCATATTGATGTTATTGACCCCATTGTGCAAGATGATTTTGAGCTGAATCTTATGAAGAATAAGTTGAACTTAGTGTTGCAACAGAGCAAGACAGATAAGGATGCAAGGAGAGAAATTGATGAAGACATGAAAGAAACAATTATGTCCTTACACTCATTGCCTATAATGCCTAACATGTGGACTAGCTTACCTGTTGAATTACCAAGTTCACATGTTAAAGATCTACCTTCCATTGTGCAACCACCGAAGCTGGAGTTAAAAATGTTGCCCACACATTTGAAGTATGTGTACTTAGGAGAGGATGAAACATTGCCAGTCATTATTGCAAATGATTTAACTGAAGTTCATGAGGAAAAATTATTAAGGGTTTTGAGGGAACACAAGATAGCAATTGGTTGGACATTGGCGGACATTAATGGGATCAGCCCTACACTTTGTATGCACAGAATTTTCCTCAACGGTGATGCCAAACCCGTGAGAGAACCTCAACGCAAACTGAATCCAGCAATGAAGGAGGTTGTTATGAAGGAAATTTTGAAGTTATTGGACCAAGGGATTATCTATCCAATATCTGATAGTCCATGGGTAAGTCCGGTGCATGTAGTTCCCAAAAAGACTGGTCTAACTCTTGTTCCCAACGAACAAAACGAACTTATCCCCATGAGAGTGCAGAATGGGTGGAGAATGTGTATCGATTTCAGGAAGTTGAATGCTTACACAAGAAAGGATCACTTCCCAATTCCTTTCATAGTTGAAATAAGCTTGAAAGATGTTAAAAAGCATAATGCAAAAGGAATACAAATAGATGTGTATTTTGCACTTGCCAAATTCCCCCACACTTAGCTTTTGCACGTCCTTGGGCAAGATTCAAATCTACTTTTTCAAAAGAAAATGCAATGCCATCAACTAAGAACAATCAAACTCTTAAATTACCATAATGTTTCATGAACAATAGTCTACAGGGAAAATCTATGTTTCTCGCAATGTTATTTTTGCTGAAACATTATTCCCATATTCCAAACCCACTGTTCATACAATTGATAAACATTGTCCTTCAAAATCTATTTCTCTTCCCCAGAACATCAACATACCTGCCTCTCCATGTTTACCAAATTTGCATTCTAACCATATCTCTACATGCATATTAACTGCACAGCCTATTTTGATTTCTACAGATACAGAGCACGCATCACCTCAAGTAGAACCAATTTCAATTCCACCTCCAGCAGACGCAGCATCAGGTGTAGCTTCCACTTATTACTTTGCAGCACAAGTTCAACATAATGACACACCAACAGCTATTACTAATACTCATTCTATGATCACAAGTTCCAAGAATCATATTCATCGTCCTCACCAATCTAGTGATGATTTCGTTCGATATCCCCTGCCATGAGCTTTAACAGTAGCTCTTGCTCCCAATGTGACAAAACCAACATCATATATGTAACAGCCCCTACTCTTGGGGACTGCTGCGTAATCTTATTTATACACATTCGCCAAAAGAAAACGTAATATTTTTTTTTCAATCACAACAAGCAGTAACATGACCCTGAACAATAACAGGTCTCAAAACAATAACATGTCCTGAAACAGTTACATGTCCCGAAACAATAACAAGTCTCAAACAATAACAGATCTCAAACAATAACAAGTCTCAAAACAATAACATGTTCCAAAACAGTAACAGGTTGGCAATAACATAACCCTTAATTCAATCTTTACCCATTCATCCTGGGTCTACAAAACCTTAAACATCATCCTCATGATAACCATAATTAATAAACCATACATTTAACAGCATTCAACCATTTACACTAGAGTTGATATAAATCCAGTCACATTTAATAAAATACAACAAACGAGTTAATTTTCTTACATTCCAATATTTTTCCAAAAATGGTAAACATACATATCAGTTTGCCAACATTTACTTTATACAAATTACTATTGGATACAAAAAAACTAAGAAATGATAGCTTTACTCCTGACGTGAAGATGATGGACCTGAAATAGAGATACAAGATAATCTCATAAAGAAATTTCTAGAAGAAATCATATTAAAGTTATTAAACCCACGATATGCCATCATATATAATTGAAATAATCAACATAGCTATTCGAAGGCCAAACTATTTTCCCCACTTACGTATTGTCGATACTAAATATAACCGATACTAAGTATTTCCAATACCCTTATCACCCTACCAACATTAGAAATTGGAGAAGACCCCTTTCCGGGTCCATAACATACCTCGTATATTTTTATTTTACTCTTGAAAGTTCAACATACATGAGTGTGTGTTTAAGCATTGCACCAGAATCCCTTTATCCGGGATCCTAACATACACTAAATGTATGTTAGCCATTTATACCGATCCCTTTATCCGGGATCCTAGCATACACTGAATGTATGAAAGTTATTCATGATGATCCCCTTATCCGGGATCCTAACATACATTGAATGTATGTTAGTCATTTATACCGATCCCTTTACCCGGGATCCTGGCATACACTGAATGTATGATAGTTATTCATGATGATCCCCTTATCCGGTATCCTAACATACACTGAATGTATGATAGTTATTCATGATGATCCCCTTATCCGGTATCCTAACATACACTGAATGTATGTTAGTCATTTATACTGATCCCTTTACCCGGGATCCTAGCATACACTAAATGTATACTAGCCACCGCCATGGCTTGTTCATGACATTTCTAAAACTTCCCTGATACACATGTGTGAAACCCGAGAAAAAAGTATACAAAGAGGTAGGAGGGTTATAATAATTTAAAATGTTGTTATGATACAAAAATGTATGAAAAGAAAAGCAAAAAAAAAAAAAAACGGGGTCAAAATAAAATTAAGAAGAAATGGGACTATAAATACCCATCTCTTCTTTCAGCCATGTCCAGCTGAAACTAGAAGAAAGAGGGGAGGGAGAATTTTGAATTTCACTTCATAAAAAGCAAGAGTAAACACCCCAAAAAATTTGTAAACCCATACAAGCCTTGGATTTCTAAAGTGGAAGAACACAATTGGGTGGAGAAGAGTGGCTGGGTATTTTCAAGGAGAAGAAGCCTAACATTCTTCCAAAATTGTTAGATTCCATCCAAGTAAGGAGTTCTACTTCCAATTTCTATGAAATTAACTTCAATTTGATTAGAAGTTCATGATTCTTCTTGAATTGGGAATTAGGGTTTTTAACACAAAATGTTAGGAAAATGCATAAATGAGTAGGATTTCATGAATAAAGGGAAGACATGCTGTTATTGATGAGAAATCAAGGATTGAAGATGAATTGGAGATACTTTCTCCATTTTTGCAAAACAGGGCAGATTCGTTGCCCTGTTTCTTAGGGGAATTTGGACCTGAAAAATACATAATTCAGGGAGGGTTCCTTCATAGAAGTTGTATCTGGGAGTGTTAGCTTTCCAACGAGTCTGGCCCTGTCTAATTTGGAGCTCTGGAACTCTAGATATGGGTAAAAATCTGAGGAGAGGTCAAACTGTCACCTGTGTTGACAGTTTCGGCCAAGTTGAGAAAATAGCAAAAATTTAACCATGTTAAGGGTAGAAATTGTTGCCCTTCATAAAGTATGTCATGATATTCAGAAAAAAAAAAGAAAAGAGAATAAATGGTGATTAAAATTGAATTCGTGATGTCTACTTGGACTACAAATGAGTTGAAAAGTAAAGGATGATAATGAGGAATGTAAGTGAGAAAGAAAAGATTTGGTAAAAGAGAAATGAATATTATTACCATTGTAATTGTTGTTGTGTGTGATATGTGGATTAATATGGAATAATGGTGGGTGTTTGTGGTTTCAGGAGGAACCGTGGGAGGAGGACAACAACAACAGGGGAACGCAAGTCGAACGTTCACAGCAGGTAGGTACTTGGTACCTATATTTTCTTTATCTAATAATTATTTTCTTTACTAGTTATTGAACTATAAGTTATAATTTGGTGCTTATTGATGAGGAAAAGAAAACGGGTAAAGGAAAAATTAGGGGATGGAAAAATATATATATATATATAAAACAAGTTGATTGATATCGGCATTACCGATACATTGGTGGTGAATTAGCTATTCAGTTTCAGAATAATTAATGATATCGGCGGGTGACGTCGATATCGGCATAATTTATAAACTTGATTTGCTATTCGGTTTCAGAATAGTTAATGATATCGGCGGGTGATGTCAATATCGGCATAATTTATAAACTTGATTAGCTATTTGGTTTCAGAATAGTTAATGATATCGACGGGTGACGTCGATATTGGTATAATGTATAAACTTGATTAACTATTTGATTTTGGAATAATTAATGATATCGGCAGGTGATGTCGATATCGGTAAAATTTATAGACTTGATTAGCTTTCTGAGATGAAAGGTAATGATGTCAAGAATCCTTGACATCGGCATACTCTAAAGCTCCTAAGGAAATAACGGAACAAAGATTAACTATTTTGGTTTTTTTAAATATATATATATAGTTAATGACACCAACGGTTATGCTCGTGTCAATAAATTCATGAAACTGATTTGTTGATTTCAGGACGGGTAACTAGAGACACTATTGGAGGTCATTAGTGTCGACTATAGTCTCTTCGATGTTAAAAAGGGGAAAGAAGCAGTCAAAAGAAATAAATCTTCTTTTATATAACCTTAAAAGGGTGTATATGGTTGTGTTTAGAAGCTCATATGATTTAAGTAGATTGATGGATATGTTGTTCAAATTCTTTTGTAAATTACTAGTATTTACTCATATGGAAAATCTATATTTTGCAGGTTCTTCCCATTCTCGTTAGGAATAGATTTTAAGCCTTAATTCCTTTTTGTATGAGATAGGAACTTAGGGAGTTATGGTGAAATTTTGTTATGTAGAAGAACATGTAAATTGTATAGAATAGTATATTTGTAAATTTTGTTTCTGTAATATTAAATGTATCTCAGAATATTAGACTGTGTTATGTTCGATGTATATGTATATATATATCTACATGAGAAAACTTCCTGTGCGAATTGGCTCTTTTAATTTTTATCTTATGTTTGTAATGTAAGATGGAGTTTGGGATGAATATGGTCCTGAGCATATTCTGGAATGAATTATGCAGTTGATTGTATTAAAAATGGATGTGATTGTGGATGAGATGTGATTCAAATTGCGTGCAGGTTGTGTTATGGATAACTTGGGATCTCATGATATAGGGGAGACTCTGCCGAAATTTCGTTCGAAAGAAAAAAAAATTCTCATGCTTCATCTACCCTTTTATAGGGGGAAAGACTAACAAATTAAACAAATAGGAGAAAAAAAATTTTAGGGCTGTTACACATGCCTTAAATATTCTTATTGATACATCATATTTTCTCAAACTTCCACCAAAACTTTAAGCATAAATCACACATTTTCACTGTGAAAATTAAATTAGAAACATAGGTATGAAATCACCTACTTGCTGTGGATGCTCTACTCGTGGTCCCTTGTTGCTGCTGTTCCACCACCTTTTTGTTCCCTCCTGCAATTACAGGAAATTCTCGTAAATCATTTCCAACCACCGATACTCTTCGTAACAGCCACAACAAGACAATTTAATATGCCTTTACATTTGTTATTCCTTTATAACTTTTGTCAATAAAAAATATCATTATAAACACCCATTTTCAAACATAACTTGTTTCCTTTCCTTTACTGTAGACCACTTCATCGTTTCGTGACCTCCCACCTCTTTTCCCCTTTTTTCTCAAAGCTGCCAGCAGAGGTAGGATTTCGACCTCTATTCGGATTTTCCACTATAACAGGAGTTTTAGAACTCTGTTTTGTACAACATTTATCCCATTAGAAATCTAACATACAGGTGTATAGCTCTTATGAAGGGAAGAAAACCCAATTCTGTCCCCAAAATTCATGAAATGCATCACGAATGTGACAGACTTGCTGTTCTGCAGAGTCTGCCCTGCATAGTCATGTTAGGTGACCCTTAACTAGAGTTATAAAATTCCAAATTAAAAGAAATAAGGATATTAGACATCCAGAACTACAACTCCTACGAAGGAACCCAATCCTAATTCCCTTGTTTTCCCACTCAAATTCTCTCCGAAAGTTAAGATGTGAATCTGTCAAAGTAATCACTTCTACAACACATGCATTTGGCCGAAGGTTGGCCTTCGGAAAACAAGACTTCCCTCATTCTTTTCATGCTCAATCATTCATCAATTTCACACAATTCCACATTTCCCCCAAAATGTTTCAAGAACCCTAACCCCAAAATTCATAAAGAAAAAAAATTACGCAATTTAACCATAAAGTCAAGAATCTTTTAGATGCATATAAGAAACACCTTACCAAGAAAGATTCAAGATCCTAATAGCTTGTGAAATCACTATATCCTTCTCTCTTGTTTCTCTCCTACTGTGGCCAGCCCAAACACTCCTTTTTCCTCCACTTTATCCTTCGAATAATACTCCAAATCTTTGGGTTTTTTGATGTTTGAATGTTTTGCTAACCCTTAATCTCACTTTCACTTCGAAATTCTTCTTTAATTTGGGTAAGACAATATCAAAATCTCCCTTCCTTTCTTCCCCTCCTTCTCCTGGAAATGAGAGAAAAGAGGGGTATTTATACTCCTCAATTTCTCTTATTGCACTAAGGCCCCCCATTTCCTTTAAATGTTTCTTTTTACCCCACATGTTCTCTTCTTATAATTTAAATTATAATCTTTAAATTTATTTCAATTTCACCCTCCCCTCAACTTATTTTATTTCTCTTTTAATTTATTTCTTTAATTTAACACTTACATTTATTTCCCGGGGCTTACAATAAAGTGTATCATCCAAATCACTACATTGGCGGGAGGCCATGGATAAGGAATTCTCAGCATTATTACACAATGACACCTGGTCCTTGGTAATTCCTCCCCCCCACACCAATATTGTTGGCTACCGATGGATCTAAAAAATCAAGAGGAAGGCAGATGGCAATATTGAACGGTATAAAGCTCGATTAGTAGCGAAAGGCTTTCACCAGCAAGAGGGCATTGACTTCTCCGAAACCTTCAGTCCATTCATCAAACATGCAACCATTCGGTTAGTCATCTCCATTACAGGAACCTATAAATGGCCTATCAAGCAATTAGATGTTCAAAATGCTTTCCTGCATGGTGATCTTCATGAAACTGTGTTTATGCTTCAACCACAAAGTTACATTCATCCTCAGCATCTTAATCATGTGTGTAAACTCCACAAATCTCTCTATGCTTTCCATTAAGCTCCTCGCTCTTGGTTTTCCAAACTATCAAACAAATTGCAGTCCTTGGGCTTCAGTGAAAGCAAAGCATACACCTCTCTCTTCGTATGTCAGAAGTCCAATTATGTGATCTACATTCTCATCTATGTTGATGATATATTGGTAACGGGCTCAAGTGCTACTGAAATCCAAAGTATTATAATTGCTCTCCAAGCATCCTTTGCTATCAAAAACCTTGGCAGGATGCATAGAGGGGTGGGCTGACAGCCCACCTGGACTGTCAGCCCAGCCCATGCAGGAGTGGGCTGTCAGTCTGGCCCATCAGGGCTGGACAGTCAGCCCACTGATTTTTTTATTATTATTATTTTTTACTTTATTTTTTAAAAAATATATATAAAAATACAAAAATTAAAAAACATAAAAAAGAGTTTTGTTTTTCATGCATACGGCCAAATTCTAAGGTTTTTCCATCATATTTTTTTTGTACAAAATATTTTGCATCTTCCTCATGTTTTAAAACAAAAATTGGATATCGTAACCGGTTTATGATTATCCGTTGGAATTCGGCCAAAATATCAAAAATAATTATAAATATTTTTTTTTTATCTACTAGGGTGTAAATTTACATTTTAAAGTACACCCATGGATAAAAAAAAAGGGTTTAACTACGATGTAAATTTACATTGTAAAGTACACCCGTAGATAAAAAAGGGTTTTAACTACGGTGTAAGTCTCATTTGATTGACTAGTTTGGAGATATTAGAGGAGAACTCTTTGATTGTCTCTGTCTCTCTCATCTTCAAACCTTCAAACTATCTTTTTAAATTCAAAATTTGCATTCTCTTTGATTTTTCGTCACCTTGAAATTCAGCTTTCAATTTATCCCAAGCTTCTTTAGCAGATTCACAAGCCATGATTCTTGTGAATATTTCTTCACTTACTGCATTATGGATGCAAGTAAATGCCTTGAATCCCTTTTCTCTTTCTTCATTAAAGAACTTGATTTGAGCAATTGTAGGATTAGTGTTTAACAGATTTGGCTGTTTGTCACTTTCAACAATCTCCCACAAATCATAAGCCCTAAGAAATGTTGCCATTTTCACAACCCAAACACCATAATTTGTTCTTGTAAACGCAGGTGATTTCGATGAAAACGAT
The DNA here is from genome assembly GCA_029228465.1 of Salix viminalis. Classification (NCBI taxonomy): domain Eukaryota; kingdom Viridiplantae; phylum Streptophyta; class Magnoliopsida; order Malpighiales; family Salicaceae; genus Salix; species Salix viminalis. The sequence goes on from CM055442.1 coordinate 8,856,442, forward strand.
GATGAATCCATGTCTGACGAAGCAGCTGTTACTCTTTGGTTTTGCAAAAATAGTAACAATTGTTGTTTCCTGTTTTTCTTCCTTTTTATTACAATTTGATTGAGTAACTTGATTGTAACAAAGAACAGGAGGAGTAATTGACAATTTGTAGTCAATTACGTATCAACCAAAGACAAAATCAAGATGATTTTCTTGATTAATTTTCCACACTCTCGTGTTTCACTCACCACCCTATCAAAGCTAAATAACTTTGAAAAATCCTTACTTTTAATTCACTCGTGTTTCACTTAATTCCCTTTCAAAGATTCAATTTGGCTCTGATACCAATTGTTGGAAAAATTTCTGAAGAACAAACACGCACTGTTCAAATCACTGTCAAGATTTATGTTTCTGACGTTAAAAATAAACACTATTCAAATCAGGGTCGAGAACAGGCTAATTTTCCAGAAATTCTGAGAACTAAAGAACAAGGATTTAATGCAATAGTATTCAGAACAAAGGGCAGAATTTGTCATTGGGTTACTGCCATCCCTTTGCTTTTATTTATAGAAAAAACGAAATTAGAAGATTACAAGAGAATGAGTTCTACTTAAATACAAACTCTTGATCTATCCTAAAACATAATGAACTTAATCTGAAACTCAATAAAAACTAGACTTCTAGATCAAACAATTGATCTTTATTGACTTAAACACGAATACTAATTAAAACAAAAGAAAACATAAAAACACTGATGATGCTCTGTCTTCACAACTCTGCCTTCACTTCTTTAGCTTGCAGTCTTGGAATCAAGTGCATTTCAAGTCTTCATTCTTCAACAATAATGACCTTTTATTTTCCATATTCATCCCAACTACACTGTTGGGGTTTTTCTCAGCAGTTTGTTGAAGCTGCAACGCAAATTCAAGGCCCCAAACCACATCACCCATATTAGGGCGTTCAATTCCTTGACCATGTAAGCAACTGATCGCAATCTCTGCAAACTTATTCATAGAGACAGGGGTAACCTCGCCCTTTAAATGTGGATCCACGATCTGATCAACGGTTCCTCTTTGGTAAAATTTTCGTGCCCACTCAGCTAAGCTTGCTTTCTCATTCGGTGAACTTGAAATCACTGGTGGCCTTGCACATAGCACCTCAAACAAAACCACACCGAATGAATAGACATCAGATTTCTCTGTTAGGTGTTGCCTACGGTAGTACTCTGGATCAATATATCCAAAGCTACCTTTAACTACGGTGCTAACATGGGTTTGGGATGTACTAGTGGGACCCAATCTGGACAGCCCAAAATCTGAAACCTTAGCCACCAAATTCTCATCTAACAATATGTTTGTTGACTTCACATCACGATGAATAATTGTGTGCTTTGCTCCTGAATGAAGATAATGCAACCCTTTTGCAGCACCAATACATATTTCTAGCCTTTGCTTCCATGGAAGAGGAGAGCTCTTTGTTTTGTATAGATGTTCTCTAAGGGTGCCTCTTGACATGTAATCGTATACAAGGATCATCTCTCCATGATCATCACAGTATCCAATCAGTGACACTAGATGGCGGTGGCGAAGATTGGATAACATCTTAATCTCTGTCTGGAACTCACGTATCCCTTGGTGCGATGATGAATCTAGTCGTTTGATGGCTACTGCGATGGAACCGTTTTTAATGTATCCTTTATACACAGTACCGAACCCCCCTGAACCAATAATATTTTGTTCATCAAAGTTTCTTGTTGCTTCGTTGACTTCGACTAATGTAAACCGTCGGCAAAGATCAGCAGGTAGTGATGAAGAGATTGTAGTTGCGGGCCTAGGTGTTTCTTGATATTTGAAGGCAAAGAAATAAACAATAAGAGAGCAAGCGATTACTGCACCTATGCAACCTCCAACTATGCCTATAACATGAAGTATTGATGATCTTTTGCCCGCTCTCTCTCTCTTGTAGACTTGGATTTGTCTCTGCTGGTGGAGGAGCCACTGCTGGTTCAGGGTTGAGTCCTGCAAGATTTCCATCTGTTGTATTCAGCTTGAATATTTCCAAGCCATTCAAGATTGCATCAGCAATACGAGGTTTCACTTCCAAGTTAGGGTGAAGTGCGAGCCACAAGTCCTGCTCGCTCTGGCTCCCTTGAGGGACCGGCACGATGTAGTCTTTGTAAACTGGAATACCATTACCACCGCTCATATGGATCACATTTGCATCATACTGTGCTGTTTGGTTGTTGATGAATATTAAAAATACCTGATCATTTTCATTTTTGACCTCCTGTCGAGTCTCACAAAAGTGGAGTCTAAGGAGATAATGGAAACCAGCATCAACTGGGAAGAGCCATGTGAGATTGTATTTCATGTTAACATGTGGTTCAGGACCCATTGAACGCATAGTACTATATACCATGACAGGTGCGGAGTAAGCTGGTGTTTCGGCTGTGTACTTTATCTTAACGCCTGGGAGATATGGAGTGTTTCCAGTTGATATAACGAGATACTCTGAATCTTGATTCCATGTCCTGTACATGCCAGTATCTCCTATGCTGTTGATATCTTGCCCCCCAACATTCAGTCGGTAAACTGTCTCAAGCGCAGTTGTGTTATCCAGATAGAAGTAGTAATCAAAGCCCACATAAGTCAGTGGATTATCATTGCCACGAGCATAGAAGCTGTCTGGCATTGAAACGATTTCGATACCATTAATGAAGGCAAAAGATGATGGGGACGGAGTGAAAGTTAATTCAAACTTCTGGTTGTCCCACACGGTGATGATGAACTCTTTGGTGAAGTAGTCAACTGGAGGTGTTATAGCAGAAACTGCAAGAGAGGCACTAAAGTTGTTCAGTAGTTTGTAGTTATTGGCACTGAGCGAAAAATAGGATTTGGATATGTCAAGATTTGAGTAAGCAGCTTGATAGAAGTAGAGGCGCACAAATTTTGGGCCAGGCAGGAGTGGAAATGTGTAAGTGAATTTGGAATGAAAAATTCGGGCTGTCATGTATGGGACTTGTTGGACAGAGGGGTCTTGAGTGGAGGAATTAAACACAGATGAGGCTTCTGGGGGGTTAGAAGCAGCAAACTTAGACTGGGAATCACCATCCCAACTGCGCCCATCTGCAGATGACGAACTAGAGGATGCGCCACAGTTAAGGAGTATTAGATCGGTGGGACTGTATGGCAGCAAGTAATCTTCAGTAGCGGTAACATGGAGGAAGAGATGGAGGGGAGGGAGAAGGTAGAGAGAGATGAAAATGAACATTATGGTGTTTCTTTTGTGGAATAAATTGGAGTACGAAAACCTATGCATTAAATGGTAAAGATTACTGGTGTTTTCAAGGGAAGAGGATCACTGGTGTTTTACAGTAGAATTTTTGCTCAAGTTGAGAATAATCCAATCATATATTTGAAGCCTGGCGGAGAAGAACTTTCGACGATATGGTGGTCGCTGTACTTGGTCAGCTTTGGATGGCTGTTTTCCATTGTCTGGTTCTGAATTCTGCAATAAAGACGCCATGAATAATCTAATTTCCACACACTAGTTGCCATTTTGTTGATATTAGTATTGGCTTGGAAGTACTTGGTTTCTATGCAGCTTATTTTACTTCTCTTTTGTCTATTAAGATCACACATTTCACCGTCTGGCCTAGTTAATGAGTTTCTTCATTTGAGTTTTATCATGTACTTGCATTTGTATACTCACTTTCAGAAACTCGGAAGCCGATTCTCCCCGCTTGTATTCGAGTACTAGGCCAATCATTTTGCCAAGTTTTCATATCCATGATTGGCATATAGACAAGGTCTTCCTCTGAAGTTCTATAGATATATGAACTCAAATTTTCATACAAACTCATTCTTTATATAACTAAATTAGAATTCAATGCAATGTTAATAATAAAACTATTTTCATAATATATTTTGATTGTTTTAATACAAGAGTTAAAAACAAAGTTCTAAAACTGCGGAGCACTAACTAGATATAATAAAAAAATATTAATTACAACCAAAGGAGGAGGCTCTGAAGGTACAACAAAAGTGATCTGCTAAAAAGCTACAAGTCTGAAAAGGATAAATAATAAAAGGGTGAGATTAACAACTCAGTGATAGATAACGTTGAATATACGTATATGAGATGATACAACAATGAGAAATATATTAAAAATATAACTTTAAGTTCTTATAAGAAAATTCTCAAATAGGTCATAACAAGAATATTATAAGATAAGGCTCGTTAGAAAATCAAAAAGCATTGAGCATGACACTTTGTAATATGAGATGATCAGTCCACATAGGTTGATGATGTTAGAGAATAATATAAATCATATTCTGGAGCCTTACCTAAGAGTTTAAACTTTTAGGTGAGATGGTTCCTTGACATGGTATCAGAGTTTTGTTAACCCAGCGGTCACGAGTACAAATCTCATCACCCTCATTCTATTTGATAAAAATCAAGCACAAGGTAGAGTGAGCTTGTATGCAAGTTTCAAGCCCAAAGGGTTTCACTTGAAGGGGTGTGATAGAGAATAATATAAATCATATTCTGTAGCCTCACCTAACAGCTTGAGCTTTTAGGTGAGATGGTTCCTTGACATGGTATCAGAGCCTTGTTCACCCAGTGGTCAAGAGTTCGAATCTCACCACCCTCATCTTATTTGATAAAAATCAAGCACAAGGTAGTATGGGCTGTGTGCAAGTTGTTAGAGTACAAAAGAAAGAATATTCTAGAGTAGTGTATTTGCATTCTAGAAGTATGAATGATGATAGTTTGTTATGTATAAATGGTAATATGGACTCATGGGAAATGTAAGGGAAAAACAGAATTGTTTACTGTTGAAATACAAAATTCATTCTCCCTCTCGTTCTCTCTTCTCTTCTCTTCTCTAAACAACTTTCCCTTTCTTCCTAAATTCCTTCAATTACCTGCAGCATTTCTCAATCCTAACATGGTATCAGAGCAGTTTTGCTAACGCATGAATTGATCCAAGCTTCCGCAATCTAATCCTTCAATGGATCATTAAAAAAAAAAATCTACAGCTGAAGATGAAGATGAAGATGATCATCCATGCCGCTGCCGCTCCTCATTTACAAAACCTCTCATGCTAATATCAGTTCTATCCTTTTCAAATCTCCTGTCTCAGTAATATACTTTGCAAGTTATATCGTCTGTTTCGGGTACTTTCGTTCTCTTCCTACGAATCAATAGTTGCTCCTTCAATAATAGTTTCAGTCTCTGTGATTTCCTCTGTTCTTCTTTAAAATATAGATTCATGTTGCTGCTATGGCAACATCTAGCATTTTTCATGCCAAATCCATGAACCTTATCATCACTTCTCTCATCATCTTCTTCTTCCGCTCTTCTTCTCTCCACTCCTTAAATCAAACACTCAATGCTCATAGAGTTTGCTGAAAGCCACACACAAAAATCATAATCTAGTCTCAGTAATACTCTCAACTCTCTAGTCTCTATGCAACAAATTACTGAATTCCAACATTCAAATCAAAAAAAAAAAAAAAACTCTGGATCTACTCCTTGAGATCAGCTGCAATCTCATCATTTGTCACGGTCTCATCGTGTTGCGTAGATATGAGAATAGTGTGGACACGGACAAGAACCATGGCTCCATTCTCACTGTAGTACTCGACAGTAACTTGGGTTTTTCCATCAGGCCTCAGCCACCCGCAAGTCCCATTAGTAAATTGAGCACTAATTGAAATTCCAGAAGAACGAAGCATTGGATCAGCATCATAATTGCTGCTTCTCAAAGCATCAGTCAAAGATCTCATCTGCTCTTGGGGCTTCTGTCTCATCTGCTCTTGGGGCTTCCACAGTGATTAGATTGCAAAGCATCGCACGCTCCTTGGCTATGAGATGCCGTCTTCAGCTTTGCCTCTTTCAACTCTTTCAAAAATTGTATGTGTCTGAAGTCATGCAAGGCAGAGCTACAACAGGGGAAGAATAAAAACAATTTGGCAGAGAAGAGAGAAGAGGCGCAGGCGGCTGAGTGGAATAAGCTATGAAACCTCGATTTTGTGTTTTGTGGTCTTCAAGATGTTGCCCAACTGGAAGGCAGAGTAAAAGTCAGGTCGTCTGTGTCAAGCCCTTCAAGCTCTGCTTCATTTTGTATGTTGTTAAGGCAAGATGAAGTGCAAAATTTTGGCAGAGAAGAAGCTGAGGCGGCTGAGAGAGGAATAAGCTGTGAAACCCTAGATTGTATGTTTTTGTATGTTATCGTCTGTGTGTGTTGTGTCGTTTTATATGTCTCATGCTGCCGTTTAGAAAAAAAATTGAAAAAAAATTGAGAAAAAAAAGAAAAAAGAAAGAAATATGATTGAGAAGTAGAAAATGAATTCTTACAAAGATTAAGAAATTCATCGGCGAATGAAAAACTTCAGAAAAATTGAAGTAGCCAAATGAAAAACTTCAGAAAAAAAAATAAAAAAAATAAAGTAGACAAATGAAATTCAAACCCATTCTATCACCTCTCTTACCTCCCATTTCTGTTTTCTCATCCCTCTCTTCTCAAAGATGAAAAACTTCAGAAAAGTTGAAGTAGACAAATGAAATTTTAATCAAGAAATAGATAAATAAAATATCTTCTCTCTCTTTTATCTTCTTTTCCATTTGAGCATTCTTCTACTTCTCAATCTCTCAAATTCTCAAAATCTTCTCAATCAAATTCAAATTATTTTTTTGTTCTCTTCTTTCTATTTTCCAAACTGATTTGTATTAAACACGGTTAAGTACTCATGTGTTTTGTTTTTATCTCCGCAACAATCAATATTATTTTGCAGATATCTTGACAAAAGGCCTCATTGCTCCTCTGTTTCAAAGTCATTGCTGCAATCTCATGCTTGGTTCATCAAAGCAAGAGATTGAGGGGGGATGTTAGAGTATAGAAGAAAGAATATTCTAGAGTAGTGTATTTGCATTCTAGAAGTATGAATGATGATAGTTTGTTATGTATAAATAGGAATATGGACTCACGGGAAATGTAAGGGAAAAACAGAATTGTTTACTGTTGAAATACAAAATTCATTCTCCCTCTCGTTCTCTCTTCTCTTCTCTTCTCTAAACAACTTTCCCTTTCTTCCTAAATTCCTTCAATTACCTACAACATTTCTCAATCCTAACACAAGTTTCAAGGCCAAAGGGCTTTCACTTGAGGGGGGTGTTAGAGAATAATATAAATCATATTCTAGAGCCTTACCTAAGAGCTTAAGCTTTTAGGTGAGATGGTTCCTTGACAGATGACTCCCCCGACCAACTAGGGTTTCAGATACGATGTGTACAAAAACTAACAACACCCTATTAGCATGGATGTTCTAACTGACATATCATAATCATACAAATATATTCTTCTCTCAAGTTCAAAATCTGCATCTTTCTTGATCTTTCATCTCCTTGGAGCTCAGCCTTTAGCTTATCCCAAGTTTCTTTGGCAGTTTTACAAGCCTTGATTCTTGTAAAAATTTCTTCACTTACTGCATTATGAATGCAAGTAAGTGCCTTGAACCCTTTAGCCTTTTCTTCATTGAAAAATTTCATTTGAGCCACAGTTGGATTGTTTCCAAGAGGTGTTGGTTGTTTGTCTTTCTCCACAAACTCCCATAAATCAAAAGCCTTCAAATATGCCTCCATCTTTACTGCCCAAATTTAAAAATTCTGACCAGTAAACACTGGTGTTTTTGGTGAAAAGGATGCAGAATCCATTCTGAAAAATTTCAACTGTGATTCGTTGAAAAAGACGTTAACAATTGTTGCTGTGAAGCCTTTGTGCAATTGTTTTCAAGGATTTGAGAAGAGTAACTAATCCTTTTACGTAAAGATTTGGCAGAAAATTAAAACTCTCGTGTTTCACTCTCCTTCCCTTCAAAGTTAATTACTTTGAAAAAATCTCACTTAAATTCTCTCGTGTTTCACTCAATATATTCAAAGATCAAAATTTGCTCTAATACCAATTATTGAAAAAATTCCTAAGGCATGAACAGTTACTGTTGAAATCAGCAATTGTTCTTGCCTTAGTTGCCCAGAAAAACAGACACTATTCAAATCAAAGAAAAACTTGAGAACCAAGGCAACCAAGAAATAAACACTTTTCTATGGAATTTTTAGAGCAGAATGTGTTAAGATTACTGCCATCCCTTAGCTTTATTTATAGCAAAAACAAACCTTACATGAATAAGGATTCTAGTCTATTACAAATTCTTAGCTAAATAGGAAATTGAAAACTCTTAGTCTAATTAGGAAATAACTAACATACTTGATCATAACACTTCGATCTTTATAGAAACATAAATAAAAATTACTAATGATAATCTTCAATCCAGTTGCAGTCTTGGAATCAAAGTCTTCAGTCTTCAACAAAGACTTGGGTCTTCACATGGCTGTGATTTTGATATTGGGACACTGATTTCTTACAGTTGGCGAACTGGTCATTGTCAATTGAATCGTTTCCTCATTGTGACGCAGCAGAAAATCACAAAGGAATACGACCAACGTCAATATTCCGTAAAATTAAAGAAAACGAGATTAAATCTCAATCAAACTCAAAGTTTATTCAATAAAATGGAAGATAAGTCGGCCGCTGGGTTTACAAGGGATACTTAAAGATAAAACCCTAGCCTAATTCAATACAGAAAAGGAAAGGACATAAAACATTAAATTTGCCATAAATGGCAAATTTGAGATAAATGCAGAATATGAAAGAGCTATGAATTCTAAGAGAGTACCAATTGACCAAAGTCAATTCGGACTCTTGAATCAAAAGTAATTGCAAAAACGAAACTTTCCTAAAATGGCAAAAATGACGATTTCGGGGCCGAAACGATGGAATTTGGCCAAAATTGGGTCGAGGTCAGCAGCGAAGCTGCTGATTTCTTCCGCAAACGACGAAACGCATTGACTGGGTGAGTTTCGCGTTATTCCAACTTCGACGACCCGGTTGCCGAAATTCAGTTGCCTTTGAATTTCGGATGATCCCTCTTCAGCATGTATGATTCCGCAACTTGTTCTACATCACATTGTTTGTTTGCAGTCACGGAACATAGATATAATAATGCAAATAATTCTCGGAACCATGTGCCCGGGCCGTCAGCTGATGCTAAGTTTTGAAAGATTTGCAATTATGTTTCGATGTAATCCAGCTAACAATCACCAGCATTTCTTCTACTTCTAAGCAATTAAATGGTAGGGTATAGCAGCTGTTACAGGGGACCATGGATATTTTTCTTCTTCTTTTTGAACTGGTGCTATTGGCATACCCATAAATCTAATGGCATAACATTTTGGAAATGAAAAGACAACATTTTTTCTTTATCATGAATTTTTTTTTCCGTTTATTAACGTCGAGAAAATGTTGATTTTTCAATTGAATATATATAAGGTATGAATTTGTTATGCCTTTAGAATACAAGAAAGGCTTATTGTTGAACTTTAAATCTAATTAAATTCTGCTTGAAGTTGAGAATATATCCTGGATGGTGTGAGAAGCCCTTTTTAAATAATTGAAGTGGCAAAATGATTTGTCAAAGATTCTTGAATAATTAAAGTCGATGGATGTTTTGTTAAGGATGACATCAACATATATAAAGGATTCTTGAAGTTCTTTTTCTTGTATTCTAAATATATATTATATTGTCATTATATTGAAATTAATTAGTCAGAATTGTATTATTTCTCATCAATTGATTCGTCACAATCATTGATGTTGATTTCATGGTTATTATCATTTTTATTGACTTATGCTGGCTATTCTTTGTACTCATCAACCATGTCTTGAGTTGACTAATTATTACATTTTTTTTCTTTTATATTAAGCATAAAGAGGTAGATTAAGAATTATACAAGATTGAACAAAAAAATAAATAAAAAGGTCATTTTCTAAAATGGGATGCCCACTCCATCCTGAAAACTGGAATATTAACGGGATATACACGTCATTGACATTTGAAAGGTCGTCTGTGTTGTGTGGGCCCAATTTCATGGAAACATCTTATAATGAGGCAACAAATAGAGTGACCTATTGGAAATGGGACCATGGAGATGACCTTTGAAAGGTCGTCTGTGTTGTGTGGTCGTTACCTTGGCATCAAAGACTTCCAAGTCGTTGGCGTTATTCAATCAATAATTCATCTCTAAAAATTCCAAGTCTAAATGGCACTTTCCAAGAAAATAAACTTTTATATATATATATATATATATATATATATATATATATATATATATATATATATATATATATATATATATAGGGTAATGCGTCATCTCTTGTTTGCTCAAGTACCTTTATATAGTTCATGTTATACCCACATATCTTCCCTTTCATTATCTCAATTAAAATAACATGTAACAGGATCAAAGCATAATATTCTCCATGTTATTTTTCTTCAACGTAACTTTATATAAATAACTATTTTATTTTTAGTTCTAAAGCTAAAAAAGATCACAACTAAAATGTAAACATAGAATCATATCCTTCTATTTCAATATTACAAGTTAAATATTTTTTTACCTATGATGTACTGTGGTCAACTACCTAGTAAAACTAAAGAGAGAAATGGAGACCTAATTCTTTTATTTTTGATGTCATGTTTATATATATATATATATATATAGGCTTAGAGTTCATTGAACTTCACAAGTAAGTTTGACATATTCATTATGAATAAAAGTAAAAATTTAGGTTAGTTAAAAGATTACTAGTGTAGTCATATAAATATTACATAAAGTTTATTATCATTCATCAACACACAAAACAAAAAAGCTAAAATATTGGTAGAGATTGTTCTTACACAAAAAAACTAAATTAATAAAAAAAATATCATTTCTTTTTAAATGATCTATTTGAAAATTGGAAACCTCTATTTGAAAATTGAAAACCTCTCACCAAGCAATCTAGTTTTTCCTTTCAATCAAAATTGTTCATACAAAACAATAAAAATCAAATCTTTGAAAATAATGTAGTTTAAATATCTAATTCACCTTATGAGGCAGCTAATAGAGTGGACCAATTAGGAATGGGACCATGGAGATGACCTTTGAAATGTCGTCTGTAGTGACCCTGGCATCAAAGACTTCCAATTCGTTGGCATTATTCAATCAATTATTCTCATTTATTTTGTTTTCCTTATTCTCTCTACAATATCACATGATAAGTTGTCAAGGATAATGATGTCCACTGTCGCAACGATGTTCCCTGGCCTCCCGGGTGAAGGGATGCGTGGAAAAATGAGTTTTTGTATAATTATAAAAATGCGAGGAAAAAATTTGAGATTTATAATATGTTTTGATTAGTTTTCTACGAAGTTATCATGATTTCATGATCAAGATTGCAAGTTTATCGTATTATCATAGGTCATTTAATATATTGTCGTCTCGATATTTTTTTAAAAATCATATTGATTTTTGAGGTCAAATTTTATTTTTATCAATTATTTATGGTCTTTTTATACCTATCAAGTTCATAAAATAACATCAAGCTAAACTCTGTACAGTTTATTTTATTAAAATACATGTTAGCAGTGTTCGAATACTTTTTTTTAAAATGATATCACTCGGTGAAGTAAGACAAAAGACCATATGAGCTTTTGAAAATGGGATTTGATGTGGTGGCAAGTTGCATTTTAAGGAAATTGCATGGTCGTAATGTTGTGAAAATACCATGAAAAAGCATTACAGTATTGCTTGTTATTGTTTGTAATGTAAAGTGATTGCTTCCTTTCAGTCACCCACTGGCCTATGTACACTGAATTATTGCCCCCCTGCAGTGACAATGCCTGCAGATGGACATGGATCCTTTTCAGGTACACCGTGATCGTATAACCATGGGCAGCATTGTTGTTAAATTTTGCGATAGAAGGGCACGTTGATAAGTTAAAGACGTTATTTTGTGTATAAGAAATATTTATTTATTGATAAAAAATAGAACGATGACCACTCAGCCATTTGGTTTCTGATATTAGGTTTTTGTCATTGCGTCTCAAAAGTGGTTTTAAAAGAATTAAAAAAAATTACTTTTTATTTTTTACTTTAAATTAAAAAAAAAATTGTGTTTTTAGATCATTTTGATTTTAATGTTCTGATGTCCAAAATAATTTAAAAAAATAAAACCATCACTTTGATGCATCTATGAACAAAAAACACTTTTAAAACCAAACTCAACTACACTCTCAATCAACTTAGGCTTTTGCTTCTTGAGGAAATTTCTTGAAATATAGTGATTAGTAATCACAGATAATACTATCATTATTTTTTATTTTAAAATACATTAAAATAATATATATTTTTAATATTTCTTATCATTTACCTCGATATCAAATCATTAAAAAAATTTACTAACCAACTTAAAAATAACGTTATTTCAAAAAACATATATTGGCTCATATCAAGAATGTATATTCAACAATTGATTATGCTTTATCGTAAAAAGAATAGTAATCAACGTATATATTATCAAGAAGCATAATCCAATTCATACTAGCAATCCAAATATATATAATATTTCTCATGCATATTAAATATTACCCACTCACCTGACTCAAAAGCAAACAGGGTTCAAAAGCAGAATGTTGACGGAACCTTACTGACGTCCCGAAGATAGAATATCGGGATTATCTGAATATATAAAAGAACACTTACTCAAAAATGACTCAAAAGAACTAAAATATCTATTATAACATATCTAAGAGTTCAACTCATTATGTATTTTTGAATCAAACCATTCCTTTTTCGCAAAACCTAAAAACAACGTTTTCTTTCGAAATCTAATTCAAAATACATAATCCATAAAGTTCATAATAATTCATCAAATAAGCCTCAATTGTCCACCAATACAATCTGAAAAACTAACATTTCATTTAGGCACCATTCTGTAATTTTCTTATATATTTAGGGTCAAATTGTTATTTTATCAAATTGAATGACTAAATTGAACCCCTCATAAATTCATAACTATACTGAAATTTTTCCCATAATTCATCCTCAATTCTGTCCAGAATCTCGAATTTCACTCCAGGGACCAAACTATAATTTTCCAAAGTTCAGGGACCAAACTGTAATTTTCACAAAGAGGGACCAAACTGTAATTTCGTCATCTTCAACCTCCAGCCCAGAATTCCAGAAAAGGTTTCTCATAATTTCTCAACATTATTTTACACCAAACATATCAAATAACTTCAAAATCATCTACAATCAAATCAATTAAACTATTACCCACCATATTCAACTCTTAACACCTCAATCAATTCATCAATCAAACCCAACAAAAACTTCAAACCCTAACCATCAATACAAGCAAAAATCATAACTAATAACCATATTTGTACATATTAAAACATACACGTTACCTTAATAACTTACTGTATTGGTATGAAGTACGAGGTGCCATCAGTGTTGTCGAGACGTGTATTTAATGATACTTGTCGAGACGTGCCATCAGTGTTCTATTACCACATTTATTGTTTATAGAAGTTTAGAGCAACAACCAGTTTGCAAGATGGGTGGATCAGTTTGAATTAATTGCAAACTGGTTGTTTCTCTAAACTTCTATAACCAATAAACTGACTTTGAGAGGCTATTAGCCTCTGATGCACTTCAGAATCCATCGAGAACTCTTCTTCATTACCTTCACCAATTGTGGCATTGAAAATGGGACTCGAGTTGCGTTTAAGAACGGCAGCTGTGGAAGTAGATGTGACCGGCGCCGAAACCAGCAGGATAGTTAAAGAGAGCCGCCAGAGGAATTCAACACTTAGGTTTGGTCTCATCTCTTTCTGCTACTGAGTTTGAAGAGCACTAAATAGGCAGAACAGCCAGGAATGCTTCAAACTCTAGATAAGGAATGAGAAGCTAGCTTTTCTTCCATTAACTTGGTTTATTTTTTTAAGACTTGGGTCTTCACATGGCTGTGATTTTGATATTGGGACACTAGTTGCTTACAGTTGGCGAAACGGTCATTGTCAATTGAATCGTTTCCTCATTGTTTGTTTGTAGGAACAGATATAATAATGCAAAAATAATTCTCGGAACCATGTGCCTGGGCCATCAGCTGATGCTAAGTTTCGAAAGATTTGCAATTATGTTTTGATGTAATCCAGCTAACAATCAGCAGCAATTAAATGGTAGGGTATAGCAGTTGTTACAGGGGACCATGGATTTTTCTTCTTCTTTTTGAACTGGTGCTATTGGCATAACATTTTGGAAATGAAAAGAAAAGATTTTTTCTTCTTTAACATGAAAGCTTCCTAAGTTAAGAATTTTCCCCCGTTTATTATTGAACTTTAAATCTAATTAAATTTTGCTTGATGTAAGAATATATCTTGGATGGCGTGAGAAACCCTTTTTAATTAATTGAAGTGGCTAAATGATTTGTCAAAGATTCTTGAATAATTAAAGTCTATGGATGTTTTGTTAAGGATGACATCAACATATATAAAGGATTCTTGAAGTTCTTTTTCTTGTATTCTAAATATATATTATATTGTTATTATATTGAAATTAATTAATAGAATTCTTCCTCATCAATTGATTCGTCACAATCATCGATGTTGATTTCATCGTTATTATTAATTTCATTAACTTGTGCTAATTCTTTAAACCTCATCTTATGAGAACAACTGCTTCTTTTCCTAAAAAAAATAACATAATATGTATCAGCTTCTATGATTTTAGAGAGCATCGACCAAGAACATCTTATTCCATCTTGGCCAAGAATTTCTCAGTCAATACCATTTCAGAACATATATAACATGTTCTCTAATTCATATAGGGTAATGCGTCATCTCTTGTTTGCTCAAGTACCTTTATATAGTTCATGTTATACCCACAGATCTTCCCTTTCATTACCTCAATTAAAATAACATGTAACAGGATCAAAGCATAATATTTTCTAAATAAGATAACTTATTCATCTTAAATCTAAGGATCACTTACAAAACCATCACAGAAGTCTTTCTATAAATTTAAGTCGTCTCTCCATATGGAATTGTCATTCAGATTAGTTCATAATACACGTCTTATGACAAACACCTATATATTAATTTTAAGTATCCTTTATACCTCAACTTATGAGAACAACTGTTTTTTTTTTTTTTATAAAAAAAGATAACATAATATGTTGTAGTTTCTACGACACCAGTTAATGTCCAGTATTTAGGAGAGCTTCAACTAGGAACATTTTAAGAGCAATGCTTTGATGCAATGAGAATCTTATAATTATAACAACTTTATAATTTTTTTGCAAAATATTTTTATCCTATGGACCTTATCTTTACTCTAGATTCTTAAATCAATTATTAGATTAATTAATCTAATAATATATGAATATTAAAGATAATTTAAGCCTTTAATAATAATAAAAATATATTTATATGAATCTAATAATATAATGTGTAACCAACCAATTAACTATAACAAATATTAAAGTAACAAATATAAGGTTACAACTTCCTATACAACCAAAGACAACCCGGAACCTGGCTAAAAAGGATCGTTGCGACGTCGCTCTCTCTCTTACAAGGGGGCACGAAAAAGATTATAAATCCTTTTCTTCTTAACAGCACAAACTCGTTTTCTTTTCCTTCTATATTGCCAAAGGGGGTAAAAGAGAGATATTGAGAGGAGAGGAGATTGATCAGCTCCTTTTAATGTGCAGTGAGTGACTCAAACCATTGATTCTGATCTGTGGTTAAATTTACTATTTTTCTTAGGTTTTCTTGGAGTTATTCTTTAAATCGGATTTTTATTTTTAGATAAATAAATTGCGAATTTAAAGTTACATGTATGCTGATTAAGTTTTGTTGTGTTTTTCATATTGTTAATGTCAGTATAGTTTTCACATGCATCAACCATGCTTTGAGTTAACTAATTATTATATTTTTTTTCTTTTATATTAAGCATAAAGAGGTAGATAAAGGGAGATTAAGAATCATACAGAATTGAACAAAAAATAAATAAAAAAGGTCAATTTCCAAGTCTGTGTTGTGTGGTCGTGACCAATTGGAAATGGGACCATGGGGATGACCTTTGAAAAGTCGTTTGTGTTGTGTGGTCGTTACCTTGGCATCAAAGACTTCCAAGTCGTTGGCGTTATTCAATCAATAACTCCAAGAAAATAAACTTTTTTTTTTATATATATATATAACATAATCATATAATTGTAAGGTTTCGCACATCAACACATAAATATCTAAATTTGTTTACGTAAAAGAAGTTGGCCTAATTTATTTACGGAAAGAAAATGAATACTCGGTAAAGCAAATAATAATTCGTTAAACTTCAGTGTAAAAAATACATTAATATTAATTTTTTTCTCCATGTTATTTTTCTTCAACGTAACTTTATATAAATAATTATTTTATTTTTAATTCTAAAGCTATAAAAGATGACAACTAAAATGCAAACATAGAATCATATCCTTCTATTTCAATATTACAAGTTAAATATTTTTCATTGAAATTTGAGCTATAATAATAAATAATATCTTTGGTTATATATATATAAACCCTTATACTACCTTCATGTAAGGCAGTTACTGGACAGTTCATAGACCTTTGAGACCAGATAGAAAGCTTACCCCTCATGTAATGGTATACAACTTGTTTTTGGGTACAAACTTTCTTATAATTCACTTGTTATGCATTTACATACATTTGCATCCACATGCATTCATCACTGCATAACCATATCATCGGCAGGTAGAAACATAGGTCCCCGAAGAGCTTCACCTCCCAGAATTTACAACACTCCACTCTGACAGAGAAATATGGAGAATGCCTTGAAAGAGTGTGTACGCCAAGATGCCCATTTCTAAGAAGAGTTGAATGCCTTGAAAGATAGTGTAGCTCATCTTACCATCTTACTCGAGCAAGCACTGAGAAATGCCTCTAGTGAAGGTCCTTCAACTAGACCCGCAGCGGTTGCTCAAACATAAACAATGAATCACCATGAAAAGGTAATAAGAGAAAGGGTTCAGGGTCCAGAACAAAATCCAGCTTTCGTACAAGCAGCAGTGCTGACACCTGCCACAACCCCAATGGTTATAGCAGCATTAGAGGGTATCAACCAAGATAAGATGGCGACGTTGGAGGCCATGATAACGGCCATTGAAAGGGTGAACCTATACGACCCATTACAAGCTGCTGAAACGTGTCTAGTCCCGAATATTGTGATACCAAAAAAAATTTATGTTCCTGACTTTATCAAGTACACTGGGACATAATGTCTCGTCACTCACATAAAATCATACTGTAACAAAATGGAAGAAGTAGAGCATGATGAAAAATTACTTATGCATTTTTTCCAAGATAGTTTGAGTGGGGCAGCTTTGAATTGGTACATGAGACTAGACAATACCAGGATTCATAGCTAGAAAGATCTGGTAGATGCTTTCATCAAGCGATATAATTACAACATGGACCTTGCATCTCCCAACTAGGAATCTAAGGAATGTTTTGGAGGGATTGTAATTTACAAAACCTCCACTCATTGTTTTTTGTGCGCCTTTGAGCCCTTTTCACTTCCCTGAGTGCGCTTGCGAGCTTTTCATCAGCATAGATAGAGCATTTTTCAACCCTATCTCTC
Organism: Salix viminalis; assembly: GCA_029228465.1. Classification (NCBI taxonomy): domain Eukaryota; kingdom Viridiplantae; phylum Streptophyta; class Magnoliopsida; order Malpighiales; family Salicaceae; genus Salix; species Salix viminalis. The sequence goes on from CM055442.1 coordinate 8,874,007, forward strand.
TCCTTATTTGATTGCACTTTTAAGTCCTATCTCTTTCCAGAACTTGGTGAGCTTTCTAGCGGCCATCAACTAAAATAGTGTGCTTTGTAGCCCTATTTTCCCTTCATATTCGATTGCCTTTTTCAACCCTCGGCCATCAACTAAAATATTGCGCTTTCCAGCACTATTTCGCCCTCATTTGTGAGTGTGTTTTCCAACCCTCAACCGTTAATCTAAAATAGTGCGCTTTCCAGCCCTATTTCCCCCTCATCTTCGAGTGCGTTTTCCAACCCTCGACCATCAATCTAAATAGTGTGCTTTCTAGCCCTATTTTCTCTTCATCTTTGAGTGTGTTTTACAACCCTTGATCACTAGTTAAAATAGTGTGCTTTCCAGCCCTAATTTCCCTCATCTTCGAGTGCGTTTTCCAACCCTTGACCATCAATCTAAATATTGTGTTTTCTAGCCCTATTTTCTCTTCATCTTTGAGTGTGTTTTCCAACCCTCAATCACCAATTAAAATAGTGCGTTTTCCCGCCCTAATTTCCCTCATCTTCGAGTGAGTTTTCTAACCCTCGACCATCAACTATTGTGCTTTCTCACCCTATTTTTCCCTTAATCTTCGAGTGTGTTTTCCCCTCATCGTTGAGTGTGTTTTTCAACCCTCGATCATGAATTAAGATGGTGCACTTTCTAGACCTATCTTCCATCCCATGAAATCTTCACCATCTTTCTTGGGTAGGTCACCCATTACAATGAGACCATCCTCACCATTTTCAATTGGGTAGGTCGCCTATTACAACAAGACCATCTTTGTGTTTCTTACCATCTTCATCTCTCACTCGGGTAGGTCACCCATTACAATGAGACCATATTCACCATTTTCACCTGGGTAGATCACCCATTACAAGGAGACCATCTTCACCACTTTCATCATCTTCATTTGGGTAGGTTGTCCATAACAACAAGACCATCTTTGTATTTCTTACCATCTCCATTACTCTCACTTGGGTAGTGTATGGATATTAAACTTGCTTGTTATTCCTGAAATTGTCCTTGCCTTTAAATAGGCATTACACATCATTGTACATATTACAGTCATTTAATTCTAACGTCTACTTACTATATATATATATACATAAATTATGTGCAGAGATCATGGAATGGAGTAATGATTTGGAACAACAAATCTGTCAGCATAATCGTAGCATGAACTGTTGCACCTACATTTGTATTTTCCATATCTGCACTTACATTTCCATATATATCTTCACATTCCCCCTCAAGCTCAAGGCGGGGTTGGACCAAGGCAGAGCTTGTCACGATTTAAGGCAAATGTTGCAGCACAAAGTGATTTGGTAAAGATATATGCAACTTGGTCTGATCCTGGAATAAATGCCAATGAGAGAGCACCACTTGCAACTCGTTCTCGAACAAAATGAACATCTATTTCAATGTGTTTCATTCGATGATGGAACACTGGATTTTTGGCCATATGAATGGCACTAATATTATCACATTAGAGCTTTGGAGGAGGGACAGAGTAGCCAATATTTTTGAGTAAATGGACAAACCACATGAGCTCAGCTGTTGTGGAAGCTAAGGCACGATATTCTGCCTCAGTTGTTGATCGAGACACCGTAGCTTGTTTCTTGGCTCCCTAAGATATCAATTTTAGCCTAAAAAGATAGCAAAATCAGTAGTGGAACGTTTTTCATCCCTACAACTAGCCCAATCTGCGTCACAAAAACCATTAAGTTCATGAGCAGAAGTGCGAATGTAGTGAAGTCCAACATTGAGTGTGCCCTTTAAGTACCGAAAAATCCTTTTAACTGCAATTAGATGAGTATCATAAGGGGTTTGCATGAATCGACAAACTTGATGTACAACAAATGAAATGTCGGGTCTGGTTAAGGTGAGATATTGCAAGGTACCAACCAAGCAGCGATAGTGAGAAGGATCAGCTAAGGGCACACCATCAGTAGCTGACATAGAAGAGCCCGATGCTAGTGGAGTGTTTACTGGTTTGACACCATCAAGGCCAAACTTTTGAAGGAGTGATAGCAGATATCTTGTCTGAGTGATGGTGATGGAGGACTCATCACAACCAATTTGGAGTCCTAAGAAATAATGAATGTCACCAAGATCTTTCATATGAAAAACAGTACTAAAGGCTGTAGACTTCATGAGGTGATTTGTAACCCAAAACTAAGGTAGGTAGACGATTGATCAAAAATACTACAGTACTAAAGGCTGTAGACCAGAATATCATTGGAACAGAAGCATGTGATAACAACGTTAATCCTGTTTCTACGATATGTCGATGACGTCGTTCAGCCAATCCATTTTGTTCTAGTGGTCCTAGACATGAAATTCTATGAATAATGCCATTAGTTTTGAAAAGATCCTGTAAGTTTTGATTAACAAACTCACCACCCTCATCACTCTGAAATATCTTAACATGTGTATCAAACTGTGTTTCCATTTGCTTGAGGAATGAAGGAAATATTATTGCTACATCAGATTTTCTACTCATAGGAAAGAACCATATATGTCGGGAGAATTCATCAACAATAATCAAATAAAAATGATATCCATCATAAGAGGGGACAGACGCAGGACCCCAGACATCTGAATGCAATGTATGCAGAAATGATGTAGCATATGATTTTCTTGATTCAAAAGGTAGCTTTGTTGATTTTCCCAAAACACAGCCCTCGCAGAAGGCATTTTGCTTATTCATAGATGGTAAACATAACTTTGTAAGAATATTGGCTGAAGGGTGGCCAAGTCATGCATGCCACAAGTTGCTAGACACTTTATTTGCTAAAAAACTGACTGGAAATATGGAGAGCTACTTCAAGTTGATCGGGTATAACCCATCCTTCATGGAACCTTTAAGGATTACCCGCTTCGTCTTCATGTCCTTAAGTATAAATCCCCATGGATAAAACAGAAAATAGCAGTTATTATCTCTTGTAAATTGAGACATATATAAGAGTTTCTTCTTAATTGCAGGAACCACAAGAACATCTTTTAGCTTGAGATTAGTGTTGTGAAGAAACATGTGTCTAGTACCAGTGATAGACAAATCCTGACCATTTCCAACCATAACAGAATCATTTCCAGGATAAGATACAATACCTTGAACCTCATTTGTGTCTGGTGTCATATGCTGGTTTGCTCTAGTGTCAGAATACCATGCCTCTTCTACAGTTTCACCGATTTTGATAGCAGCAAAAGCTTTGTACTGATCAGCTTCTTCATCAGAGGCAAAACATCCATCTTCTTTGTGATTAGGCCCCCCACATCGAAAATAAGTGATGCCACCATGTCCACGATTATTCTTTTGTGAGATTTGTTTTTTACGAGTTCTAGTGAAGTTTCCATTTTGATGCGAGAAACGAGACTCTTTAGCTCGCAGTGAGGTGCTATTAGTGGAATGTCTTCTAGTGGAACTTCGGTGATTGTGGCCATGAGTACTATGATTCATCCATGGCTTTGAGTTTGTACGACCACGATTTGTATAGAAGGCCACAAAAGGAACAAATGTTCGTGCTCCTTGAATTCTAATTTCAAAGTCACGAAGTTTGCCAATAACTCTATCAAGAGATGAAAATATATCTCTAGATTCAATGCTGCTACTATGGGATCAAATTCAGATCCTAGTCCCCGAAGAATACAGATGATGAATTCATCATCATCCATTGGTTTTCCTGCACCACAAAGAGACGAAGCCAAGGATTTTGCTTTCTGTAAATAATCTTCCAATGAAGATGTACCTTTTGTCAGGGTTTGTAGTTCGCCTTTGATTTGTTGGATGTGATCTCGAGTGTGAGTACTGTTGCTACCCAA